>CM038678.1:604296211-604757351 GCA_021605205.1 Aegilops longissima
GAAAAGGCTTAGGTGGCAAATGGTAAAACCAAAGTTGGGCCTTTTTGGGCGAGTCTTATTCAAGCAAACTGTCAAGGGGTCCCATAAATCACCCAACCGTGTAAGGAACAGCGAAATCAAGGAACATAACACGGTATGGCGGAAACTAGGGTGGCAAGAGTGGAACAAAACACCAGGCATAAGGCGAGCCTTCCACCCTTTACCAAGTATATAGATGTATTAATTATAGCAGATATATATATATATTGTGATATCCCCAACAAGTAAACATGTTCCAACAAGGAACAACATCTCCATGTTCAACAAGGAACAAACTTCAGCTTCACGCAACTAGCACGCTATAAGAGGGCTGAGCAAAGCGGTAACATAGCCAATCAACGGTTTGCTAGGAAAAGGATGGTTAGGGGCTGACATGGCAATATGGGTGGCATGATATAGCAAGTGGTAGGCATCGCAGCATAGGCATAGCAAAAGAGCGAGCAACTAGCATAGCAAAGATAGAAGTGATTTCGAGGTATGGTCATCTTGCGCAATGTTCTCAGAGTTGTCGAAAGCTTGATCCTCGTAAGCGTTCTCAACAGGTTCCTCGTAAGCGTTCTCGTCTCCCGGCTCTACCCAAAGCAACAACACAAACAAAGGAACCACAATAAATCACGGTGCAATGCACAATCAACATGATGCAAAACATGACATGATATGCGGGATGTGATATGCAATGCGTATGTGCGCTCCGGAAGGTAAATGATGAACCAGGCATCAACTTGACAAACCAAGTATGCCACTGGAAAGATGAGATGATTTCGGTTGAAATCGATATAAAGATCACCGGAATCGGATGCACGGTTTGCAAATGACAAGCAAAACAAGAATGGCGCAAATCTGCCATTAACAGCATGATGCCACTTAGCAAGCAACAATTAATTAAGCTACTGCACCCAAACGTATCAACAAAGTGCATGGCAGTGATCTACACATGATGCTCGACAAAAGATGAGCACTGAGCTACGGCTAGTTCACATCATAACAGGTTCAAACAAGCATGGCAAAAGAGCACAAAATATCAGGCTGGACATGGCAAAAACAGCATCAGGTTGCAATGTTTAGAGCAAGCAAACTACATGCTACAGGACCTTAAAATAGCAAAACATGGCATGGCATGAATCTACTCGAAGCATAGAACAAAAGTCCCTTACTGACCATAAGCCAAAAAGGATCATAAAATATAGTAACACCCATGTCAATATTGAAAGTTTCGTTAACAGATTCAGCAACATGGCATGTCAAAAACTGATAACGAGTAGGCATGTTTACAAGCTCAATGCACTCACTACAGAGCCTTATATGACAAACTAAGCATACCTACATCAAGAAGACAAGACATAGAAGGCATACATGGCAAGAACAATAACATAGCATATATGGATCAACCACAACAAGCTTGGCAAAATTGAATAACACGTAAACAATCTGCCAGGAAACATTTGATAGCAAAAGTAGAGCTCGATTGACTCAAGCTATGGCACTCCATAATTGCAAACAAGGGCATGGATGGATAGAGCAAGACATGTTTTACAAAACACCCTTACTGAAGTATCTCAAAATATGCATAGATCTCTTGGTATCATCAAGTTAACATGGCACCAAAATCAGCTAAAACAGGACTGAAATCAGCAACATCAGGACACCTACTTTGCATGCTTGTGCTAGTCACCACATAGATCACAAAAATACATGCCATACACCCCTGGAAAGATGGCATGGCATATTTCAAAACACATGTAGGACTCAAATTCATAAGGTGCACACAATAATCATGGCAAAAATAACAAAAGTGCAAGTTCTGTTAAGAAACAGAAACTAGCATCACATAGCACCCTTCCAACAGCATTTCGGGCATCAAGATGAGCTCAAAAGAAAATGATGCAATGAGATGAAATGATCAACTCTTCGAGACGAACATTTCGATATATTATACGTGCAAAATGGATCTACAGATGCAAAGATATACCACTTCGAAAATGCAACAAAATGACAAAAGATGCAAAAACTTAGAGAAAAGAAAGGGAGAGAGGTCAAGCTGCCTTCGAGGCGGATCGGACGGATCGGATCGGATCAGGCGGCGCCGAGGTCGCCGGAGGAGGAGGCAGCTGGGCGGGCGCCGCCGGAGGGGCGGTGGAGGCCTCGCTGGAGCGGCCGGCAGGGCGAGGCGTGGCGGCGGGGAGGCCGGCGGGAGGAGCGGCGGCGAGGTCGCCGCCGGTGGCGGAGGGAGAGGGCGCGGCGGCCCGGCGCCGGGAGTGCGAGGCGGCGGAGCTGCGAGGCCGCTGGCGCACGGCGCTGGAGGCGCGGCGGCCGGGCGCGGGGCAGGCGGGCCGGCGGGTTCCAGGCTGAACTTTCTTGCCTGCGGTGAGGGAGCGGCAGCGTGACGTGTCGCGAGGAGGTTAGCTGAGGCGGCGGCGGCGATGATGTGTCGCCAGGATTGGTCCGGCGACGTGGCGGGCGGACGATGTCCGGGTGAACAGACGCGTCCGTCGGGCGCTGGAGGAGGAAAACTGCTAGGGTTAGGGGTGGATTGACCCGAATTTTGGGAGGTGTTTAAATAGGCATAGAGGAGCTAGGAGAGTCCAAATGAGGTGTAGTTTTCGCCCACAGGATCGTGATCGAGCGACGGAGAGCATGGAAGTGACTTAGATGGGTTATTGGGCTGTTTTGAAGGGTGTTGGGCTGCAACTTAAAAGAGGCCTTCTGCGAGAGTGCGGTTAACCGTTGGAGTACCAAACGAGCTCCAAATGACCGAAACTTGACGGTGGTCTACGGGTGGTATACCAAGGCCACTAGACAAACCTCGGTCCATTTCGAGAAGGTTTAATACCCGCACGGAAAAACGTAAAAGGGACCGCCGGGAGATAGGAGTGGGATTGCAAAAGCGGACAACGGGAAAAATGCTCGGAATCAAGAGGCGAACACGTATGCAAATGCGATGCACATGATGACATGATAAAATGCATGACATGGACAAAATGCAAAATGAAGAAAACCCAACCACGGAGGGAATATCATATATCAATGCCGAAAATGGCAAGAGTTGGAGTTACAAATATGGAAAGTTACTTCCGGGGTGTTACACATGTATAAGTCATGAAGAAAGTAATAGCAACATACTAAACGATCAAGTGCTAAGCTAACAGAATGGGTCAAGTCAATTACATCATTCTCCTAATGATGTGATCCCGTTAATCAAATGACAACTCATGTCTATGGCTAGGAAACATAACCATCTTTGAACAGCGAGCTAGTCAAGTAGAGGCATACTAGTGACACTCTGTTTGTCTATGTATTCACACATGTATTACGTTTCCTGTTAATACAATTCTAGCATGAAATATAAAAATTTATCATGAGAATAAGGAAATAAATAATAACTTTATTATTTCCTCTAGGGCATATTTCCTTCATCTCTCTCCCCTAGGCTCAGTAAGGCCCATTACTTCCCGGGTGGTTCCGATAACCCTTCCGGGACTCCGATATTTATCGGGTGACACATGAAACTCATCCGGTGCCCGAATAACATCGTCCAATAAATCCTCGTCATGTCCATGATCACATCCGGGACTCCGAACAACCTTTGGTACATCAAAACACATAAACTCATAATATCGATCATCATCGAACGTTAAGCGTGCGGACCCTACGTGTTCGAGAACTATGTAGACATGACCGAGACTCATCTCCGATCAATAACCAATAGCGGAACCTGGATGCTCATATTGGCTCCTACATATTCTACAAAGATCTTTATCGGTCAAACTGCTTAACGACATACGTTGTTCCCTTTATCATCGGTATGTTACTTGCCTGAGATTCGATCGCGGTATCATCATACCTAGTTCAATCTCGTTACTGGCAAGTCTCTTTACTTGTTCCATAATGCATCATCCCGCAACTAACTCATTAGTCACATTGCTTGCAAGGCTTATAGTGATGATCATTACCGAGAGGGCCCAGAGATACCTCTCCGATACACGGAGTGAAAAATCCTAATCTCGATCTATGCCAACTCAACAAACACCATCGGAGACACCTGTAGAGCATCTTTATAATCACCTAGTTACGTTGTGACATTTGATAGCACGCTAAGTGATCCTCCGGTATTCGGGAGTTGCATAATCTCAAGGAACATGTATAAGTCATGAAGAAAGCAAAAGCAATAAACTAAATGATCATTATGCTAAGCTAACGGATGGGTCTTCTCCATCACATCCTTCTCTAATGATGTGATCCCGTTCATCAAATGACAACACATGTCTATGCCTAGGAAACTTAACCATCTTTGATTAACGAGCTAGTCAAGTAGAGGCATACTAGGGACACTCTGTTTTGTCTATGTATTCACACATGTATCAAGTTTCCGGTTAATACAATTCTAGCATGAATAATAAACATTTATCACGATATAAGGAAATATAAATAAAAACTTTATTATTGCCTCTTGGGCATATTTCCTTCAGTCTCCCACTTGCACTAGAGTCAATAATCTAGTTCACATTGCCATGTGATTTAACACCAATAGTTCACATCATCGTGTGACTTAACACTCTATATTTCACATCGCCATGTGACCAATACCCAAAGGGTTTACTAGAGTCAATAATCTAGTTCACATCGTCGTGTGATTGGCACCCAAATAGTACTAAGGTGTGATCATGTTTTGCTTGTGAGAGAGGTTTAGTCAATGGGCCTGCCACATTCAGATCTGTATGTATTTTGCAAATTTCTATGTCTACAATGCTCAGCACGGACCTACTCTAGCTAAATGCTCCCACTTTCAACATGTATCCAGATTGAGACTTAGAGTCATCTGGATCAGTGTCAAAACTTGCATCGACATAAACCTTTACGACGAACTTTTTGTCACCTCCATAACCGAGAAACATATCCTTATTCCACCAAGGATAATTTTGACCGCTGTATAGTGATGTACTCCTAGATCACTATTGTACCCTCTTGCCAAACTCATGGTGAGGTACACAATAGATCTGGTATACAGCATAGCATACTTCATAGAACCTATGACTGAGGCATAGGGAATGACTTTTCATTCTTTTTCTATTTTCTGCTGTGGTCAGGTTTTGAGTCTTTACTCAACTTCACACCTTGTAACACAGGCAAGAACTCCTTTTTTGACTGATCCATTTTGAACTCCTTCAAAATCTTATCAAGGTATGTACTCATTTAAAAATCTTATCAAGCATCTTGATCTATCTCTATAGATCTTGATTCTCAACATGTAAGCAGCTTCACCGAGGTCTTTCTTTGAAAAACTCCTTTCAAACACTCCTTCATGCTTTCCAGAAAATTCTACATCATTTCTGATCAACAATATGTCATTCACATATACTTATCAAAAAGGCTGTAGTGCTCCCACTCAATTTCTTGTTTTTTTACCGTAAACAGTAGGGGAACCCCCTACTTTGAAAGAATGAAATTAAAAATGGTGGTAAGTTACCTGGTTTACTTTACAGCTCCATTTTCCCTTTGGGAAAAGGTCAGAAGGCTACTCTAATGAAGGCAAGACAAGAGTAGAGGGATGAAATTTTTATGCTTCTCCTTGACCCTATAGGTTAGGAGTGAAAAATCAAACTTGAATCTGTTAAGCCAAGCTAAACGGGATGGAGCAATCCCCCTAAAGTGTTTGTTGTTGCATTCCTTCCATATGCTCCACGCCACCAATAGGAAAACTTCCATGAAAAGTGGCCTCCCCCAAGCTTCTTTTGCCATTGAAACCTTGTCTATTCTTGTCCTCCCCTGGTGCCAACCCATTCCAAGTGTGGACCAACATTGTGTACTGATGTGACAATCAAAGAACAAATGCTCCAACGTTTCTTCTATGTGTTGTCCACAGAGTATGCAATCATGATTATTCACAATGTTATAGTGTCGCCATTCGAGCATGTTCTTTGTGTTTAAGCGGTCAGATAGTAGTAGCCAGCCGAAAACATTAATCTTCATGGTTGATTTGGATTTCCATAGCTAGTGAAAAACTTGATGCCCTTGGATATCTCTAAAGCATAAAGTATAATATTTGTGATTGCTATATTCCTTGTCTCCCCAAGTATATGTCCAGATATCATTGCGTAGCGCTGCATTCGTCAAAACAATTTCCCTGGTGTCCATCTGGATTTGCCTTACTTCATCAAGTGATTGTGGAGAGAGCGGAAGATGAAACGCTTCCTGGAGTGACGTGATGGCCAAGAAATCCCTAACCAAGATGTCTTCGTCATTGGCATATGAAAAAGCACGTGGGTACGCCTCGGATAGGATGTTATCACACCAACCATCTTTCCAGAATAGGACAGCGTTACCAGTCACTACTTGGACCTTGGTGATTCCCTAAAAGACTGGCATGAGTTTAGTTACGTCCCTCCACCAGAACGAGCCGCAAGAGTCTGATGCATGTGGAATCCGTCCATCATAGTATTTGTCTTCAATAAGCTAAACCCAGGGCATGTCCCAGCAGTTGTAAAACTTATGAAGGAATTTGAGCAGTAGTGCATCGCCTTGAATACAAAGGTCAATGACTCCCAATCCTCCACTTGCTTTGGGTTTGCACACCATGTCCCAAGATGCCAAGGAATTACATTTGTCGCCCTGGTCAGTTGTTTTTGGTCCAAAGGCATTTCCGTCGAATCTTGTCCAGCAACTCAATGATTTTGGTTGGCAAGCGCAAAGTGCATAGGGCAAATATGACAAGAGAGGTAATCACTGAGTTGAGAAGTGAGAGCTTTCCTTCGTAGGAGATCATATTAAGAGTTGCAGATAATCTTCTTTCTACCATGCATACTAGAGGCATAAGATCTTGAACGGTGGGCCGTGTTGTTCCCAGAGGCAGCCCAAGATATGTAAACGGCATTTTTCCTATAACACATCCAAAAATACGCGCCATATGATCACAATGGTCCGCAGCATAGTTGATAGGAATGATGGTTGACTTATGGAAGTTTATTTTCACTCCAGCAGAGGTGGCGTAGTCAGTTAAGATGTTTTTCAGAACCAAAGCTTGTTGCGGGCAGGCTGGTAGCACCAGGATGGTTTCATCCCCGTATTGAATTACCAGATAATCTGACCGGTTGCGTGTAGGAAAAGGCAACTAAATTTCATTGCGAGCAAAAGCATCATTGATGGACGCTTGGAGCAGATCAGCTGCGAGGACAAAGAGAAGCGGGGACAGCGGATCTCCTTGTCTTACCCCGCACTTACAGTGGAATTGTCGTCCAGGGGTGCCATTAAGGAGGACAGAAGACTTTCCTGAAGAGAAAATGCATCGCATCCAATTCAACCATTTGTCATTGAAGCCCATACTGGCAATAATTTCAATCATTGCTTCATGTTCAATGGTGTCAAATGCCTTCGCAAAGTCTAATTTGAGAAGGATGATTTCCTTTTTTGAAGATAAACATTGATAATATATTCATACGCCCAAGCGAGGCAGTCTTGAATGGATCTACCCTTCAGAAAACCATACTGGTTGCGATGTATTATCTTTAAGATCACTTTTTGCAGACGGTTCGCCAAGATTTTTGTGACCACCTTCAAACAGCAGTTAAGTAAAGTGATCGGTCGGAAGTCATTAACTGAGGCTGGAGAATTTATCTTAGGGATTAGAGTAATGAAACCATCGTTAATACTCTACAGATTGAGACCGCCCTCATGGAATTGGTTGCAGAGCCGATAAAAGTCCTCTTTGATGATGGGCCAGCAACGTTTCAAGAAAATTCCGGTTAAACCATCCGGACCAGGTGCACGGTCCGCTGGCATTTCCATAATGACCCGATCAATCTCGTCATGTGTGAACGGGAGGGTAAGTTGATCAAGACCCTCATATTTCTTAATGATAAGGGACAGGTCAAATTTCATGTTGTGTGGTTTGGTGGTGCCCATTCTTCCTTTGAAGGTTTCAAATATGACTGATTCTTTGCCTGTGTGGTCATCAACAATGTCCCCATTGGTTGTGGTTAGAGATGCAATATTATTCCGTCTATATCTCTCCGAGGCAAGGGCTTGAAAAAATTGAATTCTTGTCTCCAAATTTGACCCACCTCACCGTGCAACATTTTTTCCAGTAGAGCTGCTGGTATCTAAGGAGTCTCAAAATGTGGGCTTTCAATATTTTTCTGAAGTTGCTTTCTGGTACTTATAGAATTCTCTTGTTCTCCAGCTCATCAAGTTCATTAAGGGCTTTGTTAGAGTTTGCAATGGCTACTGAAAGTTTGGATATCCCTTTACTCCATTGTTTGAGATCACGACGTAAGTTCTTGAACTTGCGACAAAGGATAGTGGCATAGTTTGTTGACTGAACCTGCTTAGCCCATGATTTTGCCACCGTCTCCATGAATCCAGGATGATGAATCCAATATGTTTCAAATCTGAAAAGCTTGGATCGGGGGATAGTCGTTTCAATAGTGACAACACATGGAATGGTCCGAGACAGGTTTCCCTAAGGGTTTTACCATGGTTTCCACTCAATTTCTTGTAAATACAGGCTTCACCGCAAGTCTGTATAAAACTATATGTTTTGATCAACTCATCAAAGCATATATTCCAACTCCGAGATGCTTGCACCAGTCCATAGATGGATTGCTGGAGCTGGCACATTTTGTTAGCACCTTTAGGATTGACAAAACCTTCTGGTTGCATCATATACAACTCTTCTTTAATAAATCCATTAAGGAATGCAGTTTTTATATCCATTTTGCCAGATTTCATAAAATGTGGCAATTACTAACATGATTCATACAGACTTTAGCATCACTACGAGTGAGAAAATCTCATCGTAGTCAACACTGTCGGATTTAGGGTTCCGGCAGACCCTTGAGGTTCGAACACTGGGGTGCGCGCGAAGATCTTTCCCCTAGCAGCTCGTGCATGAATGGTTAGCGAGGGATCTAAACTACGAACGATGAACAACACAGAGACACGAGGTTTATACTGGTTCGGGCCACCGATGTGGAGTAATACCCTACTCCAGTGTGTGGTGTGGTGGATTGCCTCAGGGGCTGATAATGAACAGTACAAAGGAAAAACAGCCTCGCGAGGGGGTGTTCTTGAGCTGGTGCGATGGACTGCTTGGCTGAGTCCAGTCGCTTCTCTCTCTCTCAAGGGGGTTCGACTTGTCTCTAGTCTGTCCCCTCTCTTTGCGGTGGTTAGTCCTATTTATAGAGGGAGGCCCTGGACCTCTGCCCAAATAATGAGCGGGAAGGACGCCAACAATTGGCCATTTTGAAGGGGAACATCTAGTACACTTATCCTGACTAAAGTTGGTCTTCGGCTGTCAAAGGCTCTGGCGGTGACGCCATTCTGGGCTCCACGATGACCTCCTTCCTGCCGCTATGCTGGTCTTGGTCTTGTTGCACCAAAGCGGTAACTTTGCCTGATGCCTTGGCCTGTGCTTGCCTCCTTTGCACCAAAGGGGAAATGAGGACACTGCGTAGGTCGGCGCCCACCTAGCCTCGATCGTCATGGCTTGCATCACAAGGCACCCTCGTGAGGTACCCTACCTTGATCTCTCTGCCTCCTCGCGAGCCTGCCCGACAAGGCTGCTCCTGAGGAAGGTTCCTATCGTCCGCCCCGCGAGGCTTGGCCCCTCGAGAGGGTCTTGAGCTTGAGCTAATGAAGCTGGGTCGTCTTTGGGCCCCCACAGGCCACGCCGCAGCCCAGGCAGAGCAAGTGCAGGGACCCCATTCCCGAGCGCCCGACAGTAGCCCCCGGGCCCAAGGCGCGCGCGGACTTGGCTTAGTAGAGAAGCGAAGGGGCAAGTGAGAAGTGCCGCGGGCCCCAACAGCCTGCGGCCTTGGGCGCCGCGTGGCGATTGATTGGTCATGGGCGTCTTCGCTCCCCACGACGCCTCGGAAACCGCATGACTTGACAAGTCCTGCATGCAGAAACGGGTCATGATTACCTGTGATCGTGGAGGCCGACGGTTGGCCTCCTCCGGCTATAAGTATGGAACAGTGCGAGCCCTTCCAGTCCATCTCTTCTTTCTGCTCCTTCCTCTCCATCCTTGCCCTTGCTCCATATTGTGACAATGGCTCCGATCCGCCGGTTTTCTGCAGAAGAGAAGGGAAGGCCCCCCGAGAGGGTCCCGATCCGCTTCCGCCGAAGAAACGGCTAGTCCTCTTCCGCCGAGATGAGGCGCCCGGCAGGAGGTGTCGAGGCCCTGGTACGAGCGGCCACCGTCAGGGTTACCGCTGCCCTTGTACGCCCGCAATGAGGGCCCTGGAGGAGCAGACGCCGAGCGCCACGGTCGACGCCGCCGTCGGCGCCGGCGGGTCACGTCGGTGCACGTTGTTCCTCCTGGAGTCCATGCCGAGGGCTCCTCCCGAGAGCTTGTGCTTCACGCCGCCATGCCTCCTTAATCTTGGATTAGCCTTCCTCCCTCCTTCTCCTTCAAGATCCCGCGGAGGGGATCCCTGTGAACGGAGCAGAGGTTGCGGTTGTCGCTCCGGGCAAGGTCTACATGACCCGAGGCTGGGGCGAGATCGCCCGGGTCTGCTAGACAAAGGGCGCCCTCGTGATCCACCTGGAATACGATGGCGTCTCCTTGATGTTCTTCAAGGTCTTTGACGCGGAAGGACGCCGGCTAGAATGCTTTCCCGAGAAGGGCGGTCGGGGCGTCGTCGTCGCGAGGACTAGGCCCGCCGGCCGCCCCCTCGGCAGCTCCTCGAGCAGCAACGAAGGGGACGGAGGGTCCAGCACCTCCGCCGAGCTTCTGGCAACTCCGGAGACGAGCGACGATAGCTCGGAGCCGGGCGGGCGCTTCAGGCTACCAGCGCAGGTGATCTGGATGGGGTTGGCGCTTGTGCCTGGCGGCCCACTATTGATGATGGCGTCTCCTGCGGAGGCTTGCGTAGTAGGCGTTCCTTAGTATTAGCGCCTTTTATTTCCTGTGAAGAATCAAAGTAGCACCCCGCGGGGGTATGTAAGGCGCTGGCCATATTTTTGTGAATATTATATCCTCATGATGAATCGGTGTGAGATGCTTGTTCTGCCCCAGCTCAGCTCCCACTTTCTTTCCTCACGAGGGCTTGGTGCTCTGCGCTGACAGGTCCCGGTCCCCAAGTAGGCTTCAGCCGTCGCTGGTATGACAGGTCGCGATGTCGTGGGTCAAGGCCAGGAGGTGAGCGGCCCGAGGTCTAGTAAGAGCTCCTGAGTCGCGATGCTCAGGAGGTCCCCTTTAGCGCTCAAGCAACCTTCACTGGGCAAGAAAGGTAGGCATCTTTGCCGCAACAGAACAGCAATAGGCGAGGGTTTAGCGCTGAGTCGGATCAATTTTTGCATGACTTATCTTGCGAGTTTGGAGCAGTGCTCGATGAGGTGCCGTGTCTGCGCGACGGCAACTGAGGTGTTGCTGGATCGGGACCTCGCGAGCTTCTTCCCTCTCCCCCGCGCTTTCCTTAATGCTCTACATCCTCAGGTCCCGGCCCTCGAGCGAGCTCAGCCGCCGCTGGTATGACAGGTCGCGATGCCGTGGGTCAAGGCCAGGGGGTGAGGGCTGGAGATCCAGTAAGAGCCCATGAGTCGCGATGCTCAGGTATCCCCCTTTTAACGTGCAAGCGGATCGCGCCGGAGAGGAGGAGAGAAGGCTCGCGATGCCGCCAACGTTGCTCCTGGAGCAGGTCCTGTGTATGAGTCATGAAGGGAAACAAGGTTCGTTGTTACGGTTGCCAGCCAACCATTGGTCGCTCCGAGGGAGTGATCAGGGGCACTGAGGGCTTGGTGAGGTGGCGCCTTGCGGGGCTGCCGCAGCCAGAGCTCAGCCACTCAGATTTATCAGCATTGCAGGGACGGACCCGTGCGCAAGTGCCGTTCCTGAGCGAGCGGCTCCAAAGGTAGGTGTCAATCGAGCAGGCGATTAGGTCAAGCAATTTATGTACGAATAAGCAAATCCATCTAGATAGGTGCGGAGAAAGCATACGCTACTGGGTCTGGCCCGAGCAGCCTGGGGATGATGCAGCCCGAGGGGCGCCCCCAACAAGGTAAGTAAAGAACATAAGCAAAACAGATACATGCCATAGGGACAGACCCACGCGGCCTGGGAATTATGCAGCCCGAGGGGCGCTCCCAGCTGAAAATGAAACTTGGAAAGTTATCACCTGATATGGTCGGGGATGGTGGGATGTTGAGGTAGCGGATGATGAGTGATGAGGAAGCTGGCCCTCACGAGCCCTCCGGACCTGGAGCCTTGGGAGGCTCCGGGGGCACGGGGGGTTCCTCGAGAGCCATCTCCATCTCTACCAGGACCGCGGTTGCTTGACCTCCTGAGCTTCCAGAGTGCACCTCAGCAGGCGCTGATGGGCGGCGACCGCATTCGGCAGGCGGAAAGGCATGCGAGCGTGGCTGTGGAGGGACCCTCGCAGCGTCCCAGCGTGAGGGCGGGCGCTCTGAGGCGCGCCTGGTTAAGCCTGGTATGTCGATGCAGATTCGCAGCCCACCATCCTCGCTGGATGTGGGGCCGGCAGCGGCGGCGGCAGCGCGCATGACTCTTGACTCCTGTAGCTCCTGGGTGTTCCTCGCGATGAACTCCCGAGGTTTGGCCCTCCTTGCCTCATACCTTCCTGAGGGAAACATGCCATGAAGCACGCCTCCAAGCGGTGCCCGAGCGCCTCCCTCGTGACCCCGGCTAGGTCGGTGGCTCGCCATGAAAGAGCCCCCGAGCCCTGCCTGAGGAGGGCGCCGGGCGCGCCTCCCTATGCGACAGAGGGTGGCGCCCCTTGAACGGGCGCGGGTCCTGTTGCCACTCCTCCGGAGGTGCCTACCCCATGAGGGCGTGGACCGGGCGAAGCCTTCTTCTTCTTAGGGATCCCCTCGGGAAGTCTCCCGCTCCTGCGATCTGGGTCTTCGATTGCTGCGGCTTGGAAGGCACGCTCAAGAGAGCACACTGCATCCCTTTCCTCACAAGGCACTGTGATGACTCCTCCGCTTCCTGACATCTTGAGGACATTGTAGCCATGGTGAACTTGGCCAAAGTTTGGTACCCAAGGATGGCATTGTATGGCAGGCGAATGTGGGCGACGTCGAAGTCGATGAGCTCGGTGTGGTAGTTGTTGCATTGCCCGAAGGTGACGGGGAGGCGAACTTGCCTTATCGGGACGGTGGAGCCATCGGTGACTCCCGAGAAGGGCTTGGTCGGCTGAAGCTGATCGTATGGCACTTGGAGATCGTCGAATGTCTCGACAGATAGGACGTTGGGTCCTGCTCCGCCGTCGATGAGGGTCCTGGTGACTTGCACGTTGCTGATGACTGGCGAGCAAAGCATGGGGAGGACTCCGGCCGTTGCCGCGCACTTGAGCTGATCTGCTGAGCTGAGCGTTATAGCGCATTTACGCGACCACACGAGAGGTGCGTGGCCTCTCGGCAGGGAGGACTGCATTCACCTCGCGAGCAAACTGCTTGAAGATCTGTTTGAGAGGTGGGGCTGGCGCCACCGGGATGCAAGCGATCGCGTGGCTCTGGAAGCCCCTAACCCCTCCTCCCGATGATTGTCTTCATACCTCCTTGGCGGCTGCAGCAGAGGTGGGAGCCCTGCGTTGCCTTTAGGGCGATCCTCACGAGGTTGGTCCCTCCAACCCCCTCGCGAGGCTGGTCCTTCCAACGGTCCTTGCGAGGTCTGTCACGCCATCCTTGGTGAGGGCCACGGTCTTCCCAGCGTCCTACGCCTCTTCCTCCTCCTCGGCCGTAGCCCCGATCATTGCGCTCGGGGCGTCGGCCGATATGCCCTTCTCGCACGGCCCTGAGCTCCTGGCATTCATTGGTGTTGTGGGCGTGGAGGTCGTGGTACACGCAGTACCGGGTGCCCTTGGATGACTCGGGCTGATCCCTGCCTCGCTTGGTGTCTGGTTTTGCCGCGAGCACGGCAGCCCCCTTGCGCTTCACGTCCTTGGCCTTGGGCTTCTTCTCTTTTGGATCGGCAGCTGGAAGCTCGAGGAGGGAGAGGTGCCCTTCCTCAGCCCTGGCGCATTTGGTCGCCAAGTTGAACAGATCCAGGGATGTGCACAAGTCTTCATGCATTGCCAGCTCCTCCTTCATCTTGACGTCACACACGCCATCGGAGAAGGCTGAGATGATGGCTTCCTCAGTCACCTTGGGGATTTTGAGGTAGGCGTTGTTGAAGCACTGGATGTACTTCTGCAGGGTCTCTCGGCTGCTGCTTGATGCGGCGCATGTCGCTCATGGCGAGGCGGTCGCGAGTGCCTTGAAGTTGGCGATGAAGCGGTGCGCATCTCGTCGAGGAGGAGATCGTGCGGGAGCTAGGTTCAGAGCCAGGTTGGGCTCCGTCCTTGAGCGCCATGGGGAACCAATTCGCCATGACCTTTTCGTCCCGTTGGCGGCGATGCCCAGCTCAGAGTTGAAGGAACTCCAGCGGGTCGGCGGTGCCGTCGTAAGGAGGAGGCAGGTCCGACTTGAACTTGCCGGGCCATGCGGCCTTGCGTGGCTCGGCGGTGAAAGGCGAAGAAGCCTGCAGTGGCTCTGAGGGCTCTATCGCGTGCGGAGCTTGCTCTCGTGGGTTCCCGCGCATCGCGGCCTGGAGCAGAGCGGGATCTTGACGCGGTGGCGCTGGAGCGTGATCGCGGCGCTCCGGTGCTGGGAGCACGCGAGCACCTTCTTGGGGACGAGGGATCTCCTGGCAGCTCCTTTCTTGCTGTGCGGGTGCCGGACGCGGAGGGTCTCCGCCCGGGGCCGCGCGCCTTGGAGCCTGGGCTACTTCTTGGAGAGGAGGTGGCGGGGGCACCTCTGGCTCCCTGCCTCCCGCGCGGGGTGCGGGCGAGGCAGTGAGTGGGACGGCGCAGGGGAGCCTCATGCGGCGCGGACGAGCTCGGCGACGCGGTCGAGCCACTCCTCGTAGACGTCGTCGACGAGGCGGTGCCGCAGGAGCTCGTTTGACGCGATGAGCGCGGCTCGCGCCTCCATGGGGCCTTGATGCGCGTGGGACGAAGAACCAGCTGGGGCGAGCGAAGGAGTAGCGGTGCGGCCTTCTCGCCTCACCGATGGATGCAGGGACAAGGCCTGCTGCCCGTTCCCCGCCGGGCCGGTGGCGGCATTGGCGGCAGGCGACAGGGAACAACGGGGCTGTCCGCCGATGGGAGCCGTCTGGGCGACTCGAGCGGCGCGAGCAGCCCGGCGCTCGGCACGAGCTCGGCGAGCGTCAGCCATGGACACGACGGAAGATCACACACGACCAGCGGAATAAAGATTCCGGTGCACCCCTACCTGGCGCGCCAAATGTCGGATTTCGGGTTCCGGCAGACCCTTGAGGTTTGAACACTCGGGTGCGCGCGGAGATCTTTCCCCTACCAGCTCATGCGTGAATGGTTAGTGAGGGATCTAAACTATGAACGATGAACAACACAAAGACACGAGGTTTATACTGGTTCGGTCCACCGATGTGGTGTAATACCCTACTCCAGTGTGTGGTGTGGTGGATTGCCTCAGGGGTTGATTATGAACAGTACAAAGGAAGAACAGCCTCGCGAGGGGTTGTTCTTGAGCTGGTGCGATGGACTGCTTGGGTGAGTGTAACGCCCCGGATTCGATGCGCCAGGTGTCTTCCAGTTATTCGCCGTCTTTGCCATGTCATGTGCTTGCGTGTTGCACTTTGCCATGTCATCATATGCATTTCATATCATGTCGTCATGTGCATCGCATTTGCATACGTGTTCGTCTCATGCATCCGAGCATTTTCCCCGTTGTCCGTTTTGCAATCCGGCACTCCTATGTTCCCCGGCTCCCCCTTTTGTCTCTCGTTGTGTGCGGGTGTTAAACGTTCTCGGAATGGACTGAGGTTTGCCAAGTGGCCTTGGTATACCACCGGTAGACCGCCTGTCAAGTTTCGGGTCATTTGGAGTTCGTTTGATACTCCAACGGTTAACCGGGTAACCGTAAAAGCCTCCTTCTCCTTGCAGCCCAACACCCATTTCGAAGTGGCCCAAAACCCAGCAAACTCCCCTCCATGCTCTCCGCCGTTCGATCACGATCGTGTGGCCGAAAACCGCACCTCATTTGGACTCTCCTAGCTCCCTCTACCTATAAATAAGTGATCCCCTCCGAAATTCGCGGTCAAATCCCCCCTAACCCTAGTTTTTCTCCTCTGCGCCGCGCCGGACATGTCCGTCCCCGGCCGGACATGTGCGCCGCCGCCCCGTCATCCAATCGCCTCCTGCCACCTGTCCCCGACGGCTCTCTCTCTCCCAGCGTGCCGCCGCGCCCGCCTGCCCACGGAGGCCCGTCGGTCGCGACGGCTCCGTCTTGGCAGCTCCGCCGCCCAGGCGGAGCCCGCGCCGCCAGCGTCCGTCCGCCGACCGCCCTCGCGCGGCCTTCCTGGCCGCCACGGGACCCGCCGCCGTTCGGCTGCGCCCGGCTCCTGCCCGCCCGCCATGGCGCCACCCGCCCCGCCTCGCCGGCCCGCCCTCGTCGCCGCCTCGGCCACCCGGCCGTCGCCTCCGCGCCGCCCTGGCCAGATCCGCCGCGGAGAGGCGGATCCGCGCCCCTCGCGGCCCCCCTCATCTCCGGCCGCCGCAGCCCGCAACCCCGGCGTGCCTCGTAAACAGTGCAGATCCAGAGGTTGACCCCGAATTGCTAAGTCCCAGATTTTCATAATTTTCATGCCATGTTCATGCCATCTCATCTCTGCACCCGTAGCTCCGTTTCGTGCGTGTAATATGTCAAATTGTTCGTCTCAACGAGTACATCATTTCATTCCATTGCATCATTTACATTTGAGCTCATCTTGATGCCCGAAATGCTGTTAGAAGAGGGCTATGTGATGTTAGTTTCAGATTCTTATCAGAACATGCACTTTTGTCATTTTTGCCATGATTGATGTGTGCATCCTATGAACTTGAGTCCTACATGTGTTTTGTAATATGCCATGCCATATTTACAGGGGTGTATGCCATGTATTTTTGTAATCTCTGTGGTGACTAGCACAAGCATGCAAACTAGGCTTCATGATGTTGCGGATTTCAGCCCCTGTTCTGCTGATATTTTTATGCCATGTGAACTTGATGCTACAGAGAGATCCATGCTTATTTTGAGATACTTCAGTAAGGATGTTTTGAACATATGGTTATTATCTATCCATCCATACCCTTGTTTGCAATTATCGAGTGCCATAGCTTGAGTCAATCGAGCTCTACTTTTGCTATAAAATGTTTCCTGGCAGGTTGTTTACATGTTATTCAATTTTGCCAAGGTTGTTGTAGGTGATCCGTGTATGCTATGATGTTGTTCTTGTCATGTATAGCTTCTATGCCATGTCTTCTTACTGTGAGTTGCCTTGCCATGCCATTTATTGCTCTGTAGTGAGTGGTTCAAGCTCACCAACATGCCTACTTATTGTTGTTCCTGCCATATATGAATCTGTAATATAACTTTCCATGTTTACATGGGTGCCATCATATCTTCTGGTCCTTTTTGGCTCATGGTCACTAAATGACATTTGATCTATGCATTTAGTAGATTCATGACATGCCTTTGTTTGCCACGTTAAGTTCCTATAGAATGTTGTTGGTTAGCTCTAAACATTGCAACCTGATGTTATTTCTGCTAAAGTCAGAAACTGTTATTATTTGCAATCTTCTCATGTTCTTTGAGCATGTTTTAGTCATTTCTGGAGATACCTCAGTGTTTATGTTTTGTCGTGCTTTACCTGTACATCATGCCAATGCCTTTTGTTTTCACGTTGAGATGTTGTATCATAGTGTTTTGATGCTTGCAATATGCCTAGTTGTTGTTTTGTACAGATTGTTGCTATGACTTGTATAGAGTGTATGTGTTGAACCGTTGCTCCGTTTTGAGTGTGCTCTATATGAAACTTACTTAGATTTGCATGTAGCTTCATATTATCATGTTTCATCCTTGTTTTGAGGTGTTTGCTTGATTGTTTGTATGCATTTTGCATCAATGTCATGTTTAACTTGTTTTGCTCATATCTTCTAAGCCGTAGCTCCGAATCTAATGAACTTTATATGTAACTTGACTAGAATGTCGTGTAGATCATCTTGGTGCATTTTAACTTGCTGTTTAACAACTTGAACATAAGGTTTATTCAGATCTGTGCCAATTTTGAAATTTGCATATGAGGACTTACCGGAATTGTTATATGTTGTTTCCGGCCTCATTTAAACTTGCTTTGATGTGTTGATCTTGTTTGCATCATCTTTTGCCATGAGTAGCTTCATGTAGCCTTGTCATGCATCATACTTGGTTGAGCATCATGTCTTGTTCATGTGTGGTGTGTTTACCTTGTTGTGTGCTTCTTCTTGTTAGTTCCTGTTTCGTTGCGATCGTGAGGATTCGTTCGTCTACGCTTGGTTCGTCTTCATGGCTTCACCTTCTTCATGGACTCGTTTTTCTTCCTAGCGGGATTTCAGGCAAGATGACCGCTACCCTGGATCTCACTACTATCATTGCTATGCTAGTTGTTTCGTTCTATCGCTATGCTGCGCTACCTATTACCTGTTTATCAAGCCTCCCAAATTGCCATGTCAGCCTCTAACCTTTTGCACCCTTCCTAGCAAACCGTTGTTTGGATATGTTACCGCTTTGCTCAGCCCCTCTTATAGCGTTGTTAGTTGCAGGTGAAGATGAAGTTTGTTCCTTGTTGGAACATGGAGATGTTGTTCCTTGTTGGAACATGTTTACTTGTTGGGATATCACAATATATCTTATATTATTAATGCATCTATATACTTGGTAAAGGGTGGAAGGCTCGGCCTTATGCCTGGTGTTTTGTTCCACTCTTACCGCCCTAGTTTCCGTCATATCGATATTATGTTCCCGGATTTTGCGTCCCTAACGCGGTCGGGTGATTTATGGGACCCCCTTGACAGTTCGCTTTGAATAATACTCCTCCAGCAAGGCCCAACATTGGTTTTACCATTTGCCTCACCTAGCCCTTTTTCCCTTGGGTTTCGGGGCCGAGGGTCATCTTTATTTAGCCCCGGGCGGTGCTCCTTGGTGTTGGTCGAAACAGGCAGAACTACAGGGGCCTGCAGGGCAACTCGAGGGCTGGTTTTACTCGTAGGCTGACCTATCCGGTGTGCCCTGAGAACGAGGTACGTGCAACTCCTATCGGGATTTGTCGGCACATCGGGCGGCTTTGCTGGTCTTGTTTTATTGCTGTCGAAATGTCTTGTAGCCGGGATTCCGAGACTGATCGGGTCTTCCTGGGGAGAAGGAATATCCTTCGTTGATCGCGAGAGCTTATCATGGGCTAAGTTGGGACACCCCTGCAGGGTTTGAACTTTCGAAAGTCGTGCCCGCGGTTATGTGGCAGATGGGAATTTGTTAATATCCGGTTGTAGTAAACTCGAAGCAAACTCTTCTAAAATACACCAACCGTGTGCGTAACCGTGAGTGTCTCTTTTCGGGGTTGATCGAGAGGAGAACACGGTTTCGGGTTATGTCGGCGTAAGTAGGAGTTCAGGATCACTTCTTGATCATTACTAGTTGACGACCGTTCCTTTGTTTCTCTTCTCGCTCTCATTTGCGTATGTTAGCCACCATATATGCTTAGTCGCTGCTGCAACCTCACCACTTTACCCCTTCCTTTCCCTTTAAGCTTTGCTAGTCTTGATACCCATGGTAATGGGATTGCTGAGTCCTCGTGGCTCACAGATTACTACACCACCAGTTGCAGGTACAGGTTTGCGATGATCATGACACGAGAGCGATGTTTGCTTGTTTGGAGTTCTTCTTCCGCTTCTTCTTCGATCGGGGATAGGTTCGGTCGGCAGCACTGGGCTAGCAGGGTGGATATTGTTGAGTTTCTGTTTATGTTTCATCCGTAGTCGGATGTTGTTCTTGTATATGATGTTGATGTATTCTTGTGGCATTCGTGCCTTATGTATATATCCCCATCTATTATGTAATGTTGGTGTAATGATATCCACCTTGCAAAAGTGTTCCAATATGCGGGTCTATCCTTGGTGGGACCGTCGAGTTCCTTTTGGATAGGGTCGCATATTGGGCGTGACAAGTTGGTATCAGAGCCTCGACCGACCCTAGGAGCCCCCTTGATTGATCGTGTAGTTTGGCCGCAGTAGAGTCTAGAATAAAACTGTTTTCTGAGTCTAGTTATATCGGAGAGTAGGATTTCTTTTTACTCCTCTGCCCCTTCGTCGCTCTGGTGAGGAATCTTGACGTAGGTGCTTTGAACTACTCCTCTTCCCATTCAAGTTTTTTCTTAGGATCACGCGGTTTGTTTTTCGATCGTTGTTCCTCAGCTCTTTTCATCCGGTGCATTTCTCGTCAAGTTGACTCGAGCCCCTTCATCTTTGCAAGTTCAATCCTCAGTTGTTTTCTTTTCCCACCCGCCCACCCCTTCTTCTTCTCGGAACCGGAGTCCGTAATCGAGTATCGATCCTACTCGTGCGAAGTCTTTGCTTCCTGTCCTCATTGTTCTCAACCGGTGTTTTCTCTTCAAGATATTCGTCGGTTTCCCCTTCCAAGTTGTCTTTGTTTTCCCGCCCTCCCACCCTATTATTCCCGGAGTTTGAGTTTCTTCCGACCATCAATTCCATTCGTGTGGAGCCTCTTCAGTCTTCCCTCAATTATTTCAACCGGTGAATTCTCGTCTTGTTCGTCATTCTTCATCCCTTTCTATTTCCGGTGCACTCAATTCAAGTTTTTCGGGTTGATCACATTCTTTTCCTTGGATCAAGTGTTTTCCCTGCTCGTTCGCCTCTCGCCAATTTATCCTTCCGGAGTGTTCAACACATCTCAGGAGATTCGTCTGTGTTCTAATTAATTCGAGGTTATCACCTCATTTAAATATTTCAGTTCTTCCGGTGCATCATCTATCTGTTCAACATCCCTTTCCAACGGTGTTTTCTTTTAGTGGGCCCTAACCCACAGGTCTTTTCCCAGGATCTTACCAGACTCTTCTAATTTCCCTGGAGTTATCCTAAATTCTTTTCAAGTCTGACGTAAGAATGGATTCCATCAGTCACATGCCTTCTCCAAGATCTCTTTCAAATTCTTTTCATTGTTGCCTCAACCTCTTCGCTTTTCGTTTCCCCGGAGTGCCTTAACAATTTTGGTGGTGTTTCTCGTCGTCATTTGAAGACCGAAGAAGAGTTCCTTCTAAATCTTGTCCGTTCCCCCGGAGATTCATGGTGCTAGCTCGATGTTATCCTATCTAATGTTTCCAGTCATGCCAATTCTGCTCATCCATCCGGAGTATTTCAGAAGTTGATTTCTATTTCATTTCACCGGAGGCCATCGTTCCAGAAGAATTCTTCGTCCCCAGATTTCAGTTATCGTTCTCTATTTATCCCGGTGCTTCGTTCAAGTGTTCTTTATTCAACTCATGATCTCTTCGCTCTTTCGCATCTAAATCCCCTCGAGCATATTGGTTCTTCTAATTCTGCCCGGTGATTCATTCTCTTTCATCAGTCATTTTCGAATTCTTACGGTGGTTCCTTCAGATTCTTTGTTATTGGTTATCATATTAATTCATTCCTTCTTTCAATCCTACCGGTGGTTCATGAAGACCTTCTCAAGTTTGCGTTGTGTCACTTCTCAATCCTTTTTCAAGAAGAATAAGTATTATGCCAAATCCATTTCTTGTCATCAATTTAATTTGATGAAGGATAAGCATACAATAAATGTTATTCTTATTTCATCCAAGTGATTAATCCCTTCCTTCGGAGTTTGTTCTTGAGGAATAAATTCTAGTTCCAAGTGTTTTTCATCTTTCCTTTTCCGGAGTTCAAATTTCCTCGGCCATCTCGTCAGAACCTCCATCTAAATCATCGCAAGGCTCATCTTATTCTTTCTTCCTTCATTCTATCTCGTCATCCTTTTGTTACCGGAGTTCTTCATGGCGGTTCTTCATGATTTAATTCATTCTTCAAGAGTTCATCAAGATTATTATTGGTGGAGCTCAAGTATCCTTCTTCTTGCTTCTCAAAGTGCAAATAATTCTCCGTATTATTTTGAAGTGGAGTTTTGCATTTCTTAGTTCTTCTCAGCCTTTCAATCACTTCCGTTTGCGGCCGGTTATCACCTCATTAATTTCGAGATGTTTTCCATAAGTCCACAACAAGCTTATTCTTTCGTGGTTGATTTTCTCAACAACTCCGTTCAATCCTTCCTTCTAAGTTCTTTTCATTCAATTCTTTCAATTCTTCCGGAGGCATTGTGTTGTTCCTCTCGTCAGCTATCGTTCCATTTTGTCAAACTCAGTTCCAACTCCTTCCATGTTCAGTCGGAGTGCTGCCTAAATCCTTTCAGTCTTATTCGTTTCTTTTTCTCATTCTAACCACTCCGGTTAGAACGAGTGCTTTCATAGTCTATCTGATTCCGTGAGCTTTTGATTCTCGTCATTCTCGTCGCTCATCTCTTCTTCTCGAGTGCTCTCGATTCTTTGATTCTTCTCTTGAGTTCTTGTTTCACCTCATCCCTTTTCCCTTCCGTCTCGGTCCTAAGATCTCGGGACGAGATCTCTTGTTAGAGGAGGAGTGTTGTAACGCCCCGGATTCGATGCACCAGGTGTCTTCCAGTTATTCGCCGTCTTTGCCATGTCATGTGCTTGCATGTTGCACTTTGCCATGTCATCATATGCATTTCATATCATGTCGTCATGTGCATCGCATTTGCATACGTGTTCGTCTCATGCATCCGAGCATTTTCCCCGTTGTCCGTTTTGCAATCCGGCACTCCTATGTTCCCCGGCGTCCCCCTTTTGTCTCTCGTTGTGTGCGGGTGTTAAACGTTCTCAGAATGGACCGAGGTTTGCCAAGCGGCCTTGGTATACCACCGGTAGACCGCCTGTCAAGTTTCGGGTCATTTGGAGTTCGTTTGATACTCCAACGGTTAACCGGGTAACCGTAAAAGCCTCCTTCTCTTTGCAGCCCAACACCCCATTCGACGTGGCCCAAAACCCAGCAAACTCCCCTCCATGCTCTCCGCCGTTCGATCATGATCGCGTGGCCGAAAACCGCACCTCATTTGGACTCTCCTAGCTCCCTCTACCTATAAATAAGTGATCCCCTCCGAAATTCGCGGTCAAATCCCCCCTAACCCTAGTTTTTCTCCTCTGCGCCGCGCCGGACATGTCCGTCCCCGGCCGGACATGTGCGCCGCCGCCCCCTCATCCAATCGCCTCCTGCCACCTGTCCCGGCCGGCACTCTCTCTCCCAGCGTCGCCGCTGCCCGCCTGCCCACGGAGGCCCGTCCCGGCCGCGACCGGGCCCGTCAGGCAGCTCTCGCCACCCAGGCCGGAGGCCCGCGCCGCCAGCCAGCGTCCGTCCCGCCGACCGCCCTCGCCCGGCTCCCGCGTCGCGCCACGCCGCCCTCGCCGTCGCCTTCCGGGCCGCCACGGGACCCGCCGCCGTTCGGCGCGCCCGCTCCCGGCTGCCGGCCGCCGGCGCCCCGCCGCCTCGCCGGCCCGCCCTCCGTCACCGCCTCGGCCACCCCGGCCATCGCCTTCGCGCCGCCCCGGCCAGATCCTGCCGCGGAGAGGCCGGATTCGGCGCCCCCCTCGCCGGCCCCCCTCATCTCCGGCCGCTGCAACCCGCAACCCCGGCGTGCCTCGTAAACCGTGCAGATCCAGAGGTTGACCCCGAATTGCGAAGTCCCAGATTTTCATAATTTTCATGCCATGTTCATGCCATCTCATCTCTGCACCCGTAGCTCCGTTTCGTGCGTTTAATATGTCAAATTGTTCGTCTCAACGAGTACATCATTTCATTCCACTGCATCATTTACATTTGAGCTCATCTTGATGCCCGAAATGCTGTTAGAAGAGGGCTATGTGATGTTAGTTTCAGATTCTTATCAGAACATGCACTTTTGTCATTTTTGCCATGATTGATGTGTGCATCTATGAACTTGAGTCCTACATGTGTTTTGTAATATGCCATGCCATCTTTACAGGGGTGTACGCCATGTATTTTTGTGATCTCTGTGGTGACTAGCATAAGCATGCAAACTAGGCTTCATGATGTTGCTGATTTCAGCCCCTGTTCTGCTGATATTTTTATGCCATGTGAACTTGATGCTACAGAGAGATCCATGCTTATTTTGAGATACTTCAGTAAGGATGTTTTGAACATATGGTTATTCTATATCCATCCATGCCCTTGTTTGCAATTATCGAGTGCCATAGCTTGAGTCAATCGAGCTCTACTTTTGCTATAAAATGTTTCCTGGCAGGTTGTTTACATGTTATTCAATTTTGCCAAGGTTGTTGTAGTTGATCCGTGTATGCTATGATGTTGTTCTTGCTATGTATAGCTTCTATGCCATGTCTTCTTACTGTGAGTTGCCTTGCCATGCCATTTATTGCTCTGTAGTGAGTGGTTCAAGCTCACCAACATGCCTACTTATTGTTGTTCCTGCCATGTATGAATCTGTAATATAACTTGCCATGTTTACATGGGTGCCATCATATCTTCTGGTCCTTTTTGGCTAATGGTCACTAAAGGACATTTGATCTATGCATTTATTAGATTCATTCCATGCCTTTGTTTGCCATGTTAAGTTCCTGTAGCATGTTGTTGGATAGCTCTAAACATTGCAACCTGATGTTATTTCTGCTAAAGTCAGAAACTGTTATTATTTGCAATCTTGCCATGTTCTTTTGAGCATGTTTTTGTCATTTCTGGAGATAGCTCAGTGTTCATGTTTTGTCGTGCTTTACCTGTACATCATACCCATGCCTTTTGTTTTCACGTTGAGATGTTGTATCATAGTGTTTTGATGCTTGCAATATGCCTAGTTGCTGTTTTGGACAGATTGTTGCTATGACTTGTATAGAGTGTATGTGTTGAACCGTTGCTCCGTTTTGAGTGTGCTCTATATGAAACTTGCTTAGATTTGCATGTAGCTTCATATTATCATGTTGCATCCTTGTTTTGAGGTGTTTGCTTGATCGTTTGTATGCATTTTGCAGCAATGCCATGTTTAACTTGTTTTGCTCATATCTTCTAAGCCGTAGCTCCGAATCTAATGAACTTTATATGTAACTTGACTAGAATTTCGTGTAGATCATCTTGGTGCATTTTAACTTGCTGTTTAACAACTTGAACATAAGGTTTATTCAGATCTGTACCAATTTTGAAATTTGCATATGAGGACTTGCCGGAATTGTTATATGTTGTTTTCGGCCTCATTTAAACTTGCTTTGATGTGTTGCTCTTGTTTGCATCATCTTTTGCCATGAGTAGCTTCATGTAGCCTTGTCATGCATCATACTTGGTTGAGCATCATGTCTTGTTCATGTGTGGTGTGTTTACCTTGTTGTGTGCTTCTTCTTGTTAGTTCATGTTTCGTTGCGATCGTGAGGATTCGCTCGCTCACGCTTGGTTAAATCTTCATGGCTTCACCTTCTTCATGGACTCGTTCTTCTTCCTAGCGGGATTTCAGGCAAGATGACCGCTACCCTGGATCTCACTACTATCATTGCTATGCTAGTTGTTTCGTTCTATCGCTATGCTGCGCTACCTATTACCTGTTTATCAAGCCTCCCAAATTGCCATGTCAGCCTCTAACCTTTTGCACCCTTCCTAGCAAACCGTTGTTTGGCTATGTTACCGCTTTGCTCAGCCCTTCTTATAGTGTTGTTAGTTGCAGGTCAAGATGAAGTTTGTTCCTTGTTGGAACATGGAGATGTTGTTCCTTGTTGGAACATGTTTACTTGTTGGGATATCACAATATATCTTATATTATTAATGCATCTATATACTTGGTAAAGGGTGGAAGGCTCGGCCTTATGCCTGGTGTTTTGTTCCACTCTTGCCGCCCTAGTTTCCGTCATATCGGTATTATGTTCCCGGATTTTGCGTCCCTAACGCGGTCGGGTGATTTATGGGACCCCTTGACAGTTCGCTTTGAATAAGACTCCTCCAGAAGGCCCAACATTGGTTTTACCATTTTCCTCACCTAGCCCTTTTTCCTTGGGTTTCGGAGCCCGAGGGTCATCTTTATTTTAGCCCCGGGCGGTGCTCCTTCGAGTGTTGGTCCAAACGGCAGATCGCAGGCCACCACGGGCAACTCGAGGGCTGGTTTTACTCGTAGGCTGACCTATCCGGTGTGCCACGAGAGCGAGGTACGTGCGACTCCTATCGGGATTTGTCGGCACATCGGGCGGCTTTGCTGGTCTTGTTTTATTCTGTCGAAATGTCTTGTAGCGGGATTCGAGACTGATCGGGTCTTCCGGGAGAAGGAATTCTTCGTTGATCGCGAGAGCTTATCATGGGCTAAGTTGGGACACCCTGCAGGGTTTGAACTTTCGAAAGCCGTGCCCCCGGTTATGTGGCAGATGGGAATTTGTTAATATCTGGTTGTGGTAAACTCGAAGCAAACTCTTCTAAAATACACCAACCGTGTGCGTAACCGTGAGTGTCTCTTTTCGGGGTTGATCGAGAGGAGAACATGGTTTCTGGGTTATGTCTGACGTAAGTAGGAGTTCAGGATCACTTCTTGATCATTACTAGTTGACGACCGTTCCTTTGTTTCTCTTCTCGCTCTCATTTGCGTATGTTAGCCACCATATATGCTTAGTCGCTGCTGCAACCTCACCACTTTACCCCTTCCTTTCCCTTTAAGCTTTGCTAGTCTTGATACCCATGGTAATGGGATTGCTGAGTCCTCGTGGCTCACAGATTACTACACCACCAGTTGCAGGTACAGGTTTGCGATGATCATGACGCGAGAGCGATGTTTGCTTGTTTGGAGTTCTTCTTCTGCTTCTTCTTCGATCAGGGGATAGGTTCCAGGTCGGCAGCCTGGGCTAGCAGGGTGGATATTGTTGAGTTTCTGTTTATGTTTCATCCGTAGTCGGATGTTGTTCTTGTATATGATGTTGATGTATTCTTGTGGCATTCGTGCCTTATGTATATATCCCCATCTATTATGTAATGTTAATGTAATGATATCCACCTTGCAAAAGCGTTCCAATATGCAGGTCTATCCTTGGTGGGACCGTCGAGTTCCTTTTGGATAGGGTCGCATATTGGGCGTGTCAATGATTCCAGTCGCTTCTCTCTCTCTCTCTCTAGGGGGTTCGACTTGTCTCCAGTCTGTCCCCCTCTCTTTGTGGTGGCTAGTCCTATTTATAGAGGGAGGCCCTGGACCTCTTCCCAAATAATGAGCGGGAAGGGCGCCAACAATTGGCCATTTTTAAGGGGAACATCTAGTACACTTATCCTGACTAAAGTTGGTCTTCGGCTGCCAAAGGCTCTGACGGTGACGCCGTCCTGGGCTCCACGATGACCTCCTTCCTGCCGCTCTGCTGGTCTTGGTCTTGTTGCACCGAAGCGGTAACCTTTGCCTGATGCCTTGGCCTGTGCTTGCCTCCTTTGCACCAAAGGGGAAATGAGGACACTGCGCAGGCCGGCGCCCACCTGGCACACTCCTGGCCTCGATCGTCATGGCTTGCACACAGGGCACCCTCGTGAGGTACCCTGCCTTGATCTCTCCTCCTCCACGTGAGCCTGCCCAACGAGGCTGCATCTGAGGAAGGTTCCTGTCGTCCGCCCCGCGAGGCTTGGCCCCTCGCGAGAGTCTTGAGCTTGAGCTGATGAAGCTGGGCCGTGCTGGGCCCCCACCTGAGCCACGCCGCAGGCCGCAGGCAGGCAAGTCTGGGGACCCCCATTCCCAAAACGTCGACAAACACCTTGAACTTGTCGAAAACCTTTCGCGACAAGTCGAGCTTTGTAGATAGTAACACTACCATCAGCGTCCATCTTTCTCTTGAAGATCCATTTATTCTCAATGGCTCACCGATCATCGGGCAAGTCAATCAAAGTTCACACTTTGTTTTCATACATGGATCCCATCTTAGATTTCATGGCCTTAAGCCATTTCGTGGAATCTGAGCTCATCATCGCTTCCCCATAGTTCGTAGGTTCGTTATGGTCTAGTAACATGTCACATCCCTAGCTTTTGGCAATGCACTAGGCTAACTTCATGTGTGCATCATGTTTAAACTTTGAAAGAAACTTGAAATGGGGATTGTTCAAGCCCTAGCACCAAATGAATTCAAATAGGCTCAAATAAAATCACTTCCAATAAACCCAAAGTGACTTCAGGAAAAGTCCATCATTTTTTAAACTGGTGAAAACCTCTGACAAAAATTGGTGCATATTTTTCCTAGGTCATTTGAGGTTTTTGGATTAAATCATAAGTATTTGAATTGGAGCATTTAATGGCTATAAATATTTTTAAATGCTTCAATAATTCTGAAAACATTTGAGGGCTGTTAGTAAACATTTTAAAAGTGCATACAAATTTTCTCAGGAGTTTTAAAAAAATGGTTTAGTATTATTACTAAATCAAAAACAGAAAAGCAAATTAGAAAACAGTAACTAAACTAGAAACAGAGAGAGAGAGTAACCTTACCTGACGCTTACCTGAGGCCCACTCACCTGGTGGCCCAGCAGATTCGGCCCAGCCCACCAGGGGCGCCTTGGTCTTCTTCCACCTCTGCCAGTAGGCAGAGGCGTGTCGACGCCAGCGCGCCCGAGGCATCCACCCCCACCCTCCCAGGCTGCCTGGCTCCTCCTCGATGCCCCAGGCGACGCCACGCAACCCTTGGTCCCTCTCCTCTCTCCCTGGACCTCTCTCCTCCTCTCTAGTCCCTCCCCGCAGCACCACCGGGCGCAGCCGATGCCGCCGACGCCGTTTGCCGCGGCCAGGGCCACCGCCACGCCTCTCCAACGCACCAAGGAGCTCTTCCATGACCTGCCTTTCGTCTCCGCCGAGCCAAACGACGCCGGAAGGCCTTCTCCGTCGCCTTCGAGCTAGCCATCGCCAGATCTGCTTCGCTGCCGTCGCCGTCGTTCGCGCGCTGGAGGTCGTCCCCGAGCCCATTGAGCTACCCTGCTGCCTCCCTGTGAGCGCCCGCTTCGATCTCCCCTCTTCCCCGGCCTCTTCTCGTACTCTAGCCGCGGCTCCATCTCCGGCCGAAGCTGTGATCCGCCGGCGATGTCGCCGCCGTCACTGCAGCCGCTGAGGCTCAAAACCGAGCGCGGCATCGTGCTCCTAGCATCTTCAGGAGCTCGGTGAGCCCCTTAGCCAGCTCCCCCGTCCACTGTGGCCTCGCCCCGCTCGAACCCGTAGCTCCGGCCGCCGCACTTGCCATCGCCGTCGATGTAGTGCACCCATCACTGCCGTTGGCGCGATGGATGCTTGTGCGAGCTGGCGCCTCGTGAACCTCTCCAACGCTCGTTTGGTCGCGTGAGCTGCGATTCCGAGCACCTCCGCCGTCTCTAGTGTCGCCGGCGACGAGCCGTGGACCAAGTCCGGCGAAGTTGACCGTTTGACCTGGGGTTTGACCCCCCCAGGGTCACTGACGTGCGGGCCCGTCTCTGTTAGCCTTTAATTAGATTTAGGTTAGTGCTAATTAACCCTGACAGTTAGTTTAGTCACTAACCAGTGGGCCCAGGCCCTAATTAACCCAAGTTAGTGCTAAGGTAACACTAACTAACCCTGTTAGTTAGCTATTACACTGACAGGTGGGCCCCCCTGCTAATTAACTTAGTTAGTTTAAACTAATTCTAATTAGTTAAATTAAGTGCTGACATGCGGGACCCACTGGTCAGGTTTGACCCGGACCAGCCCCTTTGACCTGCTGACGTCATGCTTGCACATTGCTGACGCAGTAAAGGAATTTATGGATTAAATTTAATTCAGGAAATTCCAGAAAATGTTTAAAACTTGTAAAAATCATAAAAATTCAACCGTAACTCCAAATGAGATAAATTATATATGAAGAATGATCAGAAAAATCCAATCTATCCATCTGTACCATTTTCATGCATGTTAGAACAACTAATAGCTGTTGTTTAGGACAAATAAAATAAATGGAATTTAAATAACCATATGTGGAGTTTGAATTTGAACCTTGGGTTCAAACCAACTTCATTTAACCTTGGTGCTAGTTGCATTAGCCCAAACAACAGCATATTGCCATGTCACATTCATGCATCATATTATTGCATTGCATTGATTGTGTTCTTCCTTGTTTGCCGGTGATTGTCCCCTCTCAGTAGACGATGTTCGACGATGAGATCGATGACACCGATGAAGACCCAATGTTATCTTCAGAAGTGCCAGGCAAGCAAAACCCCCTTGTTCATTCCGATACAAACCCACTCTCTCGCTTCTGCTCTCTTTTACTGCATTAGGACAACCACAATTCATCTGTTACTTGTTGCGGTAGTGGAACCCCTTTATCCTCTGCATGACCTGTCATTGCCACAGTAAATAGATGAAACCCACTAGCATGAGTAGGAGTTGTTTGAGCCCTGATGTGCCTACTCATTCATGCTTGTTTGTCATGCCTGCTATTGCTTAGAGTTGTGTCAGGTCTGATTCATCGGGGATGAATTGGAGGTGTGTGAACATGTCCTACTGTTGAGAGCTAAGTGTGTGAACACGATTTGGTAAAGGTAGCGGTGAGAGGCCATGTAGGAGTACATGGTGGGTTGTCTCATTGAAACCGTCCTCAGGAACTGAGTTCTGTGTTTGTGATCCATGAACAGTTACTACCACACATTGGAATGCTTAAGTGCCCCTCTCGACTTATTAATCAACTTAATCTCTGTCCAGGAGTTGCAACTAGTTTCTGGTGTTTATAGTTAGTGTTAGTAGTCTACCAAGTGGCACCCGGTACAGGTGGGCTTGGGACAGACTAGGCACAGTGGCACGGTGTACCAAGTGGCACCCGCTTGGTGGGCTTGGGAACCCTGCTCACATCGTTTGGGGCCGTGAGCGACACCCCGGCCGGATCTCCTTGCGGATGGAACCCGATTAGGCGATAAACCTGGACGAGAGACTTGTGTGGTTAGTCAGGTCGTGGCCGACTCCCTCGCCCGGCTTCCGCTTGAAGGTTGTTGAGGTACATGACGTGTACAGGGCGATAAGTGGCGAGAGCGTGTGTGAAGAAGTACACCCCTGCAGGGTTATCATTATCTATTCGAATAGCCGGATTCCTCGGATATGGAAACTTGGACCCCTTGCATAGTTCACAGACAAGTGAAAGTGGATACTCTATAACTCGCAAGATAAGCGTGAGTGCTATGGATGGCGTTCTCGTAGGTAGACGGGAGCAGATCCATAGTGGTGTATTGATATATTGAATATGTGGACTCGTGTGCGCCACCTCAAAAGAGTTACTTGCAGTCGTAGTTTATGATAGCCACTTAGTCAAAGCTGGCTTGCTGCAGTCAAACTCCACCACCCCTTTGTTGATACTCATGCATATGTAGTTAGTTCTGATGTAAGTCTTGCTGAGTACATTTGTACTCACGTTTTCCTATTTTATGTTTTTGCAGAGAGACTTCGGTCTCGCTAGTAGTTCCGCGTGGACTTCGATGTTTAGCTTGTTACCTCAGCTACGATCTTGTGTCCTCAGCAGGATCTGGTAGATAGTCGGGCTTCTCAGCCTTTTTCATTTGTAGATGTATGTACTCAGACATGTTAAGCTTCCGCTTGTGTTTGTTGCTTGTATGCTCTGTATGTTGGGTCATGAGACCCATGTTTGTAATATCTCGCTCCTCGGAGCCTAATGAATAAATATTTGAGTCGTAGAGTTATGTTGTGATGCCATGTTGTATTTACACATATTGAGCATATTGTGTGTATGTTTGAAATGCTTGGTATGTGTGGGATCCGACAATCTAGTTGTTATCCTTGGCAGCCTCTCATATGGGGAAATGTAGTCTAGTGCTTCTGAGCGATAGTAGTCCGCTACTGCCCGGTTCACGAGTCCTGCTAGCCCAAGACTACTGCTCTGGACACTTGACTAGCCGGCATGTGTTTCACTCGTTCGTGGTTCCGTCCCTTCGGGAAATGTCACGCGGTGACATCCGGAGTCCTGCCTAGCCTGCTATAGCCCGGGTTCCCGTAGTCCTGTTAGCCCAGTGCTACAGCCCGGATTCACATGCTGCTGACCGACATGCTCGATGTGATTCATGTATGCCTGTCCCCATGGGTTAGCGCCGCTTTGGGTTCACGACTAGCCATGTCGGCCCGGTTCTCTGTCATATGGATGCTAGCGACACTATCATATACGTGAGCCAAAAGGCGTAAACGGTCCCGGGCCATGGTAAGGCGACACCCGTGGGAATACCGTGCGTGAGGCCGCAAAGTGATATGAGGTGTTACTGGCTAGATCGATGTGACTTGGAATCGGGGTCCTGACATAACATGACTTCCAGAACAGGATTACCGTACCATTCTGGTGCGGATCTTACTCTGGTTGACCTACGAGGTTAAGTAGTAACTTGATCTGAATTTTCATGATCATCATCATTAGCTTCCTCACTAATTGGTGTAGGAATCACTGGAACTGATTTATGTGATGAACTACTTTCCAATTCGGGAGCAGGTACAATTACCTCATCAAGTTCTACTTTCCTCCCACTCACTTCTTTCGAGAGAAATTCCTTCTCTATAAAGGATCCATTCTTAGCAATGAATATATTGCCTTATGATCTATGTTAGAAGGTGTACCCAACAGTTTCCTTTGGGTATCCTATGAAGACACATTTTTCTGATTTGGGTTCGAGCTTATCAGGTTGAAGCTTTTTCACATAAGCAACGTAGCCCCAAACTTTAGGAAACGACAACTTGTGTTTCTTGCCAAACCACAGTTCATATGGTGTCGTCTCAACAGATTTAGATGGTGCCCTATTTAACGTGAATGCAGCTGTCTCTAATGCATAACCCCAAAACGATAGTGATAAATCAGTAAGAGACATCATAGGTCGCACCATATCTAATAAAGTACGGTCATGATGTTCAGACACACCATTACGCTGTGGTGTTCTAGGTGGTGTGAGTTGCGAAACTATTCCACATTGTTTCAAATGAAGACCAAACTCGTAACTCAAATATTCGTCTCCGAGATCAGCTCGTATAAACTTTATTTTCTTGTTACGATGATTTTCCACTTCACTCTGAAATTCTTTGAACTTTTCAAATGTTTCAGACTTATGTTTCATCAAGTAGATATACCCATATCTGCTCAAATCATCTGTGAAGGTCAGAAAATAACGATACCCGCCGCGAGCCTCAACACTCATCGGATCGCATACATCAGTATGTATTATTTCCAATAAGTCAGTTGCTCGCTCCATTGTTCCGGAGAACGGAGTCTTAGTCATCTTGCCCATGAGGCATGGTTCGCAAGCATCAAGTGATTCATAATCAAGTGATTCCAAAAGCACATCAGCATGGAGTTTATTCATGCGCTTTACACCAATATGACCTAAACGGCAGTGCCAGAAATATGTTGCACTATCATTATCAACTTTGAATCTTTTGGCATCTATATTATGAATATGTGTATCACTACGATCGAGACACAACAAACCAATCGCCTTGGGTGTATGACCACAGAATGTTTTATTCATGTAAACAGAATAACAATTATTCTTTGACTTGAATGAATAACCGTATTGCAATAAACATGATCCAATCATATTATGCTCAACGCAAACACCAAATAACATTTATTTTAGGTGCAACACTAATCCCGAAGGTAAAGCGAGTGTGCGATGGTGATCTTATCAACCTTGGAATCACTTCCAACACACATCGTCACCTTGCCCTCAACTAGTCTTTGTTCATTTTGTAACTCCTGTTTCGAGTTACTAATCGTTGCAACTGAACCAATATCAAATACCCAGGGGCTACTATGAACACTAGTAAAATACATATCAATAACATGTATATCATCCATACTTTTGTTCACTTTGCCATCCTTCTTATCCGCCAAGTATTTGGGGCAGTTCTGCTTCCAGTGACCATTACCTTCACAGTAGAAGCACTCAGTTTCAGGCTTGGGTCTAGCTTTGGGATTCTTCATGGGAGTGGCAACTTTCTTGCCATTCTTCTTGAAGTTCCCTTTATTTCCCTCGCCCTTTTACTTGAAACTAGTGGTCTTGTCAACCATCAACATTTGATGCTTTTCTTGATTTCCACCTTCGTCGATTTCAGCATCACGGAGAGCTCGGGAATCATTTTTGTCATCCCTTGCATATTATAGTTCATCATGAAGTTCCAGTAACTTGGTGATAGTGACTAGAGAACTCTGTCAATCACTATTTTATCTGGAAGATTAACTGCCACTTGATTCAAGCGACTGTAGTACTCAGACAATCTGAGCACATGCTCACTGGTTGAGCTATTCTCCTCCATCTTGTAGTCAAAGTACTTGTCAGAGGTTTCATGCCTCTCGACATGGGCATGAGACTGAAATACCAATTTCATCTCTTGGAACATCTCATATGCTCCATGGTGTTCAAAACGTTTTTGAAGTCCCGGTTCTAAGCCGTAAAGCATGGTCCACTAAACTAGCAAGTAGTCATCATACCGAGCTTTGTCAAACGTTCATAATGTCTGCATCTGCTCCTGCAATAGGCCTGTCACCTAGCGGTGCATCAAGGACATAATTCTTCTGTGCAGCAATGAGGATAATCCTTAGATCACGGACCAAGTCTGCATCATTGCTACTATCATCTTTCAACTTATTTTTCTCTAGGAACATATCAAAAATAAACGGGGAGCTACATCGCGAGCTATTGATCTACAACATAGTTATGCAAATACTATCAGGACTAAGTTCATGATAAATTAAAGTTCAATTAATCATATTACTTAAGAACTTCCACTAAGATAGACATCCCTCTAGTCATCTAAATGATCACATGATCCATATCAACTAAACAATGTCCTATCATCACGTGAGATGGAGTAGTTTTCAATGGTGAACATCACTATGTTGATCATATCTACTATATGATTCACGTTCGATCTTTCGATCTGAGTGTTCTGAGGCCATATCTGCATATGCTAGGCTCGTCAAGTTTAACCCGAGTATTCTGCGTGTGCAAAACTGGCTTGCACACGTTGTATGTGAACGTAGAGCTTATCACACCCGATCAGCACGTGGTGTCTCGGCACGACAAACTGTGGCAATGGTGCGTACTCAGGGAGAACACTTATACATTGAAATTTAGTGAGGGGTCATCTTATAATGCTACCGCCGTACTAAGCAAAATAAGATGCATAAAAGATAAACATCACATGTTAAAATATGTGACATGATATGGCCATCATCATCTTGTGCCTTTGATCTCCATCTCCAAAGTACCACCATGATCTCCATCGTCACAGGCATGACACCATGATCTCCATTATCTTGATCTCTGTCAACATGTTGTCACATGGTCGTCTCGCCAACTATTGCTTTTGCAACTATTGCTATCACATAACGATAAAGTAAAGCAATTATATGGCACTTGCATCTTATGCAATAAAGCGACAACCATAAGGCTCATGCCGGTTGCTGATAATTTAACAAAACATGATCATCTCATACAAAAATTTATATCTCATCACGTCTTGACCATATCACATCACAACATGCCCTGCAAAAACAAGTTAGACGTCCTCTACTTTGTTGTTGCAAGTTTTACGTGGCTGCTTCGGGCTTAGCAAGAACCATTCTTACCTACGCATCAAAACCACAACAATTTTTCGTCAAGTGTTTTTTTTAATCTTCGACAAGGACCGGGCGTAGTCACACTCGATTCAACCAAAGTTGGAGAAAGAGACACCCACTAGCCACCTGTGTGCGAAGCACGTCGGTAGAACCAGTCTCGTGTAAGCGTACGCGTAATGTCGGTCTGAGCCGCTCCATCCAACAATACCGCCGAATCAAAGTATGACATGCTGGTAAGTAGTATGACTATTATCGCCCACAACTATGTGTTCTACTCGTGCATATAACATCTACGCATAGACCTGGCTCGGATGCCACTGTTGGGGAACGCAGTATTTCAAAAAATTTACCTACGATCATGTAAGATCTATCTATCTGATGCATAGCAATGAGCAGGAGAGTGTGTCCACGTACCCCCGTAGACCGAGAGCGGAAGCCTTAAGTAATGCGGTTGATGTAGTCGAACGTCTTCACGATCCAACCGATCAAGTACCGAACGAATGGCACCTCCGCAATCTGCACACGTTCAGCTCGGTGCATCCCTCGAACTCTTGATCCAGCTGAGGCCGAGGGAGATTTTCATCAGCACGATGGCGTGGTGACGGAGATGACGAAGTTACCGGCGCAGGGCTTCGCCTAAGCACTGCAACGATATGACCGAGGTGGAAATATGTGGAGGGGTCACCGCATACGGTTAAGAATCAACTTGGGTGTCTATGGGGTTCCCCCTGCCCCCGTATATAAAGGAGCAAGGGGGAGGCCGGCCGGCCCTCATAGTGCGCTCCCAAGGGGGGCAATCCTACTCCAAGTAGGATTTGGATCCCCCCTTTCCTAGTCCTACTAGGAGAAGAAGGAAGGAAAGGGGAAAGAGAAGGAAGGAGGGGGCGCCGCCCCTCCCGCTAGTCCAATTCGTACTAGGCCCATGGGGGGGCGTGCGGCCAGCCCTTGGGTGCGCCTCTCTCTCTCTCCCCTAGGCCCAACCCATTACTTCTCCGGTGGTTTCGATAGCACTTCCGGCACTCCGATATTTATCCCGTGACCCCGGAACTCATCCGGTGTCCGAATAACATCGTACAATATATCATTCTTTATGTCTCGACCATTTTGAAACTCCTCATCATGTCCGTGATAACATCCGGGACTCCGAACAACCTTCGGTACATCAAAACACATAAACTCATAATACCGATCGTCCTTGAACGTTAAGCGTGTGGACCCTACGGGTTCGAGAACTATGTAGAGATGACTGAGACTCATCTCCGGTCAATAACCAATAGCGGAACCTGGATGCTCATATTGGCTCCTACATATTCTACGAAGACCTTTATCGGTTAAACAACATAATGATACTTCCATTTTGCATCATGCTTTTATATCGATATTTATTGCATTATGGGTTGTTATTACATGTTATGTAACAATACTTATGTCTATTCTCTCTTATTTTACAAGGTTTACACAAAGAGGGAGAATGCCGGTAGCTGGAATTCTGAGCTGGAAAAGGAGCAAATATTAGAGACCTATTCTGCACAACTCCAAAAGTCCGGAAACTTCACAGAAGTCAATTTTGGAATTAATAAAAAATACCGAGCAAAGAAAATGCCAGAGGGGGCCCACACCCTGGCCACAAGGGTGGGGGGCGCGCCCTATGATACGTCTCAAACGTATCTACAATTTTTGATTGCTCCATGCTATATTATCTACTGTTTTGGACATTTTTGGGCTTTATTATCCACTTTTATATTATTCTTGGGACTAACCTATTAACTGGAGGCCCAGCCCAGAATTGTTGTTTTTGCCTATTTCAGAGTTTCGCAGAAAAAGAATATCAAACGGAGTCCGAACAGAATGAAACCTTCGGGAGCGTGATTTTAGGAACGAACATGATCCAGCAGACTTGGACCCTACATAAGAGAAGCTACCAGGAGGCCACGAGGTAGGGGGCGCGCCTCCCCCCCCCCCCTCTAGGGCGCGCCCTCCATCCTCCACTACTAGGGAAAACCTTATACACAGAATGTTACCAGTAGCGCTTTTTAAAATGAGGCGCTACTGCTACTTAGCAAGAGCGATCTCGCCGTAACCGCGCCATCGTTACCCGCTTAGCAGTAGCGCGGCAGGAACAGAACGCGCTACTACTATAATTGCCACACTGTTCCCGACGTGCTAGGTATAGTAGTAGCGCCGTTCTATGAACAGCGCTACTACTACGGATTTTAGCAGCAGCTGCGTTTGCCTCCCCACGCCATGTTAAAGCTATTTTCACCTAACCTCAGCTGCCTGATTTCCTCTCCTCTGCTTCCTCCCCCAATTCTCCTCTACTATTCCTCGTCACCTCCGCCTCGCCGCCGTCTCCCCCGACCCCGCCTCACCGCCATCTCCCCAGACCCCGCCTCGCCACCGTCTCCCCCGACCCCGCCTCGCCGCCGTCTCCCTCGACCCGCCTCGTCGTCGTCTCCCCCGAACCCGCCTCGCCGCCGTCTCCCTCGACCCCGCCTCGCCGCGCCTCGGTGCCGCCGTCTCCCCCGACCCCATCTCTCTCCCCGCCCTCTGTAAGCACTCTCCCCTTCCGATCCCTCTTCTGTGCTTAGTATGAACCCTAGCTATTTAGTGCTAGTTAGTATGAACCCTAGGCTATTTTTAGTGCTAGTTAGTTAATTACTTATATGGTAATTAGGGCAGTAGTTCCTAGGTACTAATTAGTTAGTAAGAACTAGGTACTAATTAGGTACTAGTATATTTTTATTTATAGTAAGTTTATTTTTAGTAAGAACTAGTTGAATTAATAGAACGAGTTAGTAAGAACTTGTTGCTATTTTTTAGTTAAAGCAATTTTTCTCGCATCGACGTGGGCGATGCCTATCCCGCATCCTCGCTGCCGAGTCGGCGGAGGACGACACCTGCTTGACCAGATGGGCCATGTCCGGACTGGGCTCCGTCGGGTGGTACTGGAGGCGCTACCTACCGAGGGGCGCAGGTTGGTGAGGAGCCACTGTCGTTGACCGAACCTTCTTTGGTGGCGGTCGCGTGGGCGATGACGGTCCAGAGGCTCAAGACTCCGCAGAGGTGGTGCGCCACCGTGTCGATGAGGAGGGCGTGCACGTCTATCGCTACTTGTTTGCGTTGGAGCACAGGTTCTCCAATACGGCAGGTTCTCCGTGGGTCTCACCGAGCTATGATCCCGTGATGGTTCCTTCTCTGTGGGTGTCCACCGCCCACGCCGATACCCGTCGTGTGCTAGGGTTTTAGTTGTATTAGTGATGTTATATGTATGACACTATTCGAGATGTATTGGTGATAATATTCGACGATATACGGACGCATGAGATGATTTACTTTTGCTTATTGAATGCATGCTAATTTGAGCCCTATAAGATATTTTGAAATGTATATCTTGTGTTGCTCAATATCCAAGTGGCCGGTCATGTTTGCAGGTTACACCTCCGAGTGGCCTATGTTTTGCCGGAGTGTTGATTCATTTCCGTTCCGGCAAATTTCAGGCGCTCGATATGTCCTATTTTAGCAAAGGTCATGCCGGATTTTTCCGTGAATTTTGGCATGACTTGTGCCAGAATATGTAGGAAATATCGAGTGCCCCGGATTTGTGTGTTGAGTATCCTGGTAGTTGTCTTCGATCGATTTTCAATTAATGTTTTAACTATGAACATAGGAAATGTCTGACGACGAAAAGGATTTCGGTATTTGCAAATACTGTGAAGACGAGCGCGGCCTGTGCGACGGAATCTTCCTAGATGATGATAGGCGCTTCAGCATCAAGCTGGACGAGAACTTCGAAGTGGATATAATAAGTCACAACGACAAGTCTTTTTTCGTAATTAAGCATGACATCTGCTTCATTTGCTTCAACTTATATATTTTTTACTATTCCACTAGTGTATCCCCTGCCATGCAAGAGTTTCTGTATTGGATAAGATAGGTTTCAGTCATAATAGGGAGGTAAAGAAAGTTTACTTGAAGACCGAGCATGGTTATATTTTCCACGCAAAATTATACAATTCAGACGACTACACCTATTTTGGAAGCAAAACATGGCGAGCACTATGCAAGACTTATGCATTTGAGCCTGATATGGTTATCACCTTTGATATTTGTCCGGAAGATGATATTGAAGGTAATACCGACATCTGGGTCGATGTGCGACGCCTCGATTATACCATTATGTAATTTTCTCAACCATATTTATGTCTTTGATATTGTTTATTCAAAAATAGTTGACAACTAATTTGTATTGTCAGCTTATTTCGGTGCAAGCAAACATATCCAGCGCTTGGTAGACAGGACCTACTACTGTCCCGGGGCTGAACTCAACTGCGAGGAGCTAAGTCATTATGTTTCATGGCTTGCGGATCTTGATACTGTCAAGACAAATTTTCTTCTTGTATTTAGAAATGTTAGTATTGAAAACGTGCGACCAATAGTGTTCGTAATGAACTACGGTCACATCTATTTAGGAAGGATGGTAAGATTTCTACTATTTGTCCTCAGTGCATCTTTTCCATACATTATTTTTGAAGCTAAACTTCATTGCTAAGTATGTTACCATACGATGTTCTTCAACAGGGACTCTCGACGAATGTTGTGCCTTATGGGATCGAGACTGGAGGTACCATGAGCATTATTAGCTTACGGCCAAGATATCCTACAGATTACTTTAGTGCATTCAAGATTAGCGACGGATGCTTAATAGTGCAAGACTGGACCAAATATGTGATGGGGGAGCGCAAAGAAGTACTGGGGGCAGCAAACAGATGCGCTACCCACAATTAGGAGACAGGTTCATCTGCATGCTCCAACTTGATCAAGGAGGAGAGCTACACATGTTTTATGTTATTTTACCTATGAGAGAGCAGCAGGAGTGATTAGCTAGCTAGAAATGAGTTTGAGGATGATGATGTGCTACACTATTACTATGATGATAAAATAGCTAGTGTTGGTGGTAATGACTATGATGATTATTATTAGCTAGTGTTAGTGGTGATTAAATAAATACTGTTGGTGGTAATGACTATGATGATGATTAAATAGCTTGTGCTGGCGGATTAGATTCAAGTGGAGGCAACATGTGGTGCACATCGAAAGTACTATTAGTCCAACCTAGATCAAGTTTGGATTAGTAGTATACTTTTGACATGCACCACATATTTCCTCCACTTGGAACCTAATCCACCTTCATTTGACACACTGTTATGGACATAATGATGTAAACCTCATAACTGGTATTGTACCAATATTTGTATGATGGCGCATAAATACACTAAAAATAAAAATAAAATAAAAAGAATACTAGTAGGGATGGAGAGAAAACACGCTGCCAGTAGTTACATTAGCAGTAGCGTGGGAGTGAACAATCGCTGCAGCTATTTGTCCTAGCAGATGCGCTGCGCGCGACGCTGCGTTCGCTAAGCAATAGCTGTAGCGCCTTATTAGTAGCGTGCCTACCCGCGCTACTAGTGAGCACAAAACCAGCGCTACTGCTAGGGTTTTCCCTAGTAGTGCTCATGGGCCCCACGTTGCTCCATCGACGTACTTCTTCCCCCTATATATACCTACGTACCCCCAAACGATCAGATACGGAGCCAAAAACCTAATTCCACCGCCGCAACCTTCCGTACCCACGAGATCCCATCTTGGGGCCTGTTCCGGAGCTCCGCCGGAGGGGGCATCCATCACAGAGGGCTTCTACATCAACACCATAGCCTCTCCGATGAAGTGTGAGTAGTTTACCTCAAACCTTCGGATCCATAGTTATTAGCTAGATGGCTTCTTCTCTCTTTTTGGATCTCAATACAATGTTCTCCCCCTCTCTTGTGGAGATCTATTCGATGTAATCTTATTTTTGCGCTGTGTTTGTTGAGATCGATGAATTATGGGTTTATGATCAAGTTTATCTATGAACAATATTTGAATCTTCTCTGGATTCTTTTATGTATGATTGGTTATCTTTGCAAGTCTCTTCGAATTATCAGTTTGGTTTGGCCTACTAGATTGATCTTTCTTGCAATGGGAGAAGCTACTAAACTCCTAGATAATATTATGGTTAATTATTCTCAATGGCACACTGAAAGATCTACTAATAAAAAAGTGCATGCGATAGAAGAAATTAATGTTTTGAGTGGGAAGATGGATGAACTTATGAAATTATTTTCTACTAAGAGTGTTTCATATGATCCTAATGATATGCCTTTGTCTACTTAGATTGAGAATAATAATGAACCTATGGATGTGAATTTTGTTGGTAGGAATAATTTTGGTAACAACGCGTATAGAGGAAACTTTAATCCTAGGCCTTATCCTAGTAATTCCTCTAATAATTATGGAAATTCCTACAACAATTCTTATGGAAATTTTAATAAGATGCCCTCTGAATTTAAGACTAGTGTTAAAGATTTTATGAATTCGCAGAAGAATTTCAATGCTTTGCTTGAAGAGAAATTGCTTAAAGTTGATGAATTGGCTAGGAACGTTGATAGAATTTCTCTTGATGTTGATTCTTTAAAGCTTAGATCTATTACTCCTAAGCATGATATCAATGAGTCTCTCAAAGCCATGAAAATTTCCATTGATGAGTGCAAAGAAAGAACCGCTAGGATGCGTGCTAAGAAAGGTTGCTTTATGAAAGCGTGTTCTTCAAAATTCTGTGAAAATAAAGATGAAGATCTAAAGTTATTGATGTGTCCCCTATTAAATCCTTGTTTTGCAATATGAATCTTGATAATGATGGGACTGAATATGATCCACCTTTACCTAGAAGGCGTTCTAAAAGTTCAGAGTTTTTAGATCTTGATGCTAAATTTTATAAAAGTGGGATTGAAGAAATCAAAACCCTAGATGCTAATAAACCCACTATTTTGGATTTCAAGGAATTTAATTATGATAATTTCTCTTTGATTGATTGTATTTCCTTGTTGCAATCCGTGCTAAATTCTCCTCATGCTTATAGTCAAAATAAAGCGTTTACTAAACATATCGTTGATGCCTTGATGCAGTCTTATGAAGAAAAGCTTGAGTTGGAAGTTTCTATCCCTAGAAAACTTTATGATGAGTGGGAACCAACTATTAAAATTAAGATTACGGATCATGAGTTATATGCTTTATGTGATTTGGGAGCTAGTGTTTCCACTATTCCCAAAACTTTGTGCGATTTGCTAGATTTCCGTGATTTTGATGATTGCTCTCTAAACTTGCACCTTGCGGATTCCAATATTAAGAAACCTATGGAAGAATTAATGATGTTCTTATTGTTGAAAATAGGAATTATGTGCCCGTAGATTTTTATCGTTCTTGATATAGATTGCAATCCTTCATGTCCTATTATTCTTGGTAGACCTTTCCTTAGAATGATTGGTGCAATTATTGATATGAAGGAACGAAATATTAGATTCCAAATTCCATTAAAGAAAGGCATGGAACACTTCCCTAGGAAGAAAATAAAATTACCATATGAATCTATCATGGGAGCAACTTATGGATTTCCTACCAAATATGGCAACACCTAGATCTATCCTTGCTTTTATGCCTAGCTAGGGGCGTTAAACGATAGCGCTTGTTGGGAGGCAACCCAATTTTATTTTTTGTATTTTTATTTTGCTTCTGTTTAGGAATAAATCTTTGTTCTAGCCTCTGGTTAGATGTGTTTTTATGTTTTAATTAGTGTTTGTGCCAAGTTAAACCTATAGGATCTTCTTGGATGATAGTTATTTGATCTCGCTGTAATTTCCAGAAACTTTTTGTTCACGAAAACAATTGTTAAAAATCACCAGAACGTGATAAAATACTGATTTCGATTGCTGATGATCAATAACCAAATTGTATAGGTTGTTATAGTTTGGATGATTTTTTGGAGTTCCAGAAGTTTGCGTTAGTAACATATTACTACAGACTGTTCTGTTTTGGACAGATTCTGTTTTTCGTGTGTTGTTTGCTTATTTTGATGAATCTATGGCTTGTAAAATAGTTTATAAACCATAGAGAAGTGGGAATACAGTAGGTTTAACACCAATATAAATAAAGAATGAGTTCATTACAGTACCTTTAAGTGGTCTTTTGTTTTCTTTCGCTAACGGAGCTCACGAGATTTCTGTTAAGTTTTGTGTTGTGAAATTTTCAAGTTTTGGGTGAAAGATTTTGATGGATTATGGAACAAGGAGTGGAAAGAGCCTAAGCTTGGGGATGCCCATGTCACCCCCAAGATAATCTAAGGACACCAAAAAGCCAAAGCTTGGGGATGCCCCGGAAGGCATCCCTTATTTCGTCTACTTCCATTGGTAACTTTACTTGGAGCTATATTTTATTCACTACATGATATGTGTTTTGCTTGGAGCGTCTTGTATGATTTGAGTCTTTGATATTTAGTTTACCACAATCATTCTTTCTGTACACGCCTTTTGAGAGAGCCATACATGATTTGAAAATTATTAGAATACTCTATGTGCTTCACTTATATCTTTTGAGTTATATAGTTTGCTCTAGTACTTCACTTATATCTTTTAGAGAACGGTGGTGGATTTGTTTTATAGAAACTATTGATCTCACATGCTTCACTTAGATTATTTTGAGAGTATTAAATAGCATGGTAATTTGCTTAAATAATCCTAATATGCTAGCTATTCAAGATTTGTAAAAACTTTCTTATGAGTGTGTTGAATACTAAGAGAAGTTTGATACTTGATGATTGTTTTGAGATATGGAGGTAGTGATATTAAAGTTGTGCTAGTTGAGTAGTAATGAATTTGAGAAATTCTTGTGTTTAAGTTTGCAAGTCCCGTAGCATGCACGTATGGTAAACGTTATGTAACAAATTTGAAACATAAGATGTTCTTTGATTGTCCTCCTTATGAGTGGCGGTCGGGGACGAGCGATGGTCTTTTCCTACCAATCTATCCCCCTAGGAGCATGCACGTAGTGCTTGGTTTTTGATGACTTGTAGATTTTTGCAATAAGTATGTGAGTTCATTATGACTAATGTTGAGTCCATGGATTATACGCACTCTCACCCTTCCATCATTGCTAGCCTCTTCGGTACCGTGCATTGCCCTTTCTCACATTGAGAGTTGGTGCAAACTTCGCCGGTGCATCCAAACCCCGTGATATGATATGCTCTTTCACACATAAACATCCTCATATCTTCCTCAAAACAGCCACCATACCATACCTACCTATTATGGCATTTCCACAGCCATTCCGAGATATATTGCCATGCAACTTTCCACCATTCCGTTTATCATGACACATTCATCATTGTCATATTGCTTAGCATGATCATGTAGTTGACATAGTATTTGTGGCAAAGCCACCGTTCATAATTCTTTCATACATGTCACTCTTCGTTCATTGCATATCCCGGTACACCGCCGGAGGCATTCATATAGAGTCATACTTCGTTCTAGTATCGAGTTGTAATCATTGAATTGTAAATAAATAGAAGTGTGATGATCATCATTCAATAGAGCATTGTCCCAAAAAAAAGAGAAAGGCCAAATAAAAAAAGGAAGACCCAAAAAAAAGAGAAATAAAAGGGACAATGCTACTATCCTTTTTTTCCACACTTGTGCTTCAAAGTAGCACCATAATCTTCATGATAGAGAGTCTCTTGTTTTGTCACTGTCATATACTAGTGGGAATTTTTCATTATAGAACTCGGCTTGTATATTCCAACAATGGGCCTCCTCGAGTGCCCTAGGTCTTCGTGAGCAAGCAAGTTGGATGCACACCCACTTAGTTTCTTTTGTTGAGCTTTCATACATTTATAGCTCTAGTGCATCTGTTGCATGGCAATCCCTACTCCTTGCATTAACATCAATCGATGGGCATCTCCATAGCTCATTTATTAGCCTCGTTGATGTGAGACTTTCTCCTTTTTTGTCTTCTCCACATAACCCCCATAATCATATTCTATTCCACCCATAGTGCTATATCCATGGCTCACGCTCATGTATTGCGTGAAGGTTTATAAAGTTTGAGATTACTAAAGTATGAAACAATTGCTTGGCTTGTCATCGGGTTTGTGCATGATGAGAGCATTCTTGTGTGACGAAAATGGAGCATGACTAAACTATATGATTTTGTAGGGATGAACTTTCTTTGGCCATGTTATTTTGAGAGGACATAATTGCTTAGTTAGTATGCTTGAAGTATTATTATTTTTATGTCAATATGAACTTTTATCTTGAATCTTTCGGATCTGAATATTCATACCACAATTAAGAAGAATTACATTGAAATTATGCCAAGTAGCACTCCGCATCAAAAATTCTGTTTTTATCATTAACCTACTCGAGGACGAGCAGGAATTAAGCTTGGGGATGCTTGATACGTCTCCAACGTATCTATAATTTTTGATTTCTCCATGCTATATTATCTACTGTTTTGGACATTATTGGGATTTATTATCCACTTTTATATTATTTTTGGGACTAACCTATTAACCGGAGGCACAGCCCAGAATTGCTATTTTTAGCCTATTTCAGAGTTTCACAGAAAAAGAATATCAAACAGAGTCCAAACAGAATGAAACCTTCGAGAGCATGATTTTTGGAACGAACATGATCCAGGAGACTTGGACCCTACGTAAGATCAGCTTCCAGGAGGCCACGAGGTAGGGGGACGCGCCTACCCCCCCAGGGCGCACCCTCCACCCTCGTGGGCCCACGTTGCTCCACCGACGTACTTCTTCCTCCTATATATACCTACGTACACCCAAACGATCAGATACGGAGCCAAAAACCTAATTCGACCGCCGCAACCTTCTGTACCCACGAGATCCCATCTTGGGGCCTGTTCCGGAGCTCCGCCAGAGGGGGCGTCCATCACGGAGGGCTTCTACATCAACACCAAAGCCTCTCCGATGAAGTGTGGGTAGTTTACCTCAGACCTTCGGATCCATAGTTATTAGCTAGATGGCTTCTTCTCTCTTTTTGGATCTCAATACAATGATCTCCCCCTCTCTTGTGGAGATCTATTCGATGTAATCTTCTTTTTGCGGTGTGTTTGTTGAGATCGATGAATTGTGGGTTTATGATCAAGTTTATCTATGAACAATATTTGAATCTTCTCTGTATTCTTTTATATATGATTGGTTATCTTTGCAAGTCTCTTCGAATTATCAGTTTGGTTTGGCCTACTAGATTGATCTTTCTTGCAATGGGAGAAGTGCTTAGCTTTGGGTTCAATCTTGCGGTGTCCTTTCCCAAAGGATGAGGGGCAGCAAGGCACGATTGTATTGTTGCCATCGAGGATAACTAGATGGGGTTTTTATCATATTGCATGAATTTATCCCTCTACATCATGTCATCTTGCTTAAGGCGTTACTCTGTTTCCATGAACTTAATACTCTAGATGCATGTTGGATAGCGGTCGATGAGTGGAGTAATAGTAGTAGATGCAGGCAGGAGTCGGTCTACTTGTCTCGGACGTGATGCCTATATACATGATCATACCTAGATATTCTCATAACTATGCTCAATTCTGTCAATTGCTCAATAGTAATTCGTTCACCCACCGTAAAATACTTATGCTCTTGAGAGAAGCCACTAGTGAAACCTATGTCCCCCGGGTCTATCTTTATCATATTAATCTTCCAACACTTAGATATTTCATTTGCTTTTTACTTTTCTTTTATTTTACCTTGCATCTTTATCATAAAAATACCAAAAATATTATCCTATCTTATCTATCAGATCTCACTCTCATAAGTGACCTGAAGGGATTGACAACCCCTTATCGCGTTGGTTGCGAGGATTTATTTGTTTTGTGTAGGTACGAGGGACTCGCGCGTACCCTCCTATTGGATTGATACCTTGGTTCTCAAAAACTGAGGGAAATACTTACGCTACTTTGCTGCATCACCCTTTCCTCTTCAAGGGAAAACCAACGCAGTGCTCAAGAGGTAGCACCCTACCCCCCCTGGGCGCGCCCCCTGCCTCGTGGGCCCCCTGGTAGGCCTCCGGGGCCCATCTTCTGCTCTATGAAGTCTTTCGTCCAAGGAAAAATCATAAGCAAGCTTTCAGGAAGAAACTCCGCCGCCACGAGGCGGAACCAATCTAGGGCTCTGGCAGAGCTGTTCTGCGGGGAAACTTCCCTCCAAGAGGGGGAAATCATCGCCATCGTCATCACCAACGATCCTCCCTTCGGGAGGGGGTCAATCTCCATGAACATCTTCACCAGCACCATCTCCTCTCAAACCCTAGTTCATCTCTTGTATCCAATCTTTGTCCCAAAGCCTCAGATTGGTACATGTGGGTTGCTAGTAGTGTTGATTACTCCTTGTAGTTGATGCTAGTTGGTTTATTTGGTGGAAGATCATATGTTCAGATCCATTATGCATATTAATACCCCTCTGATTATGAACGTGAATATGATTTGTGAGTAGTTACGTTTGTTCCTGAGGACATGGGAGAAGTCTTGCTATAAGTAGTCATGTGAATTTGGTATTCGTTCGATATTTTGATGAGATGTATGTTGTCTCTCCTCTAGTGGTGTTATGTGAACATCGACTACATGACACTTCACCATTGTTTGGGCCTAGAGGAAGGCATTGGGAAGTAATAATTAGATGATGGGTTGCTAGAGTGACAGAAGCTTAAACCCTAGTTAATGTATTGCTTCGTAAGGGGCTGATTTGGATCCATATGTTTCATGCTATGGTTAGGTTTACCTTAATACTTCTCTTGTAGTTGCGGATGCTTGCAATAGGGGTTAATCATAAGTGGGATGCTTGTCCAAGAAAGGGCAGCACCCAAGCACCGGTCCACCCACATACCAAATTATCAAAGTAACGAATGTGAATCATATGAACGTGATGAAAACTAGCTTGACGATAATTCCCATGTGTCCTGGGGAGCGATTTTCTCTATATAAGAGTTTGTCCAGGCTTATCCTTTGCTACAAAAAGGATAGAGCCATCTTGATGCACTTTATTTACACTTGTTATTTGTTACCCGTTACAAATTACCTTATCACAAAACTATCTGTTACCGATAATTTCAGTGCTTGCAGAGAATACCTTACTAAAAACCGCTTGTCATTTCCTTCTGCTCCTCGTTGGGTTCGACACTCTTACTTATCGAAAGGACTACGATAGATCCCCTATACTTGTGGTTCATCACATAACAACATACGCTGTTCCCTTTGTCATCGGTATGTTACTTGCCTGAGATTCGATCATCGGTATCATCATACCTAGTTCAATCTCGTTACTGGCAAGTCTCTTTACTCGTTCCATAATGCATCATCCCACAACTCATTATTCACATTGCTTGCAAGGCTTATAGTGATGATCAATACCGAGAGGGCCCAAAGATACCTCTCCGATACACGGAGTGACAAATCCTAATCTCGATCTATGCCAACTCAACAAACACCATTGGAGACACCTGTAGAGCATCTTTATAATCACCCAGTTACGTTGTGACGTTTGATAGCACACTAAGTGTTCCTCCGGTATTCGGGAGTTGCATAATCTCATAGTCAGAGGAACATGTATAAGTCATGAAGAAAGCAATAGCAATAAACTAAACGATCATTATGCTAAGCTAACGGATGTGTCTTGTCCATCACATCATTCTCTAATGATGTGATCCCATTCATCAAATGACAACACATGTCTATGGCTAGGAAACTTAACCATCTTTGATTAATGAGCTAGTCAAGTAGAGGCATACTAGGGACACTTTGTTTTGTCTATGTATTCACACATGTAACAAGTTTTCAGTTAATACAATTCTAGCATGAATAATAAACATTTATCATGATATAAGGAAATATAAATAACAACTTTATTATTGCCTCTAGGGCATATTTCCTTCACTGTCAGTGTAGTCATTGTGGTGGAAAGGAAGGAACCAGGCAAGGAATATCCGGTTCAACGGCCGTTTTACTACATCAGTGAGGTACTTATTGAGTCCAAGAAGAGGTATCCGCATTGGCAGAAGCTCGTGTATGGGGTTTTCATGGCTAGCCGGAAGCTTAAGCAGTATTTTCTGGGTCATCCTATCACTGTGGTTAGTTCTGCCCCTTTAGGGGATATCATTCAAAATAGATAAGCCACAGGTCGGGTAGCCAAATGGGCCATTGAGCTTGGACCTCATGGTTTGAGGTATGTGCCTCGTACAACCATCAAATCTCAAGCACTCGTGGATTTCATCAATGATTGGACAGAGTTGAAGATGCCTGAGGAGAAGCCAGATAATACATATTGTACTATTCACTTTGATGGGTCTAGGCAGTTGGAAGGCTCGGGGGCTGGAGTTGTATTAACTTCCCCGCGAGGTGATAAATTTTCTTATGTTCTCCGGGTGATGTTCCCTTGTACTAACAATGCAGCTGAGTATGAGGCCTTGCTCCATGGTCTTCGGATGGCTAAGGAGATGAACTTAAGCCGGGTGAGGTGTTTCGGCGACTCAGATCTGGTAGCTCAGCAAGTTTCTGGCACTTGGGATTCTAAGGATCCACTCATGGCGGCTTATCGTCGAGAGGTTGATGCTATTGCGGGTCACTTTAAGGGTTATCAAGTTGAACATGTTGATCGCCGGAAAAATGAGGCGGCTTATGCTTTAAGCCGGTTAGGGTCCCAGTGTAAGCCGGTGGCACCTAACACTTACCTGGATATTCTGCATAACCCTTCGGTCAAATTTCCTACACAGGAAGATCTTGCTATTCCTGACCCGAAAGCACAATTGGTGGCGGTTCTTCATGCTATTCCTGATTGGACAGTTCCATACTTGGCTTATATGACCCGGGGCGAATTACCTGAGGATGAAACTTTGGCCAGGCAGATAACCCGGCGGTCTAAGTCAATGACTATTGTCAATGGAGAGTTGCATCATTGCAGTGTCACGGGGGCGTTTCAACATTGTGTTTCTCCTGAAGAAGGCTGTGAGATTCTACGAGAGATTCATTAAGGAGACTGTGGTCATCACGCCAGTTCTAAATCTCTCATAGCCAAAGCTTTTCGTCATGGGTTAATTGGCTGACGGCTCACGCTGATGCTGAGGATCTCGTCAGTAAATGTGATGGTTGTCAGAAGTTCTCATGACGAGCTCATGTACTGGCTCAAGAATTGCGGATGATTCCTATTGCTTGTCCGTTTGCAGTCTGGGGGCTTGATATGGTTGGGCCTTTCAAAAGGTCCAAGGATAAAAAGGCACACCACCTGATGGCGGTTGGCAAGTTTACAAAGTGGGTTGAGGCAGAGCCGGTTAGTAAATGTGACACGGCGACGACGGTTCAATTCATCAAAACGGTGATTTTCTGTTTTGGTTTTCCCCATAGTATTATAATTGATAGTGGCACTAATCTATCCAAGGGTGCAATGAAAGAATTTTGTCAACGTGAGCATATCCGGCTTGATGTATCATCACTGGCTCACCCCCAGTCTAATGGTCAAGTTGAGAGAGTCAATCAAGAGATCTTGAGAGGCATAAAACCCCGGCTTATGGTTCCTTTGCAAAGGACGCCGGGTTGTTGGGTGGATGAGTTACCCTCAGTGTTATGGAGTATCAATACTACCCCCAACAGATCTACGGGTTACACGCCTTTCTTCATGGTTTACGGAACAGAGGCGGTTCTCCCTAGTGACATACGTCACCACTCACCCCGCCTGGCAGCTTATGTTGAGGTTGACAATGAAAAAGCACGTCAGGATGCACTTGACCTGTTAGATGAGGAGCGTGACTGTGCAGCGGCTCGTTTAGCGATTTATCAACAAGATCTGCGTCGTTATCACAGCCGCCGGGTTAAGACCAGAACCTTTCAAGAAGGTGATTTGGTGCTCCGACTTATCCAGGATCAAACTGATATGCACAAGCTATCCCCACCTTGGGAAGGACCCTTTGTGGTCAGCAAGAATCTGAACAATGGATCATACTACCTTGTCGATGTTCAAGACCACAAGGACTCACGCATGTCGGAGGAGGAGACCCGCCGGCCTTGGAATATTGCTCATCTTCGGCCTTATTATACCTGAGCCACCGACTCTTCTGATGTACATATTTTGACAATGTATATATTATGATGATTATAATAAAGCTAGCATCCCTGATAATGCAGGGCCTCTGTCGTTTCATTTCCAAGAATAATGAGTCTTTTTCATTACAAAATGGTCACTTGGGGGCTTCCTGCTCATTTAGCATAGCTGTGAATATCCTTCTTGATCGGCTCAATGCCACACTTCCAATGGTCACTTGGGGGCTTCCTGCTCATCGAGCATAGCTGTAAATATGCCTCTTGATCGGCTCAATGCTACACTTCCAATGGTCACTTGGGGGCTTCCTGCTCATCGAGCATAGCTGTGAATATCCCTCTTGATCGGCTCAATGCCACACTTCCAATGGTCACTTGGGTGCTTCCTGCTCATTGAACATAGCTGTGAATATCCCTCTTGATCGGCTCAACGCCACAAACCACTTGGGCGCTTCCTGCTCATTGAGCATAGCTGTGAATATCCCTTTTGGTCCGGCTTATACGCCATGGTTACAAAGCACTTGGGGGCCTCCTGTTCAAACATAGGTGTATTCACCAAAGAGAACATATCGTTACTACCCTCGTGAGCTGGCTTGGAACACCAGGTGAATTCCCCAAAACCTTCCGGGTTCTCCTGCTTTGTAGAATTTGCCACTCCGCCCGGGTAATCCCGGAATGACAAGCTAAACTCATGACAAGTCAATCTTACATAGACCCTGAACTTGTCAACGTTAAAATGGCGGTCATGTGAGGCCGGACTCACAAAGTGTAAAAGGTTAGCTGAGTGGCTTGGCGGCCCATGAAACCATCGGAGCTTTAGGCTTGGCGGCCTATGAAAGCCTAGTTTTTTCGATTTGGTTCGTTTTTTGAACATTTTTGGATTCATCTTGATACCATATTGACATATGGTTTAATACGATTCAGGCCATGTAGCCTCAATCCTTACGGCTCATATTTGAGTATATCCGTGGTTTCTGATAACCCGGCCTAGCTTTGGACTATAAGTCGCCAGTATATGATGATGTCAAATACTTGGAAGCATTGTGCTCTAAGTTTTGGGCTATTACCCCTTACTACATTGGTATGGTAAGCCGGCAGTTTAATCACATATCACAGGTATGATATTTTTGATTATATCTAATTATGATTAAACCGTCCCTGGTTATGAACTGTTTTAGTCACCAGTGGTTTTATATGGGGTATTATGACCCCTCCCGCGGTAAACCGACAGGGCACTTGTAATCTGCTTATGTGCAGGGTAATGCTAAATCTCATCTGCATAAATCGACATTATCATAAGCATAAAGTGGTCGCTTTTAAAATGGTGGATCAAGCAGTATTATGCAAAACAAAAATGTGCACGATGGCATGACAGATCAAAGTTTCGCTAGTCTATTACATGACTCAGCGAGCCAAAAGATCAAGTGTTTTCAGAGGATCACATATATAAACCGCCCAGCGGATCAATCTTCTTATCCTTGACGACTTGAAGCTTCTGGATCATCCTTCTCTGGTTCTTCGTCCTCCTCCACCGTATGGAAGTTTGGTGATGGCCAATCGATGCCACACAAGGCTTGGAATTCAGCTTCATCATCTATAAGTTCGGACGGATCAACTTCAGGGGCGAAAGTATGCTTACGGATTGGGGGGTCAGATCCATCACTTTATAAGCCGGCGTGGGCATCTTCTGATTCTTCATGTCATAAGCCGGTTGATATCTTGAAAGATCTGTTTCATTTGCAATCAGACTGGCCAGGGGACGTATCTCCTTCACGCAGGCAGTGAAGTCTTTCTTATCAAAGGGAGTGACATCTTCTTTTAAGCCTGGATACCCAGTTGCTATCTCGGCCGGGTCTAGCTCTGCTAGCCATGCCTTGGCCCGGCTTAAAGCTATCACATCACCGGCTCTTGTAGATGACTGCTTCATCTCTTCAATCCTAGCAGGCAGAACAGAGTGTTTTTTCAAGACATCACTCAAGAGAGTAGGTGCTTGATTAGTCAGAGAAATTGTGGCCAGTGCGTGCTGAGTTCCAGTATATAGTTGTTCAACCAGTGTATAAACAACCTTGTGCTTCACAAGCATCTCTTGGCTAAGATTGCTGCTCCTGGGACCTGAGTAATAATTATGGATTGGTTAGAGGCGGTTTATACCATCAAGGAAGAGATTCAATTTCGATACTAGCAAGGCGACTCACCAAAGATAGCAGAAACCATCTGGGATACACGGTGTTTTAAACCGGTAAGCTCAGTGCTCACCTCTTGAAGATCAGCTTCCGCTTTTTCAGCCCGATGCGTCAGAGCAATTCTCTCTTCGGCCCAGGCGGCTCTTTCAACATCAAAATTGGTCTTCAATTTTTCCGTTTCAGCCAAGGTAAATTGGAATTTTGGGTCGGCTTTCCGGGTCTCAGATTCTTGATTCTCCAGCCAGGTCTTCACATCAGCCAATTGTGATTGAAGTTCACAAGTGGCGGCCTGTGTATACACAGAGTTGCAGTCATACTCATATTTGGGTTACAAGAATAAAGTCCCAAGCCTTTTGCAAGCAACAGTGCTTGGCACTTGGGGGCTAAGGCCCGCCAAAAATTTCTTATTACAACGTCTTATATGAATAAGTCCCAAGCACTTTGCAAGCAAGAATGCTTGGCACTTGGGGGCTAATGCATATTGCTTGTGTTTCCTTACTACTTTATGATGACCCGGTTGCGCCGTAAATAATCACAGCCGGCTCATGGGGGCTACACAAGTAAGCTTTCATTTATAAACAATGGTGAACAAGTACCGGTTCATTCATGCTGATTAAACCGGCCCTTGGGGCTACGGATGCAATGGTAATGTTAAAGAACCGGTTTAAATTCTGAAGGTGAACGCCGGTCTTTGAAGGATTATATCAAATATGATTCTTACACTCATGGCTATTCTAAGTCTACAACATATTCAATCCTATTATACACGGTAGACTTGGGGGCTGGCAGGATATACATAACTTATTTAAGGAGGAATTCATACTTCATATTTTTGATGCATCTGCTTCACCATATCAATTTCAAGATCGCGGCTGGTGTGCACTTGGTTGAGGTAGCCAGAGAGTACTTCACTACTTCTCAATTGAGAATAATTGGCGATATCAAATCTCACTTTCCGCTTTTCAATGAACTCCTGTTTGGCGGAGTGCTTGGCCAAGACTGTAGGATTTCCCGGTTCTTTAAAGCCGGTGCCAGTGATTATAACGTTGTCATGTATTTCTGATGGTTTAATCGGGCTTGATGATTCAGCGTTCAGAGGGTTGATATCTGTGCGGTCACTAGAGAAGTCAGGAACTTCAGGTGGAACATCATGGACAGGCTCTTTTGGTTGTAGCACGGAGGTGTCAGAGGCTGGAATTTGCTGTTCCGGCTGATGGACTTTAGAGTCTTCGGCCGGCTTGAGCACTTTTGCCTTTTTGCTAGGCTTTGCCTTTCCACTGCATGGATCATGAGAGTTCAGTACAAGTATAAAGAGCATAAGGAGATAGAAAATGAAGAAATTGTTATTACCCAGGAGCAGTCTTGAAAGTCAGCAACTGGGTCTGTGATGAGTCGCCAGAAGAAGAGCGAGAAGCCTCCTGGTAGTTTGAATCGAAAGAATTAAGTGGCTGGCGAATAAGAACCGCCAGTGGATAAAAGAGTTTAAGTTTGGAAGGACCTCGTTTCGACGTTTCCGCGGAACTGGAGTATTCGGTAAATCGGAGGATAATTCTTCACCTCCACTAGTCCAAGTTTGTGGCCGGTTCTCATGCTGCTGTTGCTTCAAAAGAAAGTGAGGGTCCAAATGAGCTAAGGGGTGTGAAAAGCTTACTTTCTGGGTTACCTGTCGAATTTTCTATCTTGGCAAAGGCGCTGAGTCGGAGGAAATAATAGTTACCTCTTCTTTGACCGCTCGACTGGCCCCTGTGTCATCCTGATAATAATCAGTGTCAATAAGATGGTTGAAAAGGGAGCCAAGGGAGTCAAGGGCTACCTTCAACTCAGAACTGTCGTCCAGCTCAGTTTCTTCTTATTCTTTTTTGCGGCTTTCACTTTGGCCCTCGCCTTCTTGGACGCTTCATGGTCATATTCATTCTTCCAAAAATTGAGTTAGTCTGTAAAGGTCATTAAAGTTGAGTTAAAAGAGCATTTGAATAAAAAGGAAAAGTAAGTAATTTAGAGACTCACATCTGGTGGCGGGTTAAGTTTGCAGAAAGGGTTCAAACCCACTTTGCTGCAGTCTTCCAGGCTTTCATTCAGAAGGGTTTTTGTCATTTAATTGATTGCATCATCAGTTAAACGCACGGAGCTATGGCGCAGTGGATCCTTTACACCACCTGTGTAAGTGCACATTAAGCCGGGTCGGCGACTCAAGGGTATGACTCGCCAAGAAACCCAGCACCAAACCAAGTCAATGAAAGTTAACCATTTCCCAGCAGGGCCTTGACCTTTGCAATAGTGGGGGCAAGCTTTGCACGTTCAGCAGTGGTAAGCTTTTCGGGAAGATGATGCTTTGGGTCAAGACGTTGGACACGATAACCCGGCAATGGATTCTCGTCAGCCGGAGAGGTATCTATGCAATAAAACCATGTCTGGTTCCAATCTTTGGGGCGACTCGGCAAGCGGGCATAGGGTAAGATAGCATCCCTTCTTTGTTGAATTGAGATACCGCCAAGTTCTAAGCTGGGTCCGTTAGTAAACTCGTTTTGGCGGTTCAGATAAAAATATTCTCTAAAGAGTTCAACACTGGGCTCCTCTTGAAGGTATACTTCACAGAAGACTTGAAAATTACAGATATTTGACACGGAATTGGGTCCGATGTCTTGAGGATGCAATTGAAAGAAGTGCAAAACTTCTCGGAAAAATTTAGATCCAGGTGGTGAGAAGCCCTGATTCATATGATCAGTAAAAACAATGATCTCACCATCCTATGGCTGAGGTTTTTCCTCATTTTGCTTGGGAGTGCGCCAATGCAGAATATATTTTGCTGGTAAGAAGCCGATTTTAACAAAGTCCTTGATTGTATTTTCAGTGACGGTAGAAGGAACCCAATTGCATGAAGTGGCTGTCTTCGGCGGCATTGTGAAGGACGAAGCCTAAAAAGAAAGAAATTTTGCCGGTTTAAGTTGATTCATTAAGTCGGAAGTAAATGCTGCCGTATCTACTCATACTGGCGGCTTAAACGGGGCCTAATGATATATGACTAATTATAAATGGTGATGTAAGTCGCCATGACAGCAATGGTATTCAAGATCTATCAAGAGTGGAAAATACTTTTGACCTAAATTGCGGTGCTCGAGCAGTTCATATGTTCATATTGGTTTTCTTACACAAAGGAGATGGTCTAATAACAAAGACAGGTATCACAACTACCGCCGTGCAGGAGAAGTGTAGAGTTTGAATCAAAGATATAAACTACAACGAAGAACAAGGAAGAACTCTGACGAACTTGCATAAAACCCTAATGAGATCTAGAGGAAAGGAAATGAGGAAAACTTACCTGAGCTGTTAATCGAGGGAGGCGTGGGACCAAACTCTGGACAGATTAGGTTGATGCGGCGGCCAACTTCGAAGCAGTAGCTGAGGTCGAGGACGGCGGCGGAGCTCGGGCGCTGGAACGATGCGAGGAAGAAGAAAGAGATGAAGAGGCGAGGGAGGAAGAAAGAAAGGGACCCCAGGCCCTATTTATAAGGCTGGAGGGATAAGAGACATGCGCGGGAATCAAGAAGGCCAAAAAATGGATATGTGACGACGAAAACGCCTCAATTTTCGGAGGTTCATTAAAAGAAAAAGGGAATTTATTACAGATTTGGGCTTTGTGTAATATTAATGACAGGTGACATCACGGCGGGTTATCGCAGTTTTAGGAGATGAAGTCACGGCGGGTTACGAGACCTCGCAAGGATAAATGAAGAAGGATTTTTTTCTAAGTGTTGGAGATTGATATGAACAAGTTCAAATCAACCTGGGGCCTAATGTTGGAGATATGACTATTGGGTATGACCCGCCCAGGAGGGGCCGGGTTATCCCAATGGCGGTTCATCATAACAAATCCCATGAAGATGTAGAAGATGGCAATTTACGAAGGAGATTGGTTACGGGCCCAAAGCCCAATGGCGTCTTAAGGCCCATAAGTATAAACCGCCATGTATGTATGACTTGGGTTGTAAGGTATGTATAGTTAGTCACCGAGCCGGACACGTCTGTGTATGAGCCGGCCGGGACTCCATGAGCCGCGGGGCTTCAACCTATGTATATAAAGGGACGACCCAGCAGCGGATTAGGGCGAGAGACAACACATCGAAAGCTAGGTCAAGCGTATTCGCTCCGTGGTAATCGAAACATCAGCAATACCACCTCAAACTGGATTAGGCCTTTACCTTCACCGGAAGGGGCCGAACCAGTATAAAATCCCTGTGTCCTTTGTCCCGTTTAACCCCTTTAAGCTAATCTCGTTGCGATGGCTCCGCGACTAAGTCCTCACACTAGGACATCTGCCGTGACAATTCCACGATAGGACTTCAAGTTTAAAATAAAATTGTGGTTATATAGGTCTGGCCATCATTGATGAGATAGAAATACATTGATTTAACAATGAAAACGGCCCGAGGCATTTAGTTTTCCATCGAAAAGTGTCTGATTCATGTGTTAGATTGATCGTCATCAACCTATTAACCAAATGCAGCCACCACACCCACTTCACACTGGTGAGTGCCTGACGGAAAGCAATATTTAGAGGGAATTGTCGTAGAATAGAAGCAATGAGAACCCCTTTCTATTGAATGATGTTGTAGAGACGATGACACTTCAAGGCCAAGGGCGCATCCCCTAACCAAATGTCCTCCTAGAATCTAGCTGTTTGCACATCTCTCTTTGGTCAAAAACACATCTACGGAGAAAATGCTCTTAACTCGTCAATCATTTCCGAAATGGTTAATCTTAGCAGTTACTTGTGATAGGTTGTAGAGGGAAGATACTTGTTTCTAAGTAGCTCCTTCCCAACCCCATCCCTCATAAGTAGCTTGCACAATCATTTGCCAAGCAAGCACTTATTCTTAATCTCGATATCTTCCACCCGAGGTCACCTTGATCCTTAGGTCTACAAATAACATCTCACCTAGTTAAATGGTAATATGTTTGTGTTCATTAGATTGCCAAAACAATCTGGATCCTTAATAGTCTAGTCTCTTCCATACCAATTTGGTTATCTCAAATAAAGACAACATGAACATAGCTATGGTAGTGAGGAGCATGTTGATTTGAACATGACATGCCCCAGGAGGCATGAGCTTCTCCATCCAAACTATTAAGCTTGTTTTCAAAGTGCAATGCACTTCCATTCCTTACGTAGGAGTTTATAAAAGTGCATCATTACACCAAGGTACTGAAAGGGAAGAGCTCCAGATTCGCATGCGAACACCAACTTTTAGTGATTCTCCTCTGCTCTATCCTTTCCAAAACAAAAAATTTCACTCTTATTGAAGTTTATTTAAACCCCAGATAACAGCTTACTATAGAGTGAAGATCCAACCATCCGCAAGGTGCGGAATTTTTCTACCCACTTGGTCGACTTCCTTAGCCCTCCCAATGATTAATGCTAACCTATCTATAGCAATGTTGAAGAATATGGGTGAAAAGGGTCGCCTTGCTGCAACCCTTTACTAGTCTGAAAAGAATTACCAATGACATCGTTATGATGCCCACGCTACCATCTCGGACGAATGTGTCAATCCATTGACACTACTTTGTCATGAAACCATTTATGAACATAGCCTGTTGGAGAAAAGTCCACTTGACCTTGTCATATGCTTTTAAAGTCCACCTTGAATATGGTTCATCAAGTTTCTTCAAAAGCAACTCATGAATGGTCTCATGTAGGAAAACAAAACCCTTCTAAAATATGTCATCCAAGCATGAAAACTGACTGAGTCAGTCATACCACTTTGTATGTTGTTGCTATAACACGGTTATTGGCAACCTTGGTGAAATCTTAAAGGAAACATTTGAAGGCAAATTGGACGATATTGTTGTATTTCGACTACATCCTCTTTCTTAGATAATAGGGTGATCATATAAAAAGGTAACTTGAACAGGGGTAAAGTTCCACTAGACAGCTCCCCGAATAGTGGTGTGAGGTCCCTTTTTATTATCCCCCGGAGACATTGGTAGAACTCCACACAGAACTCATCTGGTCACGGTGCTTGTTGAGTAATTTTTACACTCATTTTAACTCGTTTAAACCAGATATTTTGAGATACTTTTTATGTTTATCCCTCCAACTTGCCCGCTAATCACTAATAAACGCAAAGTTGTGCAAATATATTTGTTTATTTTATTCCTTCTAGATATGGATGTTTTAGGTGAAAATCAACTCATATGTGGGATGTACTGGAGAAGAAGATCATTTCCATATAATTTGGTGCGCACCCAAGGAAACACATTAGAAGATGATGCCTATATAAATGAGAAGGAAGACGTTGTCGAGAGAAACAACCCATCCATCCATCGAAGCACCCACACAACCGTCATTGACTTTGCTTCACATCTCATTTCCATAGCCATACCCACCATAGCTATTAGTTTAATTACTGGTAATCGAGATACCATTGTCATCAATAACATTGTAAGACTATCGAGCATTACTTTTATAAAGAATGCTGGAGCCCCCACGCGTGAGAGTGCTCTCTGCATTGTCTGTTTCGCGCAAGCCTCGCACGGCCGGCTCCCTGGGGCTCTCTGGCCATCAGATTTGCGCGTCCGCCTCGCGCCCAGACGACTTCCCTCAAGGGTCAATGATGGGAGGGCCGTGGCCGGGGCCACCGTCATGTGTTGTTTTCGTGCGCTGCCTCGGTGCGCCTACTCACACGCTGCCCCCGCATGATGGACCAGCCGGGTTCACCTGTCAGTGTCTTCGCCTACTGCCAAAGTGCTTCGTTCGCGCTGAGTCGGGCAGGCCACAAGTGTGGTAAGGGCCACAACAGGCGCAACGGATCTGCATAGACCGGGCAAGTAAATGAGACATATTCCATGTACCATCCTTCGTTTCTTTGATGTGTTTCGTTGTGTTATTTTTCCAAGGTAAGCAAAACCAATTCAATCGAACTAAATTAACATCATGTTGTGGCCTACCATCGCATAGATTAACATCGTGCTTTCATGCTTTCAGATACTTCACTAAGAACTTATTTATTATAATTTGCTTAACTTTTAAGTTGTGTTTGTTAAAATCAATTTCATATAGTATGGTTGGCTTCTTTGTTGCTTATTCAGTCATGTAGGGAACCATACATCCTCCACAGGTAACTCATAAAACATGTTGTTCATAGGTTGCTTGGCTTCTTGGCTGCAATTAATCTGTGCGCATCTAGTAGCATAAACATAGGGCATATGCAACTAGCTCATATTCTTCAACCCATGTAGGCATGTATTCCAGCTTGCAATAAGAACCTGCACAACATATCTTTTGGTACCCTCCTGTTTCAACATGATTCTAATGAAAATTTAGGGCAATTTTTTTGACAAAGGGTGAATTTTATTGGCTCAAAATGGAGCATCATGAGGATACAAAACACAATAAGCACACACCTGGCATCTGCATAGCTAGGATGCACACAGCCAATACCAACACACGCACACAAGAACACGCCATAAAATAGCAAAGTCATACAAGACCAAAGCTATGTGTAGGCGAGAGGAAAAAAAGCGATCATATCCGCGATCGGCAAACTACAACAATGACCTTATTCGCACCAACCATCTCATGACACCACATGGACGACGAGGTTGTTCAACAAATAACACCAAAGCAAAGCATTAACACTCAAAATACATGTAGTCATCAAATTATAGCGATTCCCACTGACATCCAAATTATTTTCACTTTGAGGTCTCCATTTCAGAAACTATAACAGGTGCATACGCCTTGTAGGTAGGATCCAAACACATACATATTCATGAAACAAAAACAGTTCACATCTGAAGCCATATCAGTCGGACCCTAGTGACAAGGATTAAGTGAAGTAAGGTCATAGCAACATCAATCTCAGAACATAATTGCACTAGCCATCAAACCCTAACAAAGTTGGTAATTATTATATGATGGATCTCAACCAATTTCCATCCATCCCATGTGCCTACAGAGAATTACTCATACATGGATGGAGGAAGCAGGATGGTGATGATGAAGAAGAAGTTGGTGATGGCAGTGACGAAAAATCCCACTCTTCAGCGGCCAGATCAGCCTCAAGAGAGCCCCCGAGAGAAGATTAGAGATGGCGGAGGCTTTGCCCGTAAAAATTAGGCAAAAATATGTTTTGCATTTGAAGGTCATGAGTGGTTGTATGAGCGAAAAGGCAACACAGGGGCTACTTGGTGCGGCCAAGGGCTAGGCCGTGTGGGCGGCCCCCTAGCCTGTCTCGTGGTTCTTTTTCCTTGTTGTCTGAGAGTACTTTCCGGGAATGTTTTCCACATAAAGACAATGAGAAATGCTACAGCTACGGAAGGATCTTACGGGAATCGGTTTACGGGCTGAATTGGCAATAGTTGCTTGGCATTCAAAGGGGAAGTGGGCCCCATAAGAAACTCCGGCGGGGAGATTACTGGAAGAGCTTTTTGTCCGTAAGCTCAATCCGTAGCTTTTTCCCGTAGGTCTAGGATTTTCGTAAAGACGACAACACCAATGAAAATGAAAACAACACAATTTCAGTTTTTTTTACTCAAACTGTGCAGGTTAGAGAAAAAACATAACAAAATTATTTACAAACGTATCAACCAATGAAAACTCACCACGGCGACGAGAGCCCGAATGATAATCTGGCGGCGAGAGAAGGGCATGTCGTCGAAAATGTAGTGCGGAACACCCGTAATCCGCACCCACACTTCCTACAGAAGCAATGAAGCATGGACGTCGGGACCGACAAAGCGGAGTACTGGACTTCCACTCTCTCAATGTGGACCGCCGGTAAGTATCCTGTGGAGCTTAGGCTTAGGTGCACCCCCTTATCTAGCCATCCATCTCTGCATCGCGATTCGTGCAGGAACTTTTCTCTTTTTTGTTTCTTCCAAATAAAACAACATATGAACTTAAAACATTTACAAGATAGCAAAACATTCTTACTACAATGAGAGAAAAAACTTTCAGATTTTTTCCTCTATCATAAGTATTAGAAAAACATTTTTTAATAAAGAAAATCTCATTTTGTATATTAATATCCGTCAAAAAAATCTATAAGTTTTTTTCTCATTGTTGTAAGAATGTTTTGCTATCTTGCAAAGTTAGAAGTTCATATGTTGTTTTATTTGGAAGCAACAAAAAAGAGAAATTTGTACGCTGTAAGTTAATTGTCTAGGACGGATCTCGAAGCTATATTGAAGGGTATGGATAGAGGGTGTCCATGAGTCTAAGCTCTAAAAATCCGCGTCCACCGTGGACCGCCCAAGAGAGGTCATCGCCTGTCGGCACTGGGAAAATAAGATCTGGAACACATCATCGCCGGCGGGGGGTGACGCTGTTCCAGTCGTCGTAGCCAACAGCCACCGAAGCTCCTCAGCCACCTGGGATGCCGACAGGTATGTGGTTAACCGAAGCAAGTCATGGCCCATTCGTCTCCGGGTGCGATATGTTTAAGCGGCATGCAATTAAACCATCCGAAAGTCAGCGGCAAACCTACTGGATCCATGTGCTACTGGCCCCGGATCACATGGCCGATGTCTGCTCTCTCCCTCTCCCAGCAGCAAGGTCAGCATAGCACATCTCACATTTCAGGAAGTATCTCACACTAGATTCCGAACTCACATTGCGTCTAATCTCATTTACGAAGAGACGACCAAAACCAGCCAGGCAAAGCGAGGATGAGCTCGAGCCAGAGGACGCTCCGGGACGTGATGATGCAGGAGGAGAGGCCGACCACCATGGCCAGCCGCCTCCTCGCCCCGGACGCCTCCCTCTCCAACCCCTCCTTCCGCAACTACTACGGCGTCGCCTCCGCCGGCTCGGTGCCGTTCCTCTGGGAGTCGGCGCCGGGGACGCCCAAGAACGACGGCGTCTCGTCCAGGGCGCTCCCGCCCATCACGCCGCCACCTTCCTACTACAGCAAGACGAAGATCACCAAGTCGGAGTCCTCCAAGAAGCTGCTCTCGTCCTCCAAGCCGGCCAGCTTCGTCCCGACGATGTTCCGCAGGAGCCACACGATGCCGGCTCCCTCACCGTCCAAGGAGTACAGCCGGAGGAAGAGGCTGGTGGCGAGCCCGCCGCGGTCGTCCTTCTCGTCCACGTCAAGGGGAGAGGACGAAGAAGTGGACGGCGGGGCGGCGTCACCGACGTCTACCCTGTGCTTCCGCGCCCGGCGCTCCGGCGGAGGAACCGGCAGGCTGCATGGGATGATTGCCTCCGTGGTGGGAAGGTAAGGTTCAGCTGAATCTTAGCCACGGTGGTTTCCATTTTTCGACCGTCTGCCGCCTCGTTGGGTAGTTTTACAGTACTGTGGCTTCATATTTGTTTACTACGCGGGAAGCAGACGACAGGAGGTTAATTTGTAACTTTACGCGGTTACAAGCTTACGACATGCATGGATATTTTAAGTTTTGGACACGGTAGAACAATGATGTGTCATGTGTGATCAGTTTGTGTCATTTCGTGTATATAATCTGTGTTACTGACTCTCTATGTCTGTCTGTTACCGTGTTTGGCGAAAAAAAAGGTACGTATATTACCGCCTTTTAATCAAATATATGTACCATGGATATTAAACTATAGACATGGTTGTATGGATTGTGCCTTTTTTGAGGTCGTGTCATCTTCTCTACCAAACATACATGTAGCCTCTGTTGAAAAAGACAGTGCCTAGGAGGTGTTTAGGCATGCTTAGGCGTTTGACAATGACCAAATGTCTCATCTAGGACATAAATGGAAGTCTAGATAGGATAAGCAAAGAATTGTCTACTCAAGCGAGAAATGATGCCATACTGCACTGATATGCCAAACGGGTCATATCCAATGGCAACAGCTGATAGTTAACTTATTTATATGTCTTAAATTAATATCGACACATATATAATAATCACAAGTACACCCTGGCAATAAAACCTATATTACCGCCTAGGGCCCTTAAGCACCACCTAGGCACCAGGCGAAGGCCAACCGCCTTTTCCATTCTTGCATGTAGCTCGCATACATGGTTTAAAGCAATAGGTTGTTTGTTTTTAATACACTTGATCAGTTTGTGCCATTTCCATCTCAAAAAGAGTGAACTCCAAAAATTTTTATCCTCTATTTTGACATTTTTGGCAAATTATCTCATTTATCAACTATTCTTTTAGATTACCCTTTTTAGCAAATGTTTTGCCACTTTTTACCTCATTTAGCGTAAGTTTTGCTAGTTTCTACTTTCTACCCCATTTAGTCATCTATCGTGTGTAGCTTGATTCAACCCAAATTTTCTCCTTGTGTTTTTCCTCGTAACCTAACTGGTTGGATGGCTTAGTTGGACATCATTTCTTCTCACGGTCATCATGTGAACATACGCTTTCCTTCACCTTGACGGGTTTCTTCTTCACGTCACGCAACTCCTTGTTTATTGCTTCCACCACAAGTTTTCTTCACCACATTTGCTCCGTGGTGCCGGGTTGTACTAGACAAGGCTCCATTGGCGCTTTGTCTGACAAAACAACTACTAAAAGAGCTATGAGCAACCTAAAATACTTTAAAAAAGGTCAAAATGATAAAACTTTTGCTAAATGAGGTAATCCGGATGAAAAGTTGTTAGATGGGCTAATAAACGTAAAATATATCAAGGTACAGGGACATAAACTGAAATTCACTCTCTCAAAAAATATAAAACTGTGCATCTGGTGTATATTAGTTGCTTCCTGATGTTAATATTTGTTATTAACTTTCTATGCATGTATGTCACCGTGCCTAGAGTAAAGGGTTTGTATATTAAGACAAGTACGATCGCCCTTTTTTTGTATCAAATAAGGATATTAAATTATGGACACAACAAGTTGATCTAAACAATAATGTGTTTAATACGCATGATCAGTTTATGACATCTCGTTATATAATTTGCTTGTTGATGTGAATATATGTGTGTTTTTTATGGGAGTGACCGAGTGAATATCAGCTATTGAATGAATATATGCTTGTCGGTCACCATCCATGGTGTAAGAGCATCTCCAACAGACGCGCCAAATAAAGCACGCACTGGAAAAGATGCCTATATAGCGCGCGCGATCAAAAACAGCGCTCCAGCTAAGCTGTAAAATAGAGCACGCACAAAAACGAAGCTGTAAAGTTAGCGCACGCGGGCTGCAGGGCTGCAAATTTGGGACGTCGGCTTGTGCGCGCGGGCTGCTGCATGTGGGGCCGCCGGGTTGGGCGCCATGTTTTTGTGCGTCTGGTAAACCTCGCGCGCGCAAAAACACTATTTCAGCGCAGCAAAACTTTTTTAGCGCGCATATGTTGGAGATGCTTAAAGCTCGAGCGTTCAAACAAGTCTAATCGACCCGTTATTATTCTTTTGTAGAAGGCTATAGGGAATTGATTGTCCCACCTGGAATTTGATGTCTCTCAGGTATTTGACGTGAATAGTTTCTTCGAGGGACAAAAAAATGTTTGGAGCTTGAAGAAGATTATGTTTTGTCATGTCTTTTTTTAGGCGAGGCTGAGGAACGGGGGAGGGGTAGAGAAGGGGGAGTTCATTCATCTGAATATATTGCTCAAATAATTTAACCCGTTACTAGACTATGACAACTGAAAGATTGCATGAGAACATTTGCACATGAGAAGAGGCATTGCCGCCAAGAGTAGGCGAGGTGACCTTTTCGCTTGGTGCCCTAAACCGAGAGTCCAAAGTGTGAGATCGGGGATGACATTTCTTAGAGTGGAGGAGGTACAATTGTATTCATCTTAGCAGATCTTCACGTTTCTAGCATCTCATATTTTTCAGCGGATGGTAAGGAGAACCAATGTGCAAATGGAATTATCAAAACTGTTGATTCCATTGATTTTTTACATCTGAACCCGGGAGAACGTCAATGTGTTGCCAAACACTTACCGTCCGGCTCAGTGAATGAATATTTTTTCGGAGTCTTCGTAATAGTAGACACATGGCGGACGACAGTCACCATTGTCCGTAATGTTCTTGTAGGCAAGGTTTGTAAAGCTTGGGAGCTCATAAGCAGTTTTTTGGCCACAAAAGCAAAGAGAAAGAGTTTGTAGCAAGCTGCAATTTCACACACCACGGAGCCCAACCACTATTGTCCAGAATGTGTTTGTAAACAAGGTTTTTTAGTGCTTGGTAGTTAGCAATAGGTAATTTTTCTCATAGTTCGAGAAACCACCATTACCAACAAAGGATACAATTTTAATTATCTCCCCTGTCACTTGGGAGGGGCAACCCGGGGAATTCTAGAGCGTCTTCGCCAGGTCCTGGACACAGCGCTCCCTCTCGGTGGCACACTCCTCTCCCATGGTGACCAATTCCTCTAGGCGAGCCAGACGGCAGGTCCATCTTGTTGGTGGTTGGTTATGGTCCAGTGGTAGCTGGTGGCTGCAATGCAGCGATGGAGATGCTCGATGGCAGGAGGCTTGTGCCCTTGGCTTGTGGCAGTGGTGCTCGAGGCTGAGTGGCCTCTGGATGTGCCCTACAACGGACTCACGTACGTGGCCTGTGGCGATATTTTCGACATCGAGCTCCAGATATGTGGGGGTTCAAGGTGGACTCTCAGCTTGGTCTGTGATGACTCCAGATCTACGGTTGTGGGACACTGCGTCTTGGGGTCCTTCGTCATAAACACACAGTGGCGTGAGCCGGTCTATGCGCGGCAATTTGAGGCAATGGTGTAGGTTGGGAGGTGGCGCTGGCATTGAGAACAGCTAGTGAGGGTATTGTTTGACCATACCGGAGATTCTTCATCCTTGATATGTCGGTTGGGCAGTGATTTGCTTTTACACGCGAGGACGACAGCGCAAAAGGCGGCGTATTCTGGTGTTGCCTGATACAGATCTGCCATTGGCTGCCACCTAATAGGATGGTGCGGGTTTGCTGGAGCGTCTCGAACTAGGGATTTTTGTGGTGCTTGTTGAAGGAAATATGCCCTAGAGGCATTAATAAAGTTGTTATTTTATATTTCCTTATTCATGATAAATGTTTATTATTCATGCTATAATTGTATTGATCGAAAACCCAAATACATGTGTGAATACATAGACAAACATTGTGTCCCTAGTGAGCCTCTACTTGGCTAGCTTGTTGATCAAAGATGGTTAAGGTTTCCTAACCATGGACATGAGTTGTCATTTGATAACGGGATCACATCATTGGGAGAATGATGTGATGCACAAGACCCATCCGTTAGCTTAGCATATTGATCGTTCAGTTTTATTGCTATTGCTTTCTTCATGTCAAATACATATTGCTTCGACTATGAGATTATGTAACTCCCGGATACCGGAGGAATACCTTGTGTGCTATCAAATGTCACAACGTAACTGGGTGATTATAAAGATGCTCTACAAGTATCTCTGAAGGTGTTTGTTGGGTTGGCATAGATCGAGATTAGGATTTGTCACTCCGAGTATCGGATAAGTATCTCTGGGCCCTCTCGGTAATGCACATCATGATGAGCCTTGCAAGCAATGTGACTAATGAGTTAGTTGCAGGATGATGTATTACAGAAAGAGTAAAGAGACTTGCCGGTAATGAGATTGAACTAGGTATGTAGATACCGACGATTGAATCTCGGGCAAGTACATACCGATGGACAAAGGGAATAATGTATGATGTCATAACGGTTCAACCTATAAAGATCTTCGTAGAATATGTAGGAGCCAATATGAGCATACAGGTTCCGCTATTGGTTATTGACCGGAGAGGTGTCTCGATCATGTCTACATAGTTCTCGAACCTGTAGGGTCCGCACACTTAACGTTCGATAACGATATTGTATTATATGAGTTATGTGATTTGATGACCGAATGTTGTCCGGAGTCCCGGATGAGATCACGGACATGACGAGGAGTCTTGAAATGGTCTAGAGGTAAAGATTGATATATAGGACAATAGTATTCGGACACCGGAAGTGTTCCAGAGTGTATCGGGTATTTATCAGAGTACCAGAGCCCGGAGGGGTTACCGGAACCCCCGGGGGAGGTATATGGGCCATAAGATGGGAGCACACCAGCCCACAAGGGGTGCTCCCCCCCCTTGGCATGTGGCCGAATTGGAGAAGGAAAAAGGGGGGGTTCGCCCCCCCCCCTTCCTTTCTCTCTTCCCCCTTCCTTTCTTCTCCGATGGAAAAAGGAAAAGGGGGGCGCCACTTTGGGAAACCCCAAGTAGGATTCGGATCCTACTTGGGGCGCCCCCTGGCTGCCTCTCCTCCCCTCCCACCTATATATATGTGGGGAGGGGGCGCCTAGAAGACACAACATCAATTGTTAGCCGTGTGCGGCGCCCCCTCCACAGTTTACACCCCCGGTCGTATTCTCGCAGTGCTTAGGTGAAGCCCTGCGTGGATCATTTCACCATCACCGTCACCATGTCGTCATGCTGACGGAACACATCTACTACCTCGACACCTTGCTGGATCAAGAAGGTGAGGGACGTCACCGAGCTGAACATGTGCAGAAGTCGGAGGTGTCGTACGTTCGGTAGTTGATCGGTCGGAGCTAGAAGAAGTTTGATACGTCTCTGTCGTATCTATAATTTTTGATTGTTCCATGCCAATATTCTACAACTTTCATATATTTTTTGGCAACTTTTTATACTATTTTTGCGACTAACATATTGATCCAGTGCCCAGTGCCAGTTCCTTTTTGTTGCATGTTTTATGTTTTGCAGAGTATCCATATCAAACGGAGTCCAAACGGGATAAAAACAGACGGAGCTTATTTTTGGAATATTTGGAAAATCTGGGAGAAAGATCAACGCGAAACGGTGTCCGAGGTGGGCACGAGGCAGGGGGCGCACCCCACCCCCCATGGGCGCGCCCCTGACCCTCATGGTCCACCCGTGGGGCCGTTGATGCCCTTCTTCGGCTAGAAGAAAGCTATTTTTTGGTAAAAAAATCACGGCAAAGGTTTCAGTCCAATCGGAATTACGGATCTCCGGATATACAAGAAACGGTGAAATGGCAGCAGGGGAGAACGCAGAAACAGAGAGAGACAGAGAGACATATCCAATCTCAGAGGGGCTCTCGCCCCTCCCATGCCATGGAGACCAAGGACAAGAGGGGAAACCCTTCTCCCATCTAGGGAGGAGGTCAAGGAATAATAAGAAGGAGGGGGGCTCTCTCTCCCTCGCTTCCGGTGGCGCCGGAGTGACACCGGGGGCCATCATCACCACCGCAATCTTCACCAACAACTTCACCGCCATCATCACCAACTCTTCCCCCCGTCTATGCAGCGGTGTAACCTCTCTCTTACCAGCTTTACTATCTACTTAAACATGGTGCTCAACGCTATATATTATTTCCCAATGATGTATGGCTATCTTATGATGTTTGAGTAGATCCGTTTTGTCCTATGGGTTATTTGATGATCAAGATTGGTTTGAGTTGCATGTTTTATTATTGGTGCTGTCCTATGGTGCTCTCCGTGTCGCGCAAGCGTGAGGGATCCCCGCTGTAGGGTGTTGCAATACTTTCATGATTCGCTTATAGTGGGTTGCGTGAGTGACTGAAACACAAACCCGAGTAAGGGGGTTGTTGCGTATGGGATAAAGAGGACTTGATACTTTAATGCTATGGTTGGGTTTTATCTTAATGATCTTTCATAGTTACGGATGCTTGCTAGAGCTCCAATCATAAGTGCATATGATCCAAGTAGAGAAAGTATGTTAGTTTATGCCTCTCCATCAAATAAAATTGCTATAGTGATTACCGGTCTAGTTATCGATTGCCTAGGGACAAATAACTACCTCGTAACAAAACAGTCTCTACTAAAACTAATTTAGTTGTGTCTTTATCTAAACAGCCCCTACTTTTTATTTACGTGCTCTTTATTATCTTGCAAACCTATCCAAAATTTACCTACAAAGTACTTCTAGTTTCATACTTGTTTACGGTAAAGCAAACGTCAAGTGTGCGTAGAGTTGTATCGGTGGTCGATAGAACTTGAGGGAATATTTATTCTACCTTTAGCTCCTCATTGGGTTCGACACTCTTACTTATCGAAAGAGGCTACAATTGATCCCCTATACTTGTGGGTTATCAAGACCTTTTTCTGGCCCCGTTGCCGGGGAGCAATAGCGTGGGGTGAATATTCTCGTGTGTGCTTGTTTGCTTTATCCCTAAGTAATTTTTATTTGCTGTTCTTAGTTGTTTTCTATCTTTAGTTATGGGTAGGAAACGCAAAATACCAAAAAGAAATATTTGTACCTACTGAACCAATGGTTGAAGAACCACTTAAAATTTATCGTACTCCTGAAGCTTATTACTTGGATCATCTTTGATCCCTATGTGCTCGTGCTGAAACCCCAACTAGCTTAGTTGAGGGCAAATCTTTAGATGAGCATGCTTGTTATGTGTGACACCGTATATCTGAAAAAGGGAAACTTTTACTGGGTCAAATTCATCGTTTGCAATGCTATGCTTGGAATTTATGTGAAATATATGATTTTACTTGTTGTTCTAAAAGCCCTAAGAAACACCTTCCCTATCAATGTGAGTTTAGTGATAATGGAATCGTATCTTCATATGCTAAAGGTGTTTATAGTTACTATGATGTTCAACAAATTGAAGAATGTGTTGCTTTTAAGGGTGCTTATGAAATTGCTTCTTTGATTGAAACGTATGATGCTACTCTTTACAAATCTGGAAATTTTTCCATACTTAAATATTGCTATGATAATCATGCTTCTAATACCTATGTTGAACCATATATTGAGGATTACCCTACTGTCCAAGAAGAGACCAATATTTTCCAGGAGTCTATGGAAGAAGAAGTTGATGAAACTGTGAGCTCATTGGATGAAAAAGATGATGAGGAGAGCGAAGAACAAAAGGAGGAAGAGCGGATTAGCTACCCGTGCCCACTTTCTAATGAAAGTAACTCTTCAACTCATACATTGTTTAATTTCCCTTCATGCTTACCGAAGGATGATTGCTATGATGACTATTATGATCCCGTTGATTCTCTTGAAATATCCCTTTTTGATGATGCTTGTTATGCTTGTGGCCAAGATGCCAATATGAATTATGCTTATGGAGATGAACTTGCTATAGTTCCTTATGCTAAACATGAAATTGTTGCTATTGCACCCACGCATGATAGTCCTATTATCTTTTTGAATTCTCCCAACTACACTATATCGGAGAAGTTTGCCCTTATTAAGGATTATATTGATGGGCTGCCTTTTACTATTACACATGATGATTTTGATATATATATATAATATGCATGTGCTTGCTGCTCCTACTTGCAATTATTATGAGAGAGGAACTATATCTCCACCTCTCTATGTTTCCCACATGATAAAATTGCAAGAAACTGCTTATACTATGCATTGGCCTTTACTATGTGTGCATGAATTGTTCTTTTATGACATGCCGATGCATAGGAAGAGAGTTAGACTTCGTCATTACATGATATATGTTACTTTGTGCTCACTACTAAATTACAAATCATTGATAATTAAAATTGGCTTTGATATACCTTGGGATCCGGGTGGATTCACTACTTGAGCACTATATGCCTAGCTTAATGGCTTTAAAGAAAGCGCTGGCACTTATTTCTGTTGAGTGCTTTCATATATTTTAAAAACAACAAAAATAAAGAGGGGAATCCAAAACTTTTTCAAAAAGGAAAGTGAAAGTGAGAGAGACAAGCATTGCTGAAGTGGGAGCTAGCCTCGGACTTTGTTCATGCTCACGGAAACTTTGAGAAAATTGATTACAGAAGATTTTCAACAAAAATAATTATCCCCTTGTACAATTCCATTGTATTATAAAAATAATGTGCCAAGATTTGCCTTTAGGATGTTTACAATGCTTGTTGGTTTGTACGGTGCAGGACAGAAACTTTGGCTGTAGTGCGCGATTTTACATTTTTTACTGGAACGTCAAATGGTTCTGATTCTTTTTTCACTGTCTTTATATAAAAATTGTTTAATTTTCCTAATTTTGGCAGAATTTTTTAAGTATCAGAAGTATGGTGAATGTTCATATTATTACAGACTGTTCTGTTTTAGACAGATTCTGTTTTTGATGCATAGTCTGCTTGTTTTGATGAAACTATCGATTTATATCAGTAGTTAAGCCATGAAAAAGTTATAATACAGTAGACACAATGCAAAAAAATATGAATTGGTTTGAAACAGTACTTATAGTAGTGATTTGCTTTATTATACTAACGGATCTTACCGAGTTTTCTGTTGAAGTTTTGCGTGGATGAAGTGTTCGATGATCGAGAAGGTCTCGATGTGAGGAGAAGGAAGAGAGGCAAGAGCTCAAGCTTGGGGATGCCCAAGGCACCCCAAGTAAATATTCAAGGAGACTCAAGCGTCTAAGCTTGGGGATGCCCTGGAAGGCACCCCCTCTTTCTTCAACAAGTATCGGTATGTTTTCGGATTCGTTTCATTCATGTGATATGTGCAAATCTTGGAGCGTCTTTTGCTTTAGTTTTCATTTTTCTTTTATGCACCATTCTGGTATGAGATAGTCCTTGGTTGATTTACAGAATGCTGTTTGCACTTTACTTATATCTTTTGAATATGGCTTTATAGAATGCCTCATGTGCTTCACTTATATCATTTGAAGTTTGGATTGCTTGTTTCTCTTCACATAGAAAACCGCCATTTGTAGAATGCTCTTTTGCTTCACTTATATTTATTAAAGCGTGGGCATATATTTTGTAGAAAGAATTAAACTCTCTTGCTTCACTTATATTTATTTAGAGAGATGATAGGAACTGGTCATTCACATGGTTAGTCATAAAATCCTACATAAAACTTGTAGATCACTGAATATGATATGTTTGATTCCTTGCAATAGTTTTGCGATATAAAGATGGTGATATCGGAGTCATGCTAGTGGGTAGTTGTGGATTAGTAGAAATACTTGTGTTGAGGTTTGTGATTCCCGTAGCATGCACGTATGGTGAACCGTTATGTAACGAAGTCGGGGCATGATTTATTTATTGATTGTCTTCCTTATGAGTGGCGGTCGGGGACGAGCGATGGTCTTTTCCTACCAATCTATCCCCCTAGGGGCATGCGTGGTAGTACTTTGATTCAAGGGCTAATAAACTTTTGCAATAAGTATATGAGTTCTTTATGACTAATGTGAGTCCATGGATTATACGCACTCTCACCCTTCCATCATTGCTAGCCTCTTCGGTACCGTGCATTGCCCTTTCTCACCTCAAGAGTTGGTGCAAACTTTGCCGGTGCATCCAAACCCTGTGATACGATACGCTCTGTCACACATAAGCCTCATTATATCTTCCTCAAAACAGACACCATACCTACCTATCATGGCATTTCCATAGCCATTCCGAGATATATTGCCATGCAACTTCCATCATCATCATATACATGACTTGAGCATTTATTGTCATATTGCTTTGCATTATCGTAAGATAGCTAGCATGATGTTTTCATGGCTTGTCCTTTTTTTATGTCATTGCTATGCTAGATCATTGCACATCTCGGTACACCGCCGGAGGCATTCATATAGAGTCATATCTTTGTTCTAGATATCGAGTTGTAATATTGAGTTGTAAGTAAATAAAAGTGTGATGATCATCATTATTAGAGCATTGCCCAGTGAGGAAAGGATGATGGAGACTATGATTCCCCCACAAGTCGGGATGAGACTCCGGACGAAAAAAATAAAAAGAATAAAAAAAGAGAAAGGCCAAAAAAAGAGAAGGCCCAAAAAAACAAAAAACACAAAAAAATGAGAGAAAAAGAGAGAAGGGGCAATGTTACTATCCTTTTACCACACTGGTGCTTCAAAGTAGCACCATATTATTCATACAGAGAGTCTCTTGAGTTATCACTTTCATATACTAGTGGGAATTTTCATTATAGAACTTGGCTTGTATATTCCAACGACGGGCTTCCTCAAATGCCCTATGTCTTCATGAGCAAGCAAGTTGGATGCACACCCACTTAGTTTCAGTTTGAGCTTTCATATACTTATAGCTCTAGTGCATCCGTTGCATGGCAATCCCTACTCCTCACATTGACATCAATTGATGGGCATTTCCATAGCCCGTTGATTAGCCGCGTCGATGTGAGACTTTCTCCCTTTTTGTCTTCTCCACATAACCCCCATCATCATATTCTATTCCACCTATAGTGCTATATCCATGGCTTGTGCTCAGGTACTGCGTGAGGGTTGAAAAAGCTGAAGCGCGTTAATAAGTATGAACCAATTGCTCGACTTGCCATCGGGGTTGTGCATGATGTGAATATTTTGTGTGGTGAAGATGGAGCATAGCCAGACTATATGATTTTGTAGGGATAACTTTCTTTGGCCTTGTTATTTTGAAAAGACATGATTGCTTTATTAGTAGGCTTGAAGTATTACTGTTTTTATGTCAAATGATAGACTATTGCTTTGAATCACTCGTGTCTTAATATTCATGCCAAGATTAGATACATCATCAAGACTATGCTAGGTAGCATTCCACATCAAAAATTATCTTTTTTATCATTTACCTACTCGAGGACGAGCAAGAATTAAGCTTGGGGATGCTGATACGTCTCCGTCGTATCTATAATTTTTGATTGTTCCATGCCAATATTCTACAACTTTCATATACTTTTTGGAAACTTTTTATACTATTTTTGGGACTAACATATTGATCCAGTGCCCAGCGCCAGTTCCTGTTTGTTGCATGTTTTATGTTTTGCAGAGTATCCATATCAAATGGAGTCCAAACCGGGTAAAACGGACGGAGCTTATTTGTGGAATATTTGGAAAATCTGGGAGAAAGATTAACGTGAAACGATGTCCGAGGTGGGCACGAGGCAGGGGGCGCGCCCCACCCCCCCTGGGTGAGCCCTTGACCCTCGTGGTCCACCCGTAAGGTGGTTGATGCCCTTCTTCGGCCGCAAGAAAGCTAATTTTTGGTAAAAAAATCACGGTGAAGGTTTCAGTCCAATCGGAGTTATGAATCTCCGGATATAAAAGAAACGGTGAAAGGGCAGCAGGGGAGAACGCAGAGACAGAGAGAGACAGAGACAGATCCAATCTCGGAGGGGCTCTCGCCCCTCCCACGCCATGGAGACCAAGGAGCAGAGGGGAAACCCTTCTCCCATCTAGGGAGGAGGTCAAGGAAGAATAAGAAGGAGAGGGGCTCTCTCTCCCTCGCTTCCGGTGGCGCCGGAGTGCCACTGGGGGCCATCATCATCACCGCAATCTTCACCAACAACTTCACCGCCATCATCACCAACTCTTCCCCCCTCTATGCAGCAGTGTAACCTCTCTCTTACCCGCTGTACTATCTACTTAAACATGGTGCTCAACGCTATATATTATTTCCCAATGATGTATGGCTATCTTATGATGTTTGAGTAGATCTGTTTTGTCCTATGGGTTATTTGATGATCAAGATTGGTTTGAGTTGCATGTTTTATTATTGGTGATGTCCTATGGTGCTCTCCGTGTCACGCAAGCGTGAGGGATCCCCGCTGTAGGGTGTTGCAATACGTTCATGATTTGCTTATAGTGGGTTGCGTGAGTGACTGAAACACAAACCCGAGTAAGGGGGTTGTTGTGTATGGGATAAAGAGGACTTGATACTTTAATGCTATGGTTGGGTTTTACCTTAGTGATCTTTAGTAGTTGCGGATGCTTGCTAGAGCTCCAATCATAAGTGCATATGATCCAAGTAGAGAAAGTATGTTAGCTTATGCATCTCCCTCAAATAAAATTGCAATAGTGATTACCAGTCTAGTTATCGATTGCCTAGGGACAAATAACTTCCTCGTAACAAAACACTCTCTACTAAAACTAATTTAGGTGTGTATTTATCTAAACAGCCCCTACTTTTTATTTACGCGCTCTTTATTATCTTCCAAACCTATCCAAAAACACCTACAAAGTACTTCTAGTTTCATACTTGTTTCCGGTAAAGCGAACGTCAAGTGTGCTTAGAGTTGTATCGGTGGTCGATAGAACTTGAGGGAATATTTGTTCTACCTTTAGCTCCTCGTTGGGTTCGACACTCTTACTTATCGAATGAGGCTACAATTGATCCCCTATACTTGTGGGTTATCAAAGTTCGACTACATCAACTGTGTTGTCAAACGCTTCCGCTTACGGTCTACGAGGGAACGTAGGCACACTCTCCCCTCGTTGCTATGCACCTCCATGGATAGATCATTGCATGTGCGTAGAATTTTTTTTGTTTTCCATGCAACGATTCCCAACAGTGGCATCATGAGCCAGGTCTATGCGTAGATGATATGCATGAGTAGAACACAAAAAGTTGTGGGCGGCGATAGTCATACTGCTTACCACCTATGTCTTATTTTGATTCGGCGGTATTGTGGGATGAAGCGGCCCGGACCAACCTTACATGTCCACGCACATGAGACCGGTTCCACCGACAAACATGCAACTAGTTTTGCATAAAGGTGGCTGGCGGGTGTCTGTTTCTCCTACTTTAATTGAATCAAATTTGACTGCGGCCGGTCCTTGAAGAAGGTTACAACATCAAACTTGACGAAACACCGAGGTGGTTTGATGCGTAGGTAAGAACGTTTCTTGCTAGAAGCCCGTAGCAGCCACGTAAAACTTGCAACAACAAAGTAGAGGACGTCTAACTTGTTTTTGTAGGGCATGTTGTGATGTGATATGGTTAAGACATGATGTGATATACGTTATTGTATGAGATGATCATGTTTTGTAAAAGTTATCGGCAACCGAAAGGAGCCTTATGGTTGTCTCTTTATTGCTTGAAATGCAAACGCCATGTAATTGATTTACTTTATCACTATGCGTTAGTGATAGTTGTAGAAGCAATAGTTGGTGTGACGACCACGACACAACAATGGAGATCAAGGTGTCGAGCTGGTGACGATGGAGATCATGATGATGCTTTGGAGATGGAGATCAAAAGCACAAAATGATGATGGCCATATCATGTCACATATTTTTAATTGCATGTGATGTTTATCTTTTATGCATCTTATTTTGCTTAGTACGGTGGTAGCATTATAAGATGATCCCTTAACTCAAATTTCAAGGTATAAGTGTTCTCCCTGAGTATGCACCGTTGCGACAGTTCGTCGTGTTGAGACACCACGTGATGATCGGGTGTGATAGACTCTACGTTCACATACAACGGGTGCAAGATAGTTTTGCACATGCGGAATACTCGGGTTAAACTTGACAAGCCTGGCATGTACAGACATGGCCTCGGAACACTGGAGACCGAAAGGTCGAACGTGAATCATATAGTAGATATGATCAACATAGAGATGTTCACCATTGAAGACTACTCCATTCACGTGATGATCGGACATGGTTTAGTTGGTTTGGATCACGTATCATTTAGATGACTTGAGGGATGTCTATCCAAGTGGGAGTTCTTAAGTAATTTGATTAATTGAACTTAATTTATCATCAACTTTGTAACATCCCAAATTTTCAATTTGGAATGTTATACATAGAGCATCATTGCATATCATATTTTTCATTGCATTTTCTTTGCATTTTGCTCGATCCTAGAAAATTCTACACAACTCAAGGACCCTCGGAGAGAGTTGGGGATTTTTGTTATTTTCATATTTGAGTTTTCTTAAATTTTGAAAATAGGATCGTTGATTTTAATTATTTTATCTTCAATTATTTCTATTACAAAAATATGCGAGAGGGAATAAATTGACTTTCCCAAAATAAAGAAATAATGAAGATTTAATAATAAAATCAAATAAGATTTTATTTTGGAGTTTTTCGCCTTTTATTTGAATTTAAGTAAAATCGCGTTTTCAAAATTGCATCTAGGCCCCAAATAAATGTTCATTAAATCCGCTTGATTTTAGAAACCGGGAAAATTTATTTCGGGATTTTTGGAGTCCGTTTGGTACTTCTTTTGATTTTTACTACACGTAATGTTTTATTAAAAAACGAACCGCTTTTCGGGCCGTACCAGCGGGACTCCGCCGGGGCGCTTTAAATACCGGCCGCCTGGAGCCCCAGCCCACCCGAGCTCGGCCAGAGTTCGCCATTGTCGTCGCCGCCGAGGACGTGAGCAGCAGCGCTTTACGAGGTTCGCCGTGCCTCGATTTCCGTGCCGATTTTTATTTATTTAAAAAAACTGATCGGTTTTCTTCAGTTTTTTTTCGTTTTTTTATTTATTTTTATTTATTATTATTTTTATTATTTTTTCGTTCGAATCTGTTCGTCGTATTTTTCTTTTTCTCGGATTTAATCTGCGATTTTTCTGATCGCGATTCCAGATCCAATTTTTGTTTTAGTATAACTTTTCGCTCGTTTATCGGAATCAGGCGATTCAAGCGCTTGGAGTTTCGTCGCTTGTTACTTCGAATCTCTAGGTTTCACGGATCATCAGCAAGGCAAGTAACACTTTTATCATACTCTTCTCATACCCAGTTTTTATGCATTAGATCTATTCCTCAAACACTTGCATGATTAGGATCTAATTAAATTGTGGGATGGGAAGTAGATGAGGTAGTACCTATTACCTGCTTTATTGTAAACCCTTGGGAGTTACTTCACGCTTGCTTATTATGCCATGCTATGCCAAGAGACGTGGATTGGGTGAGTGTATTCCATGACGGATGTGAGATTGTTATTTAATGGTTTATTTAAGGTGGCAACTTAAACACACATCCGGGTGGATTGAGGCACCTGGTTTCTATCAGACTTGCTCAGATTTCTTGGACCGCCACCCGTGCTCAAAGGGATCATGAGATTATTCAAACTAGAAACTTCCGTGTGCAGCCACAAGCCATTATGGGCTCTGGCGTAGTTGATTAAGTTGTGCGAACTCTTACGGGTAGGCTAGCTGATGTAGGGGTTGTAGGTTGGTACGGTCTACCCACATGTAAGGTGCTAGCGCTTCTGAAAGACTATGTCTCGGTCATCCGTTTCTCAAACACCATGTAGTGCGAGAAACCAAACGGAGGTGATCGAATCTTGTGGGGAAAAGTGCGCAAACCTCTGCAGAGTTTATAAACTAATCATGGTTAGCCGTGTCCCCGGTTATGGACAATCTTGAGTATCTAGTACCTGGATATCATGTGAATCTCATCATGTTACTTCTAATTAATATTGTTGGGTTTAATGAGTACTTTTAATTGGGATTGAGAATGCTGTCAACCATTCTCAATGTTTCACAACCACCATGATAGTTAAATAAATTTATTCCTTTGCAAGAGGGAAAAATTGGCTTTATGCAAAAACTGTAATCAGAGAGCTTTCCACCAGCCATATATGCATGTAGTATAGGCTATTCATTCCATTATTCTCTATGTGTTACATTGCCGGCATATTCCATGTGTCTGACCCGTTGCGGGCTGCAACGCTTCATGTTGCGAGACTTTTCGAACGACAGTGAGGTGCTTAGGTCGTGGTTCTATACTCGATGATGCCGTTGGAGTTGATGGACTCGCTTATTCTTCCAAGCCTTCCGCTGTTATCGTCTTAGATGGTCTTAAGCCATATTTATTTTATTAAGTTCTCTCTTGAGACGCTCGATTTTAATAAGTGTGTGATTGCTACTCGTTATAGATCCTTCAATCTTGTGTGGTGTCAAGACATCGATCCAGGATGACATCGAGCACAGAGACTTGATCCATTCGGGTCGGGTCGCTACAAAGATGGTATTAGAGCACACGCTGACTGTAGGACACGACCATTAAGCTAAAACCCTAGATCACTACTCTCTCTTCTCATTTCTGACTCCTCATCTTTTCTACTCTTTTAGGATGACGGAAGCGATGATCAAGTTCACCCAGCCGGATGAAGATACACCCTTTGGACGACACCTGAAGGAAGTCAGTAAGTACCTAAACATTGGATTACCAAGTTTCACCGGGACCTACAATTCCACTTTACTTGAAGAGGAGCGCTGGAAGATTCAAGCTCAAGTTCCCGGAAGAAAGTTTGTGCCAATCACGGAGCCCATAGAGTGTGTTTTCAATGCCCCAACCTGGAGTCTGGGAAAGAGCATGGCAGCTCACATAACCATGGGGCGCATTGGAGAAGTTTATAGAGAAGACCTCAAGGATACTATCTACCAGATTTGCGGACGCCGAGATGAACAATGGGAGATAGTTGGCACTAAGAAGGATCGATCCATTGCAGAATTCATCCAGGAGTTAAACCAGCACATTCGACGTCAGGAGAACCAGATGTGCGTAGACATGATGGAGTTGAAGACAGCAAAAGCCAAGATTATCGAACTAGAAGGAGAACTGAAGGCCAGTCGCAAGGACTACATGGAGGAGATTGTAGCTCTAGCGGGACAAAACGGCGATCTTAAGGAGAAGATTGAAGAACTCATGGGAAATTCAGCACCCGGAGGAGAAGATGAAGATAGCACCTGTCCAGAGAACTACATCATCATCGACGACACCGATTCCGATCCTAGTGAGGATGATTACGAAGATGAAGCTGGAGCAGATATCATGGAGTCTTCATCGGAGCAGTTTTTCTAGTTGACCACCATAACAGTAGTAGATTACCCCCATGTTATTTAGTTTTAGTTTCAACACTTTGTAATGATAGATAGACCGTTGTATGCCCTTGTTTGAATTGATTGGAGTGAAATTGTGTGATTTGTCTCATGTGCATATGGGTAGTGTTTCCCTCTAGACCTCATTCTATTCTAAATTCTCTTCTTTTCTTAAAACCCTCAGATGCCTCCGAGACGCGATCCCGAATTTGTTTTCCCGCCAGAGATCACTCAGTTGATTCAGCAGCAGAATACCTTGATTCAAACATTGGTACAAAACCAAGGCAACAACAACAACAACAACCCACCGCCACCACCACCTGTTGACCATTTGACCCGTTTCTTAAGACTGAATCCGCCGGTGTTTTCCAGTAGCACCGAGCCGATTGTTGCAGATGATTGGCTCCGTAAGATAGGGAGGGAGTTGACCACTACAGGATATATAGATGGAGAAAGGATGAAGTTTGCTGCACATCAGCTTGAAGGACCCGCAGAGCTTGGTGGGAAAATTTTACACCACTTACCCAAAGAGACACCGCCACATGGGATCAGCCACAAGCTTTTCAGTCGCCCATGTTTCAGCAGGAGCTATGGCCATGAAGAAGCGTGAGTTTCGCAACTTACGCCAAGGAGGACGGACAGTTGGCCAGTATGTAGATGATTTCAGTAAGCTAGCACGTTATGCCCCAGATGACGTTGCTACGGACGCAGCTAAGCAGGAGAAGTTTCTAGAAGGATTGAATGATGAGCTGAGCATGCAGTTGATGGTAGCCACTTTCAATAACTACCAGGAGTTGGTAGATCGTGCGCTTATGATTGAAGGGAAGCAGCAGCAGATTGAAAACCGCAAGAGGAAGTATGGACAGGGGAAGAATAACTCTGGAGCTCAGCAGAAACTTCGCTTTACCCCAAAGCCAGGAGGACAATTCCAGCATACCCATGGAGGGGGTAGCTCTCACAATCATAATGGCACCAAGAATGGGAACGGGAATGGAGGAAGCAATGGACAGAACCGCACCAACCCGTCAACACTATCCAAGGTAGACCTGAGCCACGTAACTTGTTTTAAGTGCCGCAAGACTGGGCATTATGCAAACGAATGTCCAGAAGGCCAGAATGGAAATGGCAATGGAAACTCAGGAAAGAAGCCGAATCCTTTCAATAAAGGACAAGTGAACCACGTTACCATGGAGGAGGTTGAAGCTCAGCCAGATGCAGCAATAGGTAAGTTTTTGGTTAAGTCATACACTACAGTTGTTCTTTTTGATACTGGTGCATCGCATTCATTCATATCAAGGGGATTTGCGGATAAGTTTAGCCTGCCCACTAAAACTCTTAAGACACCCATGCTAGTAAGCTCACCGGGAGCGGAGTATATGGCAAGTCAAGGATGTTTTCAAGTGCCATTAAGTATAGGGAGGCATGTTTTCCCAACGGATTTAATTATATTGGAATCCCAAGGTCTGGATGTAATTCTTGGTATGGATTGGTTGTCGATGTATGGAGGAAACATCGATTGCGCCAGTAAGTCAATTTTTCTTACCACCCCAAAAGGGAGGAGAATCAAGTATGTATCACGGCATGAGCCGAGGAGAGCACATGTAAATTCCTTATCAGGAGTTGTGCAGGAGGAAGTACCAGTGGTAAGGGATTTCCCGAACGTGTTTCTGGAAGAGTTGCCAGTCATGCCACCGGATAGAGACATTGAGTTTCTAATTGAACTATTGCCAGGCACTGGGCCGATATCTAAGAGACCATATAGGATGCCAGCCCAAGATTTGGAGGAAATTAAGAAGCAGATTAAGGAGTTACTGGATAAAGGTTTTATTCGCCCAAGTTCTTCGCCTTGGGGATCACCAGTACTTCTAGTGGAGAAGAAGGATGGATCATTAAGAATGGTTGTTGATTATCGTGGATCGAATGAAGTGACCATTAAGAACAAATACCCATTGCCGATGATCAATGACTTGTTTGACCAATTGCAAGGAGCTAAGGTGTTTTCAAAGATCGATTTGCGATCATGGTACCATCGGTTGAAGATTCGAGAGCAGGATATACCTAAGACAGCTTTTACCACCAGGTACGGGCTGTATGAGTACACTGTTATGTCATTTGGTCTGACTAACGCACCTGCCTATTTTATGAACATGATGAACAAAGTGTTTTATGGAGTTTCGGATAAGTTAAATCGTGGTGTTCATTGATGATATTTTGGTTTACTCAAGAATGAAGAGGAACATAAGGAGCATTTGCGTTTGGTACTCGAGAAGCTCAAGAGAACATCAGTTATATGCCAAGTTCAGCAAGTGTGAGTTTTGGTTGAAGGAAGTTGGATTTCTTGGACATGTTATATCCGGAGAAGGTATAGCAGTAGACCCCACTAAAGTTGTCACCGTAACAAACTGGGAAGCGCCAACAACAGTTGGAGAGATCCGGAGTTTCCTTGGACTAGCAGGATACTACCGGAGATTCATTGAGAATTTCTCAAGGATTGCGAAGCCTATGACAGAATTGTTGAAGAAGGATACCAAGTTCATTTGGACCGAGGAGTGTGAAGCTAGTTTCCAAGAGTTGAAGAAACGTTTGGTTACCTCACCAGTGTTAATTCTGCCAGATCAGACCAAGGATTATGAGGTGTATTGCGACGCTTCACGTAGAGTACTTGGAGCAGTGCTTATGCAGGAGGGAGAGTTGTTTCAGATGCTTCACGACAGCTTAAGCCTCATGAGTTAAATTATGCTACGATGATTTGGAGTTAGCAGCCGTAGTGCATGCGTTGAAGACATGGAGACATTTCCTCATTGGAAATCATTGTGAGGTGTATACGGATCACAAGAGTTTGAAGTACATTTTCACGCAGAAGGAGCTGAATCTCAGGCAAAGGAGATGGTTGGAACTCATCAAAGATTATGATATGAGATTGCATTATCACCCCGGAAAGGCTAACGTTGTAGCAGGCACGTTGAGCCGTAAGAGTCACGTCAATACATTAATGACGGGAGAAATACCAAAGGAGTTAGCCGAGGATCTTCGAGAGCTATGTTTGGAAATAGTTCCGAGAGGCTATGTAGCAGCATTGGAGATTCAGTCAACTCTGATGGACAAGATCAGGGAAGCACAGAAGACTGATAAAGAGATTGCCTCTATAAAGGAGAGAATGAGCGAAGGAAAGGCTAAGGGATTTCGTGAGGATGAGCATGATACCCTATGGTTTGAAGACCGTGTTTAGGTGCCCAATGACCCGATGATCAGGAAGTTGATTTTGCAAGAGGCACATGATTCACCATATTCGATTCACCCTGGAAATACCAAGATGTATTTGGATTTGAAGAATACTTTCTGGTGGACCGGAATGAAGAAGGATATTGCAGAGTATGTAGCAGTTTGTGATGTATGTCAGAGGGTGAAGGCAGAACATCAGAAGCCAGCAGGATTTTTACAGCCATTACCTATACCCGAATGGAAGTGGGATAAACTAGGAATGGATTTCATCACGGGATTGCCCAGGACTCGTTCAGGCTATGAATCGATTTGGATTATAGTCGATCATTTGACGAAGGTAGCTCATTTCATTCCAGTAAAGACTACCTACAGCAGTGCCAAATTGGCCAAGGTATACATGACCAGGATTGTATGCTTGCATGGAGTTCCGAGGAGTATCGTATCAGATAGAGAAACCCAGTTTACCTCAAAGTTCTGGAAGCAGTTGCATGAAACTTTAGGAACCAGACTGGAGTTTAGCACAGCTTTTCATCCAAAGACAGATGGACAAACCGAGAGAGTCAACCAGATTTTGGAGGATATGCTTAGAGCTTGTGCTTTGGATTATGGATCAAGTTGGGATGACAATTTGCCGTATGCGGAGTTTTCTTATAACAACACTTACCAAACCAGTTTACAGATGGCACCTTTCGAAGCCTTGTACGGAAGGAGGTGTAGGACCCCGTTGTTGTGGGATGAAGTTGGAGACCGCCAGATGTTTGGACCAGATTTGATTAAGGAGTCTGAACAGAAAGTAAAATTGATTCGCGATTGGCTCAAGGTAGCCCAGTCAAGACAGAAGAGTTATGCAGATTCAAAACGCAAGGAGACAGAATACAAAGTCGGAGACAGAGTTTATCTTCGAGTATCGCCAGTTCGAGGAGTTAAGCGTTTTGGAGTTAAGGGAAAGTTAGCACCTCGATTTGTAGGACCTTATCGTGTTTTGGAACGCATGGGAGAAGTTGCGTACAAGTTGGAATTACCCAAGAGATTGTCAGGAGTTCATGATGTGTTTCACGTTTCACAGTAGAAGAAGTGTCACGCAGAGATGGCTGATATACCACTGAGAGATACCGTGCCACTGGAAGCGATTCAGTTGAATGAAGATTTGACCTATGAGGAGAAACCGGTTAAGATTATGGAGTATGCCAGCAGAGTCACTCGCAGCAAGGTCATTAAGTTTTGCAAAGTTCAGTGGAGCCACCACACAGAGGATGAAGCCACCTGGGAGCGAGAGGAAGATTTGCTTAAAGACCACCCTCACCTATTTTCTAGCCAACCCGAATCTCGAGGGCGAAATTCATCTTAAGGGGGTAGGTTTGTAACATCCCAAATTTTCAATTTGGAATGTTATACATAGAGCATCATTGCATATCATATTTTTCATTGCATTTTCCTTGCATTTTGCTCGATCCTAGAAAATTCTACACAACTCAAGGACCCTCGGAGAGAGTTGGGGATTTTTGTTATTTTCATATTTGAGTTTTCTCAAATTTTGAAAATAGGATCGTTGATTTTAATTATTTTATCTTCACTTATTTCTATTACAAAAATATGCAAGAGGGAATAAAATGACTTTCCGAAAATAAAGAAATAATGAAGATTTAATAATAAAATCAAATAAGATTTTATTTTGGATTTTTTCGCCTTTTTATTTGAATTTAAGAAAAATGCGCATTTTTCAAAATTGCATCTAGGCCCCAAATAAATGTTCATTAAATCCGGCTTGATTTTAGAAACCGGGGAAAATTTATTTCGGGATTTTTGGAGTCCGTTTGGTACTTCTTTTGATTTTTTTTACGCGTAATGTTTTATTATAAAAACGAACCGCCTTTATCGGGCCGTGCTCAGCGGGACTCGCCGGGCGCTTTAAATACCGCCGCGCGGGAGCCCCAGCCCACCCGAGCTGCCACCCCAGCCCACCCGAGCTCGCTGGATTTGCCATTGCCGTCGCCGCCGACCAGCCGGAGCAGCATAGGCCTTACGAGGTTCGTCGTGCCTCGATTTCCGTGCCGATCTTTATTTTTTTAAAAAAAAAACCGATCGGTTTTCTTCGTTTTTTTTTCTTTTTTATTTTAATTTATTTTTTTTATTTTTTTATTTTTCCGTTCGAATCTCTTCGTCAGATATTTTTTTCTCGGATTTAATCTGCGATTTTTTGATCGCGATTAAAGATCCGATTTTCGCTTTTAGTATAACTTTTCATCGCTTATCGGAATCAGCGATTCAAGCGCTGGAGTTTCGTTTCAAACCCTCTTCCGAATAATCTACTTAAACAAGTTTTTGCATCTGTAAAATTTGACCTAGATCCAGATTAGTAAAACGAAGCTGTTTTCTTCCGCCGTTTGACTTTCGTTGCTTCGTTTGATTTGATTCTTTTTGCAAACCGGAGTTCTTAATTTGAACTATCTGGTTAGATCTATTTGAGTTTTACCTGTGCATTAGATGAGTAATTATTGTATGCTTGTTGTTTGTCTGCGATAGAATACCCGGAGTGCACCGCTTGTTACTTTGAATCTCTAGGTTTCGCGGATCATCAGCAAGGCAAGTAACACTTTGATCATACTCTTCTCATACCCAGTTTTTGTGCATTAGGTCTATTCCTCAAACACTTGCATGATTAGGATCTAATTAAATTGTGGGATGGGAAGTAGATGAGGTAGTACCTATTACCTGTTTTATTATAAACCCTTGGGAGTTACTTCTACGTTTGCTTATTATGCCATGCTATGCCAGTAGACGTGGATTGGGTGAGTGTATTCCATGACAGATGTGAGATTGTTATTTAATGGTTTATTTAAGGTGGCAACTTAAACACACATCTGGGTGGATTGAGGCACCTGGTTTCTATCAGGACTTGCCTGTATTTCTTCGGACCGCCACCCAGGCTCAAAGGGATCATGAGATTATTCAAACTAGAAACTTCCGTGTGCAGCCACAAGCCATTATGTGCTCTGGCGTAGTTGATTAAGTTGTGCGAACTCTTACGGGTAGGCTAGCTGATGTAGGGGTTGTAGGTTGGTACGGTCTACCCACATGTAAGGTGCTAGCGCTTCTGAAAGACTATGTCTCGGTCATCCGTTTCTCAAACACCATGTAGTGCGAGAAACCAAACGGAGGCGATCGAGTCTTGTGGGGAAAAGTGCGCAAACCTCTGCAGAGTGTATAAACTAATCATGGTTAGCCGTGTCCCCGGTTATGGACAATCTTGAGTATCTAGTACCTGGATATCATGTGAATCTCATCATGTTACTTCTAATTAATATTGTTGGGTTTAATGAGTACTTTTAATTGGGATTGAGAATGCTGTCAACCATTCTCAATGTTTCACAACCACCATGATAGTTAAATAAATTTATTCCTTTGTAGTAGGAAAAATTGGCTTTATGCAAAAACTGTAATCAGAGAGCTTTCCACCAGCCATATATGCATGTAGTATAGGCTATTCATTCCATTATTCTCTATGTGTTACATTGCGGCATATTCCATGTCTTGACCCGTTTTGGGCTGCAACGTTTCATGTTGCGAGACTTTTCGATTTACAGTAAGGTGCTTAGGTCGTGGTTCTATACTCAGTGATGCCGTTGGAGTTGATGGACTCGCTTATTCTTCCAAGCCTTCCGCTGTTATCGTATTAGATGGTCTTAAGCCATATTTATTTTATTAAGTTCTCTCTTGAGACGTTCGATTTTAATAAGTGTGTGATTGCTACTCTGTTATAGATCCTTCAAGCTTGTGTGGTGTCAAGATTCTCGATCCAGGATGACACTGAGCACAGAGACTTGATCCATTCGGGTCGGGTCGCTACAAACTTAGTCCTGATAGTTTTTGCATATCTATGTTGTATATCAATGGCATGTGCTACCATTCCCTTGAATTTTAATGCGTTCCTAGAGAAAGCTAAGTTGAAAGATGATGGTAGCAATTACACGGACTGGGTTCGTAACTTGAGGATTATCCTCATTCATGAATAGAAGAAATATGTCCTTGATGCATCGCTAGGTGAAAGGCCTGCTGCAGGTGCAGATGTTGATGTTATGAACGTCTGGCAAGCTCGATCTGATGACTACTTGATAGTTCAGTGTGCCATGCTTTACGGCTTAGAATCAGAACTTCAAAGACGTTTTGAACGTCATGGACCATATGAGATGTTCCAGGAGTCGAAGTTAATATTTCAAGCAAATGCCCGAGTTGAGAGATATGAAGTTTCCAACAAGTTCTATAGCTGCAAGACGGAGGAGAACAGTTATGTCGGGGAACACATACTCAAAATATCTGGGTATCATAATCACTTGACTCAGCTGGGAGTTAATCTTCCAGATGATAGTGTTATTGACAGAGTTCTTCAATCACTGCCACCAAGCTACAAAGGCTTCGTGATGAACTATAATATGCAAGGGATGGACAAGACTATTCCTTAGCTCTTCGCAATGCTCAAAGCTGCGGAGGTAGAAATTAAGAAGGAGCATCAAGTGTTGATGGTTAACAAGACCACTAGTTTCAAGAAAAAGGGCAAGGGAAAGAAGGGGAACTTCAAGAAGAATGGCTAGCAAGTTGCCACTCCCGGGAAGAAGCCCAAAGCTGGACCCAAGCCTGAAACTGAGTGCTTCTACTACAATGGGACTGGTCACTGGAAGCGGCACTGCCCGAAGTATTTGACGGATAAGAAGGATGGGAAAGTGAACAAAGGTATATTTGATATACATGTTATTGATGTGTACCTTACTAATGCTCATAGTAGTGCCTGGGTATTTGATACTGGTTTGGTTTCTCATATTTGTAACTCGGAGCAGGGGCTACGGATTAAACGAAGATTGGCTAAGGACGAGGTGACGATACGCGTTGGGAATGGTTCCAAGGTCGATGTGATCGCCGTCGGCACGCTACCTCTACAACTACCTTCAGGATTAGTTTTAGACCTGAATAATTGTTATTTGGTGCCAGCGTTGAGCATGAACATTATATTTGGATCTTGTTTAGTGCGAGACAGTTATTCATTTAATACCTTTTATGGTCGTGCACCCTTGAAGAGTGGCCTATTTTTATTGAATCTCGGTTGTGGTGATACACATATTCATAATATTGACGCCGAAAGATGCAAAGTTGATAATGATAGTGCAACATATTTGTGGCACTGCCATTTAGGTCATATTGGTGTAAAGCGCATGGAGAAACTCCATGCAGATGGGCTTTTGGAATCAATTGATTATGAATCATTTGATACTTGCGAACCATGCCTCATGGGCAAGATGACTAAAACTCCGTTCTCCGGCACAATGGAGTGAGCTAACGACTTATTGGAAATAATACATACCGATGTATGCGGTCTGATGAGTGTTGAGGCTCATGGCGGGTATCGTTATTTTCTGACCTTCACAAATTATTTGAGTAGATATGGGTATTTCTACTTGATGAAACACAAGTCTGAAACATTTGAAAAGTTCAAAGAATTTCATAGTGAAGTGGAGAATCATCGTAACAAGAAAATAAAGTTTCTACAATCTGATCACGGAGGCGAATATTTGAGTTACGAGTTTGGCCTTCATTTAAAACAATGTGGAATTGTTTCACAACTCACGCCACCTAGAACACCACAGAGTAATGGTGTGTCCGAACATCATAACCGTACTTTATTTGATATGGTGCGATCTATGATGTCTCTTACCGATTTACCACTATCGTTTTGGGGTTATGCATTAGAGACCGCTGCATTCACGTTAAATAGGGCACCGTCTAAATCCGTTGAGACGACACCGTATGAACTGTGGTTTGGCAAGAAACCTAAGCTGCCATTTCTTAAATTTTGGGGTTGCGACACTTATGTCAAAAGGCTTCAGCCTAATAAGCCCAAACCCAAATCGGAGAAGTGCGTCTTCATAGGATACCCTAAGGAAATAATTGGGTACACCTTCTACCACAAATCCGAAGGCAAGATATTTGTTGCCAAGAATGGAAACTTTCTAGAGAAAAGGTTTCTCTCGAAAGAAGTGAGTGGGAGGAAAGTAGAACTTGATGAGGTAATTGTACCTTCTCTCTGCTACCTCTTGAGCACTGCGTTGGTTTTCCCTTGAAGAGGAAAGGGTGATGCAGCAAAGTAGCGTAAGTATTTCCCTCAGTTTTTGAGAACCAAGGTATCAATCCAGTAGGAGGCCACACACAAGTCCCTCGCACCTACACAAAAAATATAAACCTCGCAACCAACGCAATAAAGGGGTTGTCAATCCCTTCACGGTCACTTACAAAAGTGAGATCTGATAGATATGATAAGATAATATTTTTGGTATTTTTATGATAAAGACTAAAAGTAAAGAAAGCAAAATAAACGGTGCCAGAAATAGCTTGTTGTCAGGAGATTAATATGATGGAAAATAGACCCGGGGGTCATAGGTTTCACTAGTGGCTTCTCTCAAGAGCATAAGTATTACGGTGGCTGAACAAATTACTGTTGAGCAATTGATATAATTGAGCATAGTTATGAGAATATCTAGTTATGATCATGTATATAGGCATCACGTCCGCGACAAGTAGACCGACTCCTGCCTGCATCTACTACTATTACTCCACACATCAACCGCTATCCAGCATGCATCTGGAGTATTAAGTTCAAAAGAACAGAGTAACGCTTTAAGTAAGATGACATGATGTAGAGAGATAAACTCATGCAATATGATATAAACCCCATCTTGTTATCCTCGATGGCAACAATACAATACGTGCCTTGCTGCCCCTCATCCTTTGGGAAAGGACACCGCAAGATTGAACCCAAAGCTAAGCACTTCTCCCATTGCAAGAAAGACCAATCTAGTAGGCCAAACCAAACTGATAATTCGAAGAGACTTGCAAAGATAACCAATCATACATAAAAGAATTCAGAGAAGATTCAAATATTGTTCATAGATAAACTTGATCATAAACCCACAATTCATCGGTCTCAACAAACACACCGCAAAAGAAGATTACATCGAATAGATCTCCACGAGAATCGTGGAGAACTTTGTATTGAGATCCAAAGAGACAGAAGAAGCCATCTAGCTAATAACTATGGACCCGAAGGTCTGAGGTAAACTACTCACACATCATCGGAGAGGCTATGGTATTGATGTAGAAGCCCTTTGTGATCAATGCCCCCTCCGGCAGGATGCCGGAAAAGGCCCCAAGATGCGATCTCATGGGTACATAAGGTTGCGGCGATGGAATTAGGTTTTCGTGGATGCTTCTGTTGGTTTGGGGGTACGTAGGTATATATAGGAGGAAGAAGTACGTCGGTGGAGCAACGTGGGCCCCACGAAGGTGGAGGGCGCGCCCAGGGGGTAGGCACCCCCCTACCTCGTGCCTTCCTGATAGCTTTCTTGACGTAGGGTCCAAGTCCTCTGGATCACGTTCGTTCCAAAAATCACGTTCCCGAAGGTTTCATTCCGTTTGGACTCCGTTTGATATTCTTTTTCTGTGAAACTCTGAAATAGGCAAAAACAACAATTCTGGGTTGGGCCTCCGGTTAATAGGTTAGTCCCAAAAATAATTTAAAATTGTATAATAAAGCCCATTATTCATCCAAAACAGAATATAACATAGCATGAAGCAATCAAAAATTATAGATACGTTGGAGACGTATCAAGCATCCCCAAGATTAATTCCTACTCGTCCTCGAGTAGGTAAATGATAAAAATAGAATTTTTGATGCGGAATGCTACTTGGCATAATTTCAATCTAATTCTCTTAATTGTGGTATGAATATTCAGATCCGAAAGATTCAAGACAAAATTTTAATATTGACATAAAAAATAATAATACTTCAAGCATACTAACTAAGCAATTATGTCTTCTCAAAATAACGTGGCCAAAGAAAGTTATCCCTACAAAATCATATAGTATGGCTATGCTCTATCTTCACCACACAAAGTATTTAAATGATGCACAACCCCGATGACAAGCCAAGCAATTGTTTCATACTTTTGGTGTTCTCAAACTTTTTCAATCTTCACGCAATACATGAGCGTGAGCCAAGGACATAGCACTATATGTGGAATAGAATGGTGGTTGTGGAGAAGACAACAAGGGAGAAGATAGTCTCACATCAACTAGGCGTATCAACGGGCTATGGAGATGCCCATTAATAGATATCAATGTGTGTGAGTAGGGATTGCCATGCAACGGATGCTCTAGAGCTATAAGTATATGAAAGCTCAACAAAACAAACTAAGTGGGTGTGCATCCAACTCGCTTGCTCGCGAAGACCTAGGGCATTTTGAGGAAGCCCATCATTGGAATATACAAGCCAAGTTCTATAATGAAAAATTCCCACTAGTATATGAAAGTGATATCATAGGAGACTCTCTATCATGAAGATCATGGTGCTACTCTGAAGCACAAGTTTGGTAAAAGGATAGTAACATTGTCCCTTCTCTCTTTTTCTCTCATTTTTTATTTGGGCCTTTTATCTTTTTTTATGGCCTCTTTTTTTATTTAGTCTGGAGTCTCATCCCGACTTGTGGGGGAATCATAGTCTCCATCATCCTTTCCTCACTTGGGACAATGCTCTAAAAATGATGATCATCACACTTTTATTTACTTACAACTCAATACTTAGAACAAAATATGACTCTATGTGAATGCCTCCGGCGGTGTACCGGGATATGCAATGAATCAAGAGTGACATGTATGAAAGAGTTATGAACGGTGGCTTGGCCACAAATACAATGTCAACTACATGTCATGGAAAGCAATATGACAATGATGGAGCGTGTCATAGTAAACGGAACGATAGTAAGTTGCATGGCAATATATCTCGGAATGGCTATGGAAATGCCATGATAGGTAGGTATGGTGGCTGTTTTGAGGAAGGTATATGGTGGGTGTATGATACCGGCGAAAAGTGCGCGGTATTAGAGAGGCTAGCAATGGTGGAAGGAAGAAAGTGCGTATAATCCATGGACTCAACATTAGTCATAATGAACTCATATACTTATTGCAAAAATCTACAAGTTATCAAAGCAAAGTATTACGCGCATGCTCCTAGGGGGACAGATTGGTAGGAAAAGACCATCGCTCGTCCCCGGCCGCCACTCATAAGGTAGACAATCAATAAATAAATCATGCTCCGACTTCATCACATAACGGTTCACCATACGTGCATGCTACGGGAATCACAAACTTTAACACAAGTATTTCTCAAATTCAAAACTACTCACTAGCATGACTCTAATATTACCATCTTCATATCTCAAAACAATTATCAAGTATCAAACTTCTTATAGTATTCAACACACTCTTAAGAAAAAAAAATACTGATCTTGAATGCCTATCATAATTAAAGAAAATTACCACGCTGTTTTGTAGGACTCTCAAAATAATCTAAGTGAAGCATGAGAGAACAATAATTTCTATAAAACAAATCCACCACTGTGCTCTAAAAGATATAAGTGAAGCACTAGAGCAAAAACTATATAACTCAAAAGATATAAGTGAAGCACATAGAGTATTCTAACAAATTCCTAATCATGTGTATCTCTCTCAAATGGTGTGTACAGCAAGGATGATTGTGGTAAACTAACAAATAAAGACTCAAATCATACAAGACGCTCCAAGCAAAACACATATCATGTGGTGAATAAAAATATAGCTCCAAGTAAAGTTACCGATGGAAGTAGACGAAAGAGGGGATGCCTTCCGGGGCATCCCCAAGCTTTGGCTTTTAGGTGTCCTTATATTATCTTGGGGTGACATGGTAATACCCAATCTTAGGCTCTTGCCACTCCTTGTTCCATAATCCATCAAATCTTTTACCCAAAACTTGAAAACTTCACAACACAAAACTTAACAGAAAATCTCGTGAGCTTCGTTAGCGAAAGAAAACAAAACACCACTTCAAGGTACTGTAATGAACTCATTCTTTATTTATATTGGTTTTAAACCTAATGTATTCCAACTTATCTATGGTTTATAAACTATTTTACTAGCCATAGATTCATCAAAATAAACAAACAACACACGAAAAACAGAATCTGTCAAAAACAGAACAGTCTGTAGTAATCTGTAACTAAAGTAAACTTATGGAACTCAAACAATTCAGCCAAAATAGGACGACCTAGAAAATTTGTTTATTGATCAGAAGCAATTGGAATCAATATTTTATCATGTTCTGGTGATTTTTAACAATTGTTTTTGTGAACAGAAAGTTTCTGGAATTTACAGCAAGATCAAATAACTATCATCCAAGAAGATCCTATAGGTTTAACTTGGCACAAACACTAATTAAAACATAAAAAAATCTAACCAGAGGCTAGATCAAATATTTATTCCTAAACAGAAGCAAAAAGCAAAAAACTAAAAATAAAATTGGGTTGCCTCCCAACAAGCGCTATCGTTTAACGCCCCTAGCTAGGCATAAAAGCAAGGATAGATCTAGGTATTGCCATCTTTGGTAGGCAATCCATAAGTGGCTCTCATAATAGATTCATAAGGTAATTTTATTTTCTTTCTAGGGATGTGTTCCATGCCTTTACTTAACGGAAATTTGAATCTAATATTCCTTTCCTTCATATCAATAATTGCACTAATCGTTCTAAGAAAGGTCTACCAAGAATAATAGGACATGAAGGATTGCAATCTATATCAAGAACAATAAAACCTACGGGCACATAATTCCTATTTGCAACAATAAGAACATCATTAATTCTTCCCATAGGTTTCTTAATAGTGGAATCCGCAAGGTGCAAGTTTAAAGAACAATCATCAAAATCACGGAAACCTAGCAAATCACATAAAGTTTTTGGAATCGTGGAAACACTAGCACCCAAATCACACAAGGCATAGCATTCATGATCTTTAATTTTAATTTTAATAGTAGGTTCCCACTCATCATAAAGTGTTCTAGGGATAGAAACTTCCAACTCAAGTTTTTCTTCATAAGATTGCATCAAAGCATCAACGATATGTTTGGTAAAGGCTTTATTTTGACTATAAGCTTGTGGAGAATTTAGCACGGATTGCAACAAGGAAATACAATCTATCAAAGGGCAATTATCATAATTAAATTCCTTGAAGTGATTTCCATTGAGAATAATTAACCATAATATTATCTAGGAGTTTAGTAGCTTCTCCTAAAGTGATTTCCATCAAAGTGCCTCCCGCGGCCGAATCTAAAAGATTTCTAGAAGCAAAATTCAATCCAGCATAAAAAATTTGTATAATCATCCAAAGATTTAAACCATCTGTAGGGAAATTACGTATCATTAATTACATCCTCTCCCAAGCTTGTGCAACATGTTCATGATCAAGTTGCTTAAAATTCATAATATTGTTTCTAAGAGAGATGATCTTAGCGGGAGGAAAATACTTAGAGATAAAAGCGTCTTTGCACTTATTCCAAGAATCAATGCTATTTTTAGGCGAAGACGAAAACCAAGCTTTAGCACGATCTCTAAGCGAAAAAGGAAATAGCTTCAATTTAATAATATCATTGTCCACATCTTTATTCTTTTGCATATCACACAAATCAACGAAGCTATTTAGATGGGTAGTGACATCTTCACTAGGAAGGCCGGCGCATTGATCTTTCATGACAAGATTCAATAAGGCAGTATTGATTTCACAACATTCAGTATCGGTAAGAATAGCAATTGGAGTGCTAAGAAAATCATTGTTGTTGGTATTGGTAAAGTCACACAATTTGGTATTATCTTGAGCCATCGTGACAAGCAAGCAATCCAACACACGAGCAAACAAGAAGCGAGAAAAAAAAGGCAAACAGAAAAGAGAGAGGGCGAATAAAACGGCAAGGGTGAAGTGGGGGAGAAGAAAATGAGAGGCAAATGGCAAATAATGTAATGCGGGAGATAAGGTTTTGTGATGGGTACTTGGTGTGTTGACTTTTGCATAGACTCCCCGGCAACGGCGCCAGAAATCTTTCTTGCTACCTCTTGAGCACTGCGTTGGTTTTCCCTTGAAGAGGAAAGGGTGATGCAGCAAGGTAGCGTAAGTATTTCCCTCAGTTTTTGAGAACCAAGGTATCAATCCAGTAGGAGGCCACGCACAAGTCCCTCGCACCTACACAAACAAATATAAACCTCGCAAACAACGCAATAAAGGGGTTGTCCATCCCTTCACGGTCACTTACGAAAGTGAGATCTGATAGATATGACAAGATAATATTTTTGGTATTTTTATTATAAAGACTAAAAGTACCGAAAGCAAAATAAGTGGCGCCAGAAATAGCTTGTTGGGAGGAGATTAATATGATGTAAAATAGACCTGGGGGCCATAGGATTCACTAGTGGCTTCTCTCAAGAGCATAAGTATTACGGTGGGTGAACAAAATTACTGTTGAGCAATTGATAGAATTGAGCATAGTTATGAGAATATCTAGGTATGATCATGTATATAGGCATCACGTCCGCGAGAAGTAGACCGACTCCTGCCTGCATCTATTACTATTACTTCACACATCGACCGCTATCCAGCATGCATCTAGAGTATTAAGTTCAAAAGAACAGAGTAACGCTTTAATTAAGATGACATGATGTAGAGGGATAAACTCATGCAATATGATATAAACCCCATCTTGTTATCCTCGATGGCAACAATACAATACGTGCCTTGCTGCCCCTACTGTCACTGGGAAAGGACACCGCAAGATTGAACCCAAAGCTAAGCACTTCTCCCATTGCAAGAAAGATAAATCTAGTAGGCCAAACCAAACTGATAATTTGAAGAGACTTGCAAAAATAACCAATCATACATAACAGAATTCAGATAAGATTCAAATATTGTTCATAGATAAACTTGATCATAAACCCACAATTCATCAGTCTCAACAAACACACCGCAAAAGAAGATTACATCGAATAGATCTCCACGAGAATCGTGGAGAACTTTGTATTGAGATCCAAAGAGAGAGAAGAAGCCATCTAGCTAATAACTATGGATCCGAAGGTCTGAGGTAAACTACTCACACATCATCGGAGAGGCTATGGTGTTGATGTAGAAGCCCTCCGTGATCAATGCCCCCTCTGGCAGGACGCTCGAAAAGGCCCCAAGATGGGATCTCACGGGTACAGAAGGTTGCGGCGGTGGAATTAGGTTTTCGTGGATGCTTCTATTGGTTTGGGTGCGTGAGGTATATATAGGAGGAAGAAGTACGTCCTTTGGAGCAACGTGGGCCCCATGAGGGTGGAGGCGCCCCCTACCTCGTGCCTTCTGTTAGATTTCTTGACGAGGGTCCAAGTGTTGGGGAGCGTAGTAATTTCAAAAATTTTCCTACGATCACGCAAGACCATGGTGATGGCATAGCAACGAGAGGAAGAGTGTCGCCCACGTACCCTCGAGACCGAAAGCGAAGCGTTATAACAACGCTGTTGATGTAGTCGTGCGTCTTCACGACCGACCGATCCAAGCACCGAGCGTCACGGCACCTCCGAGTTCTGCACACGTTCAGCTCGATGGCGTCCCTCGAACTCCGATCCAGCCGAGTGTCGAGGAGAGTTCCGTCGACCGACGGCGTGGTGACGATGATGATGTTCCACCGACGCAGGGCTTCGCCTAAGCTCCGCCACGGTATGATCGAGGTGTAATCTGGTGGAAGGGGCACCGCACACGGCTAAGGAGCGATCTAATCGATCAACTTGTGTATCATGGGGTGCCCCTGCCCCTGTATATAAAGGAGGGAAGGGAGGGCTGGCCGGCCTAGGAGGGAGGCGAGGGTGTCCTACTCCTACTAGGGTAGGATTCCCCCAAATCCTAGTCCAACTAGGGTTTGACCAAGGGAGAGGGAGAGAGGCGCCACCCCTTCTCCTAATCCTAATAGGACTAGGGAAGGGGAAGGCTGCGCCAGCTATAGGGCCCCTTTTCTCTTTCCCACTAAGGCCCATCAAGGCCCATTGACTCCCGGGAGGTTCAGTAACCCCGGTACTCGGTAAAATTCCCAATTTCACCGGAGTGATTCCGAGTCCAAATATAGGCTTCAATATATCAATCTTTATGTCTCGACCATTTCGAGACTCCTCGTCATGTCCGTGATCTCATCCGGGACTCGAACAACCTTGGTACATCAATATCATATAAACTCATAATAAGCATCATCGAAACTTTAAGCGTGCGGACCCTACGGGTTCGAGAACTATGTAGACATGATGGAGACACCTCTCGGTCAATAACCAATAGCGGGACCTGGATGCCCATATTGGCTCCTACATATTCTCGAAGATCTTTATCGGTCGGACCGCATAACAACATCGTTGTTCCCTTTGTCATCGGTATGTTACTTGCCCGAGATTCGATCGTCGGTATCCAATACCTAGTTCAATCTTATTCTTGGCAAGTCTCTTTTCTCGTTCCGTAATACATCATCTCACAACTAACACCTTTAGTTGCAATGCTTGCAAGGCTTATGTGATGTGCATTACCGAGAGGGCCCGAGATACCTCTCCGACAATCGGAGTGACAAATCCTAATCTCGAAATATGCCAACCCAACATGTACCTTCGGAGACACCTGTAATGTACCTTTATAATCACCCGATTCGTTGTGACGTTTGGTAGCACCAAAGTGTTCCTCGGGCAAGCGGAGTTGCATAATCTCATAGTCATAGGAACATGTATAAGTCATGAAGAAAAGCACTAGCAACAAACTATACGATCGGGTGCTATGCTAATGGAGTGGGTCATGTCAATCAGATCATTCAACCAATGATGTGATCCCATTAATCAAATAACAACTCCTTGTTCATGGTTAGGAAACATAACCATCTTTGATTAACGAGCTAGTCAAGTAGAGGCATACTAGTGACACTCTGTAGGTTTATGTATTCACACATGTATTATGTTTCCGGTTAATACAATTCTAGCATGAATAATAAACATTTATCATGATATAAGGAAATAAATAATAACATTTATTATTGCCTCTAGGGCATATTTCCTTGATCTCCCACTTGCACTAGAGTCAATAATCTAGATTACACAAGTAATGATTCTAACACCCATGGAGTCTTGGTGCTGATCATGTTTTGCTCGTGGAAGAGGCTTAGTCAGCGGTCTCGCAACATTCAGATCCGTATGTATCTTGCATATCTCTATGTCTCCCACCGGACCAAATCCGGATGGAGTTGAGGCGTCTTTTGATGTGCTTGGTTCTCTTGTGAAATCTGGATTCCTTTGCCAAGGCAATTGCACCGATATTGTCACAAAAGATTTTCATTGGACCCGACACACTAGGTACAACACCTAGATCGGATATGAACTCCTTCATCCAGACTCCTTCATTAGCTGCTTCGAAGCAGCTATGTACTCAACTTCACATGTAGATCCCATAGCGGCGCTTTGTTTGGAACTGCACCAACCGACAGCTCCACCGTTTAATGTAAATCGTATCCGGTTTGCGATTTAGAATCGTCCGGATCAGTGTCAAAGCTTGCATCGGCGTAACCGTTTACGATGAGCTCTTTGTCACCGCCATAAATGAGAAACATATCCTTAGTTCTTCTCAAGTACTTAAGGATGTTCTTGACCGCTGTCCGATGATCCACTCTGGATTACTTTGGTACCTGCTGCTAAACTTACAGCAAGGCACACATCAGGTCTGGTACACAGCATTGCATACATGATAGAGCCTATGGCTGAAGCATAGGAACATCTTTCATTTTCTCTCTATCTTCTGCGGTGGTGGGCATTGAGTCTTACTCAACTTCACACCTTGTAATACCGGCAAGAACCCTTTCTTTGCACGATCCATTTGAACTTTTCAAAACTTTATCAAGGTATGTGCTTTGTGAAAGTCCTATTAAGCGTCTTGATCTATCTCTATAGATCTTAATGCCCAATATGTAAGCAGCTTCACCGAGGTCTTTCATCGAAAAACTTTTATTCAAGTATCCCTTTATGCTATCCAGAAATTCTATATCATTTCCGATCAATAATATGTCATCCACATATAATATCGAAATGCTCTGAGCTCCACTCACTTTCTTGTAAATACTGAGGCTTCTCCAAAAGTCTCATATAAAACCAAATGCTTTGATCACACTATCAAAGCGTTTATTCCAACTCCGAGAGGCTTGCACCAGTCCATAAATGGATCGCTGGAGCTTGCACACTTTGTTAGCTCCTTTGGATCGACAAAACCTTCTGGTTGCATCATATACAACTCTTCTTCCGAAATCCATTCAGGAATGCAGTTTTAACATCCATTTGCCAAATTTCATAATCATAAAATGCGGCGATTGCTAACATGATTCGGACGGACTTAAGCATCGCTACGGGTGAGAAGGTCTCATCGTAGTCAATCCCTTGAACTTGTCGAAAACCTTTTGCAACAAGTCGAGCTTTATAGACGATAACATTACCATCAGCGTCGGTCTTCTTCTTGAAGATCCATTTATTCTCAATTGCTTGCCGATCATCGGGCAAGTCAACCAAAGTCCACACTTTGTTCTCATACATGGATCCCATCTCAGATTTCATGGCCTCAAGCCATTTTGTGGAATCTGGGCTCACCATCGCTTCTTCATAGTTCGTAGGTTCATCATGTTCGATAACATGATTTCCAAAACAGGATTACCGTACCACTCAGTGCGGATCTTGTTCTGGTTGATCTCTGAAGTTCTGTAGAAACTTGATCTGAAGTTTCATGATCATCATCATTAGCTTCCTCCTATTTGGTGTAGGTGTCACGAAACTGTTTTTCGTGATGTACTACTTCTCAATAAGGGAGTAGATACAGATTATCTCATCAAGTTCTACTTTCCTCCCACTCACTTCTTTCGTGAGAAACTCTTTCTCCAAAAGTTTCGAATTTAGCAACAAAAATCTTGCCTTCGGATCTGTGATAGAAGGTGTACCCAACTGTCTCCTTTGGGTATCCTATGAAGACACATTTCTCGATTTGGGTTCGAGCTTATCAGGTTGAAGCTTTTTCACATAAGCATCGCAGCCCCAAACTTTCAAAAGCGACAACTTTGGTTTCTTGCCAAACCACAGTTCATAAGGCGTCGTCTCAGCGGTTTAGATGGTGCCCTATTTAAAGTGAATGTAGCCGTCTCTAAAGCATAACCCCAAAATGATAGCGGTAAATCAGTAAGAGACATCATAGATCGCACCATATCTAATAAAATACGATTCGACGTTCGGACACACCATTACGTTGTGGTGTTCGGTGGCGTAAGTTGCGAAACTATTCCGCATTGTTTCAAATGTAGGCCAAACTCGTAACTCAAATATTCTCCTCCACGATCAGATCGTAGAAACTTTATTTTCTTGTTACGATGATTTTCCACTTCACTCTGAAATTCTTTGAACTTTTCAAATGTTTCAGACTTGTGTTTCATTAAGTAGATATACCCATATCTGCTCAAATCATCTGTGAAGGTGAGAAAATAACGATATCCGCCCACGAGCCTCAACATTCATTGGACCACATACATCGGTATGTATGATTTCCAATAAATCTGTTGCTCTCTCCATAGTTAGGAGAAGCGGTGTTTTAGTCATCTTGCCCATAAGGCACGGTTCATAAGTGCCAAGTGATTCATAATCAAGTGACTCCAAAAGTCCATCGGCATGGAGTTTCTTCATGCGTTTTACACCGATATGACCTAAGCGGCGAGTGCCACAAATAAGTTGCACCATCATTATCAACTCTGCATCTTTTGGTTTCAACATTATGAATATGTGTATCACTACTATCAAGATTAAGTAAAACAAACCATTCTTCAATGGTGCATGACCATAAAAGATATTATTCATATAAATAGAACAACCATTATTCTCGATTTAAATGAATAACCGTCTCGCATCAAACAAGATCCAGATATAATGTTCATGCTCAACGATGGTACTAAATAACAATTATTTAGGTCTAATACTAATCCGAAGGTAGATGTAGAGGTAGCGTGCCGATTGCGATCACATCGACTTTGGAACCATTTCCCACGCAAGATCGTCACCTCGTCCTTTGCCAATCTTCGCAATCCGTAGCCCTGTTTGAGTTGCAAATATTAGCAATGAACCAGTATCAAATACCAGTGCTCTGCGAGTATTAGTAAGGTACACATCAATAACAAGTATATCACATATACCTTTGTTAACCTTGCCATCCTTCTTATCCGCCAAATACTTGGGGCAGTTCCGCTTCAAAGTGACCAGCTGCTTGCAATAGAAGCACTCAGTTTTGAGCTTAGGATCAGACTTGGGTTTCTTCTCTTGATCAGCAACTTGCTTGCTGCTCTTTGAAGTTTCCTTTTCTTTCCTTTGCCCTTTTCTTGAAACTAGTGGTTTTGTTAACCATCAACACTTGATGCTCCTTTTGATTTCTACCTCCATGCTGCTTTCAAAGCATCGCGAAGAGCTCGGGCATAGTTTTGGTCATCCCTTGCATATTATAGTTCATCACGAAGCTCTTGTAGCTTGGTGGCGTGATTGGAGAATTCTGTCAATGGCGCAATCATCCGGAAGATTAACTCCAGTTGAATCAAGTGATTGTTATATCCGGACATTACGAGTATATGCTCACCGAGAACCATTCTCCTCCATCTTACAGCTATAGAACTTATTGGAGACTTCATATCTCTCAATCCGGGCATTCGCTTGGAATATTAACTTCAACTCTGGAACATCTCATATGCTCCATGGTGTTCAAAACGACGTTGAAGTCCCGGTTCTAAGCCGTAAAGCATGGCACACTGAACTATAGAGTAGTCATCGCTTTGCTTTGCAGACGTTCACAACTTCGGCGCAGCCCTTGCACCAGGCCTGGCACCTAACGGTGCTTCGGGACGTAATTCTTACAATGCAGCAATAAGGATAATCCTCAAATTACGGACCCAGTCCGTGTAATTGCTGCCATCATCTTTCAACTTTGCTTTCTCAAGGAACGCATTAAAATTCAACGGAACAAAGACGAGCCATCTATCTACACATCATAGACAAGCAAGATACTATCGGTACTAAGTTCATGATAAATTTAAGTTCAATTAATCATATTACTTAAGAACTCCCACTTAGAAAAATATCCTCCAATTCTCTAAGTGATTGCGTGATCCATTTCAACTACACCATGACCGATCATCACGTGTGATGGAGTAGTTTCAATGGTGAACATCAATATGTTGATCATATCTGCTATATGATTCACGCTCGACCTTCGGTCTCCGTGTTCGAGGTCATATCTTATATGCATAGCTCGTCAAGTATAACCTGAGTATTCGCGTGCAACTGTTTTGCACCCGTTGTATTTGAGCGTAGAGCCTATCACACCCGATCATCACGTGGTGTCTCAGACGAAGAACTTTCATAGCGGTGCATACTCGGGAGAACACTTCTTGATAATTTAGTAAGGATCATCTTATAATGCTACCGTCAATCAAAGCAAAATAAGATGCATAAAGGATTAACATCACATGCAATCAATATAAGTGATATGATATGGCCATCATCATCTTGTGCTTGTGATCTCCATCTCAGAAGCACCGTCATGATCACCATCGTCACCGGCGCGACACCTTGATCTCCATCGTAGCATCGTTGTCGTCTCGCCAACTATTGCTTCTCGACTATCGCTACTCCTTAGTGATAAAGTAAAGCGATTACATGGCGTTGCATCTCATACAATAAGCGACAACCATATGGCTCCTGCCGATTGCCGATAACTTCGGTTACAAAACATGATCATCTCATACAATAAAATATAGCATCATGTCTTGACCATATCACATCACAGCATGCCTGCAAAAACAAGTTAGGCGTCCTCTACTTTGTTGTTGCAAGTTTTACGTGGCTGCTACGGGCTGAGCAAGAACCGTTCTTACCTCGCATCAAAACCACAGCGATACTTCGTCAAATAGACTCCGTTTAACCTTCTCAAGGACGGGCGTACACTCAGTTCAACTAAAGTGAGAGAGCAGACACCCGCGGTCACCTTTAAGCAACGAGTGCTCACAGCGGTGAAACCAGTCTCGCGTAAGCGTCTGGCGTAATGTCGGTCCGGGCGCTTCATCTCACAATACCGCTGAACCAAAGTATGACATGCTGGTAGGTAGTATGACTTGTATCGCCCACAACTCACTTGTGTTCTACTCGTGCATATGACATCAACGCATAAAACCAGGCTCGGATGCCCTTTGTTGGGGAGCGTAGTAATTTCAAAAATTTTCCTACGATCACGCAAGACCATGGTGATGGCATAGCAACGAGAGGAAGAGTGTCTGTCCGTACCCTCGTGAGACCGAAAGCGAAGCGTTATAACAACGCTGTTGATGTAGTCGACGTCTTCACGATCCGACCGATCCAAGCACCGAGCGTCACGGCACCTCCGAGTTCTGCACGTTCAGCTCGATGGCGTCCCTCGAACTCCGATCCAGCCGAGTGTCGAGGAGAGTTCCGTCGAGACGACGGCGTGGTGGCGATGATGATGTTCCACCGGCGCGGGGCTTCGCCTAAGCTCCGCTACGGTATGATCGAGGTGTAATCTGGTGGAAGGGGCACCGCACACGGCTAAGGAGCGATCTAATCGATCAACTTGTGTATCATGGGGTGCCCCTGCCTTGTATATAAAGGAGGGAAGGGAGGGGCTGGCGGCCTAGGAGGGGGCGCGGGGTGTCCTACTCCTACTAGGGTAGGATTCCCCCAAATCCTAGTCCAACTAGGGTTTGACCAAGGGAGAGGGAGAGAGGCGCCACCCCTTCTCCTAATCCTAATAGGACTAGGGAAGGGGGAAGGCTGCGCCAGCTATAGGGCCCCTTTTCTCTTTCCCACTAAGGCCCATCAAGGCCCATTGACTCCCGGGAGGTTCGGTAACCCCGGTACTCGGTAAAATTCCCAATTTCACCGGAGTGATTCGGAGTCAAATATAGGCTTCCAATATATCAATCTTTATGTCTCGACCATTTGAGACTCCTCGTCATGTCCGTGATCTCATCGGGACTCGAACAACCTTGGTACATCAATATCATATAAACTCATAATAAGCATCATCGAAACTTTAAGCGTGCGGACCCTACGGGTTCGAGAACTATGTAGACATGACCGAGACACCTCTCGGTCAATAACCAATAGCGGGACCTGGATGCCCATATTGGCTCCTACATATTCTCGAAGATCTTTATCGGTCGGACCGCATAACAACATCGTTGTTCCTTTGTCATCGGTATGTTACTTGCCGAGATTCGATCGTCGGTATCAATACCTAGTTCAATCTTATTCTTGGCAAGTCTCTTTTCTCGTTCCGTAATACATCATCTCACAACTAACACCTTTAGTTGCAATGCTTGCAAGGCTTATGTGATGTGCATTACCGAGAGGGCCCGAGATACCTCTCCGACAATCGGAGTGACAAATCCTAATCTCGAAATATGCCAACCCAACATGTACCTTGGAGACACCTGTAATGTACCTTTATAATCACCCGATTCGTTGTGACGTTTGGTAGCACCCAAAGTGTTCCTCGGGCAAGCGGAGTTGCATAATCTCATAGTCATAGGAACATGTATAAGTCATGAAGAAAAGCACTAGCAACAAACTATACGATCAGGTGCTATGCTAATGGAGTGGGTCATGTCAATCAGATCATTCAACCAATGATGTGATCCCATTAATCAAATAACAACTCCTTGTTCATGGTTAGGAAACATAACCATCTTTGATTAACGAGCTAGTCAAGTAGAGGCATACTAGTGACACTCTGTAGGTTTATGTATTCACACATGTATTATGTTTCCGGTTAATACAATTCTAGCATGAATAATAAACATTTATCATGATATAAGGAAATAAATAATAACATTTATTATTGCCTCTAGGGCATATTTCCTTCACCAAGTCCTCTGGATCACGTTCGTTCCAAAAATCATGTTCCCGAAGGTTTCATTCCGTTTGGACTCCGTTTGATATTGTTTTTCTGCGAAACGCTGAAATAGGCAAAAATAGCAATTCTGGATTGGGCCTCCAGTTAATAGGTTAGTCCGAAAAATAATATAAAAGTGTATAATAAAGCCCATTATTCATCCAAAACAGAATATAACATAGCATGAAGCAATCAAAAATTATAGATACGTTGGAGACGTATCACTCTCGAATTGGAAAGTAGCTCATCAGAGAAATCCGTTCCTGTGATGCCTACACCAACTATAGAGGAAGCTAATGATGATGATCATGAAACTCCAGATCAAATTACTACTGGACCTCGTAGGTCGAACAGAGCATGTTCCGCACCAAAGTGGTACGGTAATCCTGTTCTGGAATTCATGTTACTAGACCATGACGAACCTACGAACTAAGAAGAAGCTATGATGAGCCCAGACTCTGATAAATGGCTTGAGGACATGAAATCTGAGATAGGATCCATGTATGAGAACAAAGTGTGGACTTTGGTGGACTTGCCCGATGATCGGCGAGCCATAGAGAATAAATGGATCTTCAAGAAGAAGACTGTCGCTGATGGTAATGTTACTGTCTACAAAGCTCGACTTGTCGCAAAAGGCTTTCGACAAGTTCAAGGAGTTGACTATGATGAGACTTTCTCACCTGTAGCGATGCTTAAGTCTGTCCGTATCATGTTAGCCATTGCCGCATTTTATGATTATGAAATCTGGCAAATGGACGTCAAAACTGCATTCCTTAATGGATTTCTCAAAGTAGAGTTGTATATGATGCAACCAGAAGGTTTTGCCGATCCTAAAGGTGCTGACAAAGTATGCAAGCTCCAGCGATCCATCTATGGACTGGTACAAGCATCTCGGAGTTGGAATATACGCAATGATTAGGTGATCAAAGCATATAGTTTTATACAGACTCTCGGAGAAGCCTGTATTTACAAGAAAGTGAGTGGGACCTCTGTAGCATTTCTAATATTATATGTGGATTACCTATTGTTGATTGGAAATGATGTAGAATTTCTGGATAGCATAAAAGGATACTTGAATAAGAGTTTTTCAATGAAATACCTCGGTGAAGCTGCTTATATATTGGGCACCAAGATCAATAGAGATAGATCAAGACGCTTAATAGGACTTTCACAAAGCACATACCTTGATAAAGTTTTGAAGAAGTTCCAAATGGATCAGTCAAAGAAAGGGTTCTTGCCTATATTACAAGGTGTGAAGTTGAGTCAGACTCAATGTCTGACCACTGCAGAAGATAGAGAGAAAATGAAAGTCATTCCCTATGCCTCAGCCATAGGTTCAATTTGTATGCTATGTTGTGTACCAGACCTGATGTGTGCCTTGCTATAAGTTTGGCAGGGAGGTACCAAAGTAATCCAGGAGTGGATCACTGGACAGCGGTCAAGAACATTCTGAAGTACCTCAAAAGGACCAAGGATATATTTCTCGTTTATGGAGGTGACAAAGAGCTCGTCGTAAATGGTTACATCAATGCTAGCTTTGACACTGATCCTGATGACTCTAAGTCACAAACCGGATATGTATTTATATTGAATGGTGGAGCTGTTAGTTGTGCAGTTCCAAGCAGAGCATCGTGGCGGGATCTACGTGTGAAGCGGAATATATAGCTGCTTCGGAAGCAGCAAATGAAGGAGTATGGATGAAGGAGTTCATATCTGATCTAGGTGTAATACCTAGTGCATCGGGTCCAATGAAAATCTTTTGTGACAATACTGGAGCAATTGCCTTGGCAAAAGAATCCAGATTTCACAAAAGAACCAAACACATCAAGAGACGCTTCAACTCCATCTGTGATCAAGTCAAGGAGGGAGACATAGAGATTTGCAAAATACATACGGATCTGAATGTGGCAGACCCATTGACTAAGCCTCTTCAACGAGCAAAACATGATCAGCACCAAGACTCCATGGGTGTTAGAATCATTACAATGTAATCTAGATTATTGACTCTAGTGCAAGTGGGAGACTGAAGAAAATATGCCCTAGAGGCAATAATAAAGTTGTGATTTTATATTTCCTTATTCATGACAAATGTTTATTATTCATGCTAGAATTATATTGATCAAAAACCCAAATACATGTGTGAATACATAGACAAACATTGTGTCCCTAGTGAGCCTCTACTTGACTAGCTTGTTGATCAAAGATGGTTAAGGTTTCCTAACCATGGACATGAGTTGTCATTTGATAATGGGATCACATCATTGGGAGAATGATGTGATGGACAAGACCCATCCGTTAGCTTAGCATATTGATCGTTCAGTTTTATTGCTATGGTTGTCTTCATGTCAAATACATATTCCTTTGACTATGAGATTATGCAACTCTCGGATACCGGAGGAATACCTCGTGTGCTATAAAACATCACAACGTAATTGGGTGATTATAAAGATGTTGTACATGTATCTCTGAAGGTGTTTGTTGGGTTGGTGTCGGTGTCAAAACCGGCGGATCTCGGGTAGGGGGTCCCGAACTGTGCGTCTAGGCAGATGGTAACAGGAGACAAGGGACACGATGTTTTTACCTGAGTTGGGCCCTCTCGATGGAGGTAATACCCTACTCCTGCTTGATTAATATTGATGATATGGGTAGTACAAGAGTAGATCTACCACGAGATCAAGCAGGCTAAACCCTAGAAGCTAGCCTATGGTATGATTGTTGTTCGTCCTACGGACTAAAACCCTCCGGTTTATATAGACACAGGATAGGTTAGGGTTACACAGAGTCGGTTACAATGGTAGGAGATCTACATATCCGTATCGCCAAGCCTGCCTTCCACGCCAAGGAAAGTCCCATCCGGACACGGGACGAAGTCTTCAATCTTGTATCTTCATAGTCTTGGAGTCCGGCCGTGACGATAGTTCAGCTATCCGGACACCCCCTAGTCCGGGACTCCCTCAGTAGCCCCTGAACCAGGCTTCAATGACGATGAGTCCGGCGCGTTGATTGTCTTCGCATTGCGGCGGGTTCCTCTCCGAATACTTCATAGAAGGTTATGAACACAAGGATAGTTTCCGGCTCTGCAAAACAAGTTCCACATAACACCGTAGAGAGAATAATTTTTGCACAGATCTGCTGACGTTATCCGCGGCGTGACATCACACCACGGCCAGGCCTTTATATGAATCGTTTTTTTTACCATTCCACCTTAGCGCGTTTAGCGAGGCGGTTTCCTTGGCACGTCTTATCAAAGCATAGATTGTGCCCCCTTATTCCGGGATTCTCATCAATACGGACGTGGGTAACCCATCCGTGCCATTGATTACGGTGTTTGGGAGATAAGCGAGTTTTACCAGGCTGGTGGGGGATGCATAGCTCCGTCCGTCCATATAAGGGGATAAGGATCCACCTTTTCACCTACGCCTTCTTCCTCCTTTGCTTCTCCATTTCCGCGCACTCGAGCTCCAGCGCCCAAGTCCGCACATCCCACCTCAACCTTCACCAACCATGTCGGGAGGCGGGAGGCAGGTGGATGGCCTCCTCCGTCACGGAGGGCACATCACAAGACTGCGGAGGCGGATACTTGTCCGGCGACATCGCGCCTGAGCTGCCCGATCGGGCAGCTCATTCCAACCCGGGGCCCCATGAGAGGGTGGTGTTCCTCCCCCACTTCCTCCGTGGACTAGGTTTTCCACTTCACCCATTTGTCCGGGGGCTCATGTTCTACTACGGCCTAGACTTCCACGACCTGGCCCTGAATTTCGTCCTCAACATCTCGGCGTTTATCGTCGTGTGCGAGGCCTTCCTCTGCATCCAGCCCCACTTCGGCTTATGGCTGAAGATCTTCAACGTCCGGCCGAAGGTAGTGGGCAGCCGTCAAGCGGAGTGCGGAGGCGCCATGGTTGGCAAGATGGCCAAAGTCCCATGGCTCTAGGGCGCCTTCATGGATACAATAAAGGGGTGGCAATCGGGGTGGTTCTACATCACCGAGCCACGCGACCCCGAATGGGTGGCGGCCCCCGAATTTAGATCTGGCTTCCCCACACGGCTCTCGTCATGGAAAGAGACGGGCCTGACATGGGGGAATTTGGAAGAGCTATCCAGACTCCAAACATGCGTCCGAAACACGATGGACAAGAATCTCGAGCTTGTCGGCGTAATCGGTGATGCTCATCCGCGGATTCTCCCCTACCAACAACGGGCCTTCAATTTGTGGGAGTACGATCCGGCACTGCACGAACCTTGAACCGGCTCTTGACACTACGACGAAGGCGCTGGAAGGTGCTGTTCAAGGGCGTCGAAGCCCCCGTTCGCTAACAAAGATCGCGGATACAGCTCGCGGCGTCAAGCCGGTGAGGTAAGTTATTTTACCCTTTACGGGACTCTTTTTTCATAGATTGACTCTAGGCGGGATCTAAAACTCCCTAATCTTTGACAGACTGGTGAAGGCGTCCGGACAGATTAACTGTCGGCTCCTTTGCGGAAGACCGGAGGGCCTTGATTAGACGGGGCTGCTGGCTCGGCACCCCATGTGGTGCCGGAGAAGAAGGCCAAGAAGGAGGCCACGTGAACTCGAAGGAGCTCCCGACGCCAGGTGCTGTCAGATTCTGAAGCAGAATCTTCTCCTGAAGACGAGGAGGAAGAAGAAGAAGCTCCTCCCCCAGCGGGGGAGGAGAAGAAAAGGAAGGCCGCCCAACCGGGAGGCGGAGGAATCAGAAGGAAGAACCCTTCCTCCGGACTTCTCCACCAACGTCGACGACGACGAGGAGGATTGGCCTACAAGGGCCTAGCCCCTAGCGAGATCGTAAGTGTCCGGATACCCTTGGCTTTTTATTATTGCGGAGTGTTCTCTAATGTCAAACAACCGTGCAGCCCGCCCAAGGGCGAGTTCGCCGATTCATCGAGCGGGTCCCTGGGCTCGTCGGAAATGGAGAGTACCTCGCTTCCGACCGCCTCCTCGCCTCACGCTGCGGACGATGCCGCGGTGGGGCCCCAAGAGGGGCTTGGTCAAGAGGAGGTGGCATAGGAGGTGCCACAAGGCAACCTCCCGGACTCCAGGCGCGCGGGGGGCAAGACCCCCAGGGGCTCTAGGCCCGACCCTTGTCCGGACTCCATGCCGGAACCATCAGCGGTTCCGAAGTCCGGCCAGCGGATCCTTCGCAAGAAGGGTAAGACACCGGTGTCCTCCGTCCAACCGGAGGCACGGATAACTCTTGGGCGCTTAACAGCGCTTCCATCGAGGAGGAGCACTGCTTTGTGATGAGTGCGGTGATCCGGACAGTTCGATCCGCCAAGAGCGGATGACAAGCTCTATACCAGCCTTCTAACAGGCTTTGAGGTAAGTTTAGAATATGTAAAAATATTACCGCATAGGCGGTAGCCCTCGATGCTTAGTTCGGTGTTGGAAAGAAAAGCCGGACTAAGGATCTAAAAAGATATCGCAGGAGTCTAACATAAGTATGTCAATATGGGAATGCAGAGGCTCGCTGCTTGACCTCTGCAAGCCTTGATCATGGAGGTCAATGCATTGAAGCAGAACCTCGGCGGTCCAGTACGAGCTCAGACAAGCCAAGAAGCAGCTCGAGGACAAGGAAGATAAGTAATACCTTATTGAAGAAATACCTTATAGAAAAGGTTTTGGTTGCAAAAATAACAGGAATAACTTGGGTGCTGCGGGGACCACGAGCGAGTGGCGACCACAGAAGGAAGCGGTGTCGGTGGGTCGAAAACAAAGCGGCTACTGAACGCACCGAGCGAGAGAAGGAGGAGGCGCAGCTGGCCAAGGTGCGGCAAGAGCTCAAGCTCTCGTGGAAAACACGAGTTTGGGCGTGACTTCGAACTTCGAGTCCGAGCTCACCTCGGCTCTTGAGAGTGCCAAAGCTGCTAAGGCCGAGGCCCAAAAAGCCCTCAAGAAATTGAGTCTTTAAAGAAGATAGCGGCGGGTAAGACATTCTTTATGCAAAGCAAGCATGTGAAAGTGAATTACCTATTACTTACCCGGATTCGGAGCTCTCCGGGAGCATTCGCAGATTTGCCCGTGGTGTGTACGATCTTGCCGCATTCTACGCGCCAAGGAGGGAGCTCGACGGAAAAGGTGTTACGGTCTCGATGTCGAGGCCAAACATTGATGCCCTGAGCGACCAGCTGAAGCAGTTGGTCGAGCTCCATAAGGTCGCCGAACAGGCCATGAAGGGCCTTATAGCGCGGCTATGGCCATTGAAGGCCATGCCCGGGAGCTACTTCGGCTTGGTGCAGCGGCTGGTGGATGCCTGTCCGCGGCTTGAAGTCATCAAGCGCTCCGTCTGCATTGAAGTTGTCCGTCGGGCTCTTGCCCGTGCTAAAGTGCATTGGGGCAAGCTGGATGCGGAGAGGCTTGTGACGGACGGGCCACCGAAGGTCCATGAGCATCGCACGCCCGAAATGTACTATGGGGGCCTCCTGAAGGGTGCCCGCCGAATAGCGGATGAGTGCTCCAAAGATGTAATTTTTGAATAAACTCGCATTTGTTGTCCTATACGCTGAAAACTTGTTCATATGCGCTAAGCAACGCTTATTAATTTAAAATATTACCTTCTGTGCGGCCGTTTATCAAATTTGAGAGATGGCAAGTCATTGGCTTCAGCCCCCATGCCACAGTCTTTGGGGTGTTGGGATAAACTTGAGCACTCTTGTTCCCATTCTTGGGTCCATCTAGGAGGTGCTCAACACAACGAACAAGGTAACCGGACTTATAATGCTTGAACACTATCACTTAGCCATAGAATTCTATAATTTTAAATTTCAGCGAAGCCCCTAGTATTCGGAAGACCGAGTTGAGGCGCTATCACGCCTTGGCGGACAATTCAGTTCCTCGCTCTAAGCGGCATAAGTCTTTAGGGACCCAAAAACCTCTCGAACAGCGACGGCTCTCGCCCTATCATGACGGTCAGTTTAGCTTTCTCCAGCGATGTGCTCGACCCAGCTCAAGCTGGGTACAATCGCAGATGGTTCTCCGGTGCTACCTTAGCCGATATAACGAGCGTAAGGTACCAAAACACGGGGCAGGGCAAACCAACTATTGACCCAAGACATGATTGGAGCCGATTCATATAATGCTATAAGTTTGGGGTGCCGCACTTGAAAGTGTTGGACTTATCACACCATAATTTTGGGATACTTAAGCCCACGGTGTATTGGCCGTACCAAAGTGTACGGTTGCAACATGTCGTGAAATGAACATATGTATAGATAAAGGAAGTAGAGCAATAATAAGCAAAAGCTATGTATTGTTTATTCAAAAAGGTGCTGCAATGAAAGCGAGCGATACAAATAGTGCGGTAAGCAAGGGATGGGACTATCTAACATGTCCCCTCGAGGGTAAGCTGCGGGATGGTATGTAAAACAGGTATAATGCTCGTAATGAGAGACCACTGAACACTTGACGTGGCTTCTGTTTCCTGGCTGTTGCATCGTGAGTTCGGCGATTCTAGTGCGGACAGGACTTACGGAAGGCGGAGTCTGAAAGTAAGAAAAAGGAAGAAAAAGGAAAAAAGGAAAGAATGACACAATCGGGGCCCACAGTGCGGTCGAGCCGCATTCTTGGCGTGGCGTGGCCTTGCCCTCCCCATATGCCCATGGTATCTCAGTGTAATTATGTACCCATAACACGCCGCAATTTCGCGAGGGCTGGGGTTGGGGCGGATTACTCTGGCGTGCTTGAATCGTTCCAGGCGGTCTTGTTGTAGGTTACTCCGGGCACGCTTGACAGTGTCCGGACGTTTAATGGCCGGACTCGAGAGTTGCTGTGAGAGGCTGCTTTGTACCTCCGCCGCGAGGGCCGCCGTGTGCTCCTCCGTTCGGAGAGAGCGTTCGGTGTTTCCATTGACCGTGATCACTCCTCGAGGGCCTGGCATGTTGAGCTTGAGGTATGCGTAGTGCGGCACCGCATTGAACTTTGCAAATGCGGTTCGTCCGAGCAGTGCATGATAGCCGCTGCGGAATGGGATGATGTCGAAGATTAACTCTTCGCTTCGGAAGTTATCCGGGGATCCGAAGACCACTTCGAGTGTAACCAAGCCCGTACCACTGGCCTCTACACCCGGTATGACGCCTTTAAAGGTTGTCTTTGTAGGTTTAATCCTTGAGGGGTCTATGCCCATTTTGCACACTGTATCCTGATAAAGCAGGTTCAGGCTGCTACCGCCGTCCATCAGGACTCTGGTTAGGTGAAATCCGTCGATAATTGGGTCAAGAACCAATGCAGTGAAACCGCCGTGACGGATGCTAGTGGGGTGGTCCCTTCGATCGAAGGTGATCGGACAGGAAGACCATGGGTTGAACTTTGGGGCGACTGGCTCCATCGCCAGCGTATCGCCCCTTAGTGCACTTCCGCTCCCTTTTGGGTATATGGGTTGCGTATATCATGTTCACCGTCCGCACTTGCGTGGGAAAACCCTTCTGTCCTCTATTGTTCGGCGGCCGGGGCTCTTCCTCGTCGTCGCTATGCAGCCCCTTGTCATTGAGCTCGGCACTTAACTTGCCTGCTTGCTTGAACACCCAACAGTCCCTGTTGGTGTGATTGGCTAGTTTTCGGGGTGCCATGTATCGCTGGCGATCGAGTATCGGTCCAAGTTGGGACGGGCCACAGGTATTTCTTTTGAATGGCTTCTTCCGCTGACGGGTTTAGAGCCTCTGAATCCGGCATTGGCGACCGTATCTTGATGTTATCACCGTTAATGCGGCGCTTGTTCTTGTTACGACGTGACCTGCCATTGCTGTCCTTGGTATCCGAACTATCAGGATGTTTGGCCAAGTTGTTGCTTCGAGCTAGCCAGCTGTCCTCTCCCGCACAAAAGCGGGTCATGAGTGTTGTGAGGGCTGCCATGGATTTTGGCTTTTCCTGACCTAGGTGCCGGGCAAGCCACTCGTTGCGGATGTTATGTTTGAAGGCTGCAAGGGCCTCTGCATCCGGACAGTCAACGATTTGATTTTTCTTTGTTAGGAACCGTGTCCAGAATTGTCTGGCCAATTCTTCTGGCTGCTGGATTATGTGGCTAAGGTCATCGTTGTCTGGTGGTCGCACATATGTGCCCTGGAAGTTATCGAGGAATGCGGCTTCCAGGTCCTCCCAACAACCAATTGATTCTGCTGGCAAGCTGTTGAGCCAATGTCGAGCTGGTCCTTTAAGCTTGAGTGGGAGGTATTTGATGGCATGTAGATCATCACCGCAGGCCATGTGGATATGGAGGAGATAGTCCTCTATCAAGACCGCAGGATCTGTTGTACCATCGTATGATTCGATGTTTACGGGTTTGAAGCCCTCGAGTTTGATGATCCATTACTTCATCTGTGAAGCATAGTGGGTGTCTTGGCGCCTCTGTATTGGGCTATATCACGGCGTATCTCATATGAGCTTTGTCTCGTGTTCGCCCGGCGGTTTGCTGTATCCGCGCGACGGTAACCATCCAGCGTCGTTAGGCGCCCACGTGATCCGTGGATCGATCTTGTATGTTTTGCCTTATCCTCCAATATATCTCTTAAGTCCGCGCGTTTTCCGTGCCTTGCTACTTTTTGGCGTCGGGGTGTGGCTTGGCGGAGGGCGAGAGGCTTCTCCATCGCGCCACGGGTGGCGATCTGCCATGTCGTCTTGCGCTGGTGACTTGGGTGCTTCCTCCTCGATCGAGGCAACAGCCTGCGTTTGGGGTAGCTTTTGGAGGCGTTCAAGTTCATACTCTTGGCTGCAAGGACTTGGTCCATCGTCGCCTAGCAGATCTGGTCAGCTCACGAGCTGTTGCTGCTTTTTCTTGAGGCTGCTTGCCATGGCTATAAGCCTGCGTTTGAAAGCAGCTCTGTTCGGCGGGATCCTCGGGCACGACAAATTCGTTGTCGTCGAGGCTTGCCTCATCTTTGGAGGGGCGCATAATTATCATCCTCGACCTCTCTTTACGCGCCTTTGTCGTGCGGACTTGCTTCTCCTCCTCCTGCGTTGAGTCCTGCTTTGGAGGGTTCTCTTCGACACTGTTAGGGTGTTATTATCTCCGTGCGGAATCACCATTTTATTGTGGCGGGATTTAGGCGGCGCGGCGACGTCGGTGCTTATTTGTTTCTTGGAGGGTCATCCTCCGTTGTTCCATCGCCGTTCCCATCTTTTGGGATGTCCACCATGTATATGTCATATGACGAGGTGGCCTTCCGGTGCCTGTGGCGCTGGGTCTTGGTCGTCTCGGCGTCCTCGTCCATACCGTCGACGTCTTCGGGGTCGAAGTCGAGCATGTCGGTTAAATCATCAACAGTGGCTACAAAGTGGGTGGTGGATGGGCGTTGAATTTCTTCGTCGTCCGCATCCCAACCTTCCTGACCGTAGTCCGGCCAGGGCTCTCCGGATAAAGAGAGACTTTAGTGAATTCAGGATGTCGCCAAAGGCGAGTCTTTGAAAGATGTCATGACCGTGAACTCCATAACGGGCGCCCAATCGGATTCGATTGGCAAGGGCGCGGAGGTTGGTCCGGAGAGGAGTCCGGCACCACAGAGTCGAGTCTTTGCAAAGGACAGGGATGGAGTTCGCTCAATCGCCGTAGATATTGTAGCCCCGGCGGTGTCCAACCACTCGTCCTCGATCGGGAATCCGGCTCCGGATTAAGGGTCGGAGCGGATCTTTGATGCGGCCTCGAGGCACTATTCGGCTGCAGATCTAGATCATGCCCATCGAGACAGTCTGGCGGCGCAGCTGCGGCTCGAATCCGTCGAAGATCAAGTCTCCGCGGATATCGGCCGTATAGTTCAAACTTCAAATCTGACACGATGGCGGGGCCTAGCTGTCGATCTGCTCCGGATGGCTGGCGAATTGGCCCTTGATGCAAAACCGCCGAATCTGAAGATCTGTTCGGGAGAAAAGTCTCACCACTGGACGCGTCGTTGTTGATGATCGAAGGAGCCATCGGGCCTATAGGTAGCGACACGGAGGAACTCAATGAAAGCACCAATGTCGGTGTCAAAACCGGCGGATCTCGGTTAGGGGTCCCGGCTGTGCGTCTAGGCGGATGGTAACAGGAGACAAGGGACATGATGTTTTACCCAGGTTGGGCCCTCTCGATGGAGGTAATACCCTACTCCTGCTTGATTAATATTGATGATATGGGTAGTACAAGAGTAGATCTACCACGAGATCAAGGAGGCTAAACCCTAGAAGCTAGCCTATGGTATGATTGTTGTTAGTCCACGGACTAAAACCCTCCGGTTTATATAGACACCGGATAGGTTAGGGTTACAGAGTCGGTTACAATGGTAGGAGATCTACATATCCGTATAGCCAAGCTTGCCTTCCACGCCAAGGAAAGTCCCATCCGGACACGGGACGAAGTCTTCAATCTTGTATCTTCATAGTCTTGGAGTCCGGCCGTGACGATAGTCCGGCTATCCGGACACCCCCTAGTCCGGGACTCCCTCAGTTGGCATAGATCAAGATTAGGATTTGTCATTCCGAGTATCGGAGAGGTACTCTGGGCCCTCTCGGTAATGCACATCATAAGAAGCCTTGGAAGCAACATGACTAATGAGTTATTTGCAGGATGATGTATTACGGAATGAGTAAAGAGACTTGCCGGTAACGAGATTGAACTAGGTATGTAGATACCGACGATCGAATCTCGGGCAAGTAACATACAGATGGACAAAAGGAATAACGTATGTTGTCATAATGATTCGACTGATAAAGATCTTCATAGAATATGTAGGAGCCAATATGAGCGTCCAGGTTCCGCTATTGGTTATTCAGAGTGCTAGTTATCAACTAGAGGGGGGTGAATAGGCGATTTTTGTGGAAGTACTCAAAACATGGGAGTTTCGAACACAAACAATAGAAATGAACCTATTGACATGCAGTGGAAGGTAGACTACACTAGACAAACCATAGTAAAGTATTCAATGAAGTGAAAGAACCAAGACTATTAGCAGCTAGGTAGTATGGATCAGGATGGAAGATAGTGTGAAGCCAAACAACAATAGTCGTCACACAGTGAAGTCAAACAGATAATGCAAGCATGCAATGACTTCACAAGGACAAACTGTAAGTAAGGAGAAGTAAGAGATAGAACCAGTTGCTTGGTGAGGACAGTGATTTGTTGGACCAGTTCCAGTTGCTGTGACAACTGTACGTATGGTTAGGGAGGCTGAGATTTAACTCAGAAGACCGAGTCTTCACCTTATTCCCCTTGAGCTAAGGACACTTAGTCCTTGCCCAATCACTCTGGTAAGTCTTCAAGGTAGACATCCGAACCTTCACAGACTTCCTTCACCGGCAATCCACAATGACTCTTGGATGCTCAGAACGCGATGCCTAACCGGCTGGAGGATTCACAATCCTCAAGTGTTACAAGTCTTCAGATCACGCTAATAGAAAGACTTCAGTGATGCCAAACACTCTTTGGGCTCTGGGAGTTTTGGGCTTTGTCCTCGCAAGGATCTCCCTCTCAAACGCTTCGGAGGTGGGTTGCTCTCAAATGACAAAAGCCGTGCACTAACTTTGAGCAGCCACCAAATTATGGTGTAGGGGGTGGGCTATTTATAGCCAGGAGGCAACCCGACCTGATTTGTCCGAAATGACCCTGGGTCACTAAGGAACTGACACGTGTTCCAACGATCAGATTTCAAACACACGTGTCAGCTTGACTTGGGCTACAAGTAAAGCTGACTTATCCGACTCTGGATAAGATTTGCTCTCATTGTCTTCGCTCGAAGACATAGGATTTGGTTGAGCATCACTTCATTCACTCTGACTTTGTTCACTTGGACCCCACTTAATAGTACGGTGGTTCCTATGACTCAACAAAGAAGAAAAGGAAACTACGAAATAACTAAGTCTTCGCTCTCCATAGTCTTCATGCGATGTCTTCTTATGTCATAGTCTTTAATGCGAATATCTTCACAGACCATCATTATCTTCAATGTCTTCACACATTTTTAGGGGTCATCTCCGGTAGGTAAACCGAATCAATGAGGGACTACTACCTGTGTTATCCTGCAATTCTCACAAACACATTAGTCCCTCGACCAGGTTTGTCGTCAATACTCCAAAACCAACTAGGGGTGGCACTAGATGCACTTACAATCTCCCCCTTTTTGGAGATTGATGACAAACTGTTTGAAGTTTTCAACAGGGATAAAAGTATGTGAAATTGTAAGGGTTAAGGTATTGTCTTCATAAATAGCAAAAGGCTCCCCCTGAAGATGTGCATATAAGTAGTTTGCGTTTGAATGCAAATGCACATGGCAGGTTTTGGTTTGTGGAGGTCCTCTTCAGCTCATGAAGACAATTCATCATGCATGAAAAGATATAACGAAGATAATGACATGCACAATGAAAGATGGACGTCTGCGGAATGACTTCGTGTGGAATTTATCATCGCATCACATATTCGACAGAAAAGGTAGCAGACAACCATCAAGTTTAAGTTTTACAACTCAAAGAACCAAATGTATCAAAACGAGAGTTGTAACCACTTGGCAGAGTATAAAGCAACCACCCATATGGACCCGCTTGAAGACTATCAACTCATATGCTTCTCCCCTTTTGTCAGTAAGGACCAAAAAGGATTGAAGACATAGAGCATCTACTCGTTCCCATGAGGAGTAGGTGAAGGTACAGGGTCGACGTTGGAGTCCGGTGGTGCAGAAGAACTTAGTGCGATGTCGTCGCTACGAAGTTGCGATGGGTGAAGTAGCATCATCTTCGTCATCGATGACTCTGGCATTAACAATGGCCACTGAGGAGGAGTACTCAGAGTCTTCGAGTGAGGGAGTCCGATGCAAGACAACGTTCCTGGGAGGAGTGCAATCAAATTTGAATCTCTCTGTGAAGCCATCTTGTTGAAGATCATCTTCAGAACTGAGCAATATCAGACTCTTCCACGATCGCCGACAGGTTTCATGAGTGACAAATGCATTCTTGGTGGCTAGATTGCGAATGCGATCAACATCCACCAAGAGACTCTGCATCTGACGCTTGAGCCAGTCATGATGCTTATCTTGTTTCTGATGCAAGGTCACGAGAATCTCTCGGTCATTGAGTACACGAGATCGCTTCTGAGGCCTTTGAGCAATAGTGCTTTCAGTGGCTTCGGTATGGGCACGATGAGGTGCACGTGTATTTCCAGTCAAAGGATAAACACGAGTTGCAGCAATAACTCCTTTAATAGATTGAGTGAAACTTTGACGATCGACGTTGTGAAGATAAATTGGCTCCTTGGCAGGCTCTGGGTATATGACTTCGACAGACATATCAACCTCTGGCAAGAATATGAGATGGTTGCGCGCGGAGGGCTGATAGTAGATAGCAGAGTGAAGCTTGATGAGGCGCATTACCCATGGAGCATAAAGCTTTAGACCAAATAGATCAGAGCCAGATGCAGCAAGTCGTCTGATGAAGAAATCCTGAGCATTGAAGCTGATGCCATTGAGAATATAGAAAACCAATGTCTTCATAGAGCCTTCAAGCTTTGCTGCAGAAGAATGTCCTTTGACGGGCCATAGAGTTCGCCTTATAATATGATAGATGGTGCAGGGCAGATACTCTAGGTCTTCAACAAAGAATTCCTTTGGATATTCAGCATCTTGTGGCAGTGGCTTCATCATGCTCAGCATTTGGCTCATATTTGGCTACGACTTCTGGAATATGCTCTCCAAAGCATTGCGATGAAGCTGACAACCAGGTTCATACAGTTCACCTGGAGTGGGAAAGGCAGTAAGCTCAATGATATCAAGAGCTTTGGCTTCATGGTGTACATTGCCTGTCATCCACTCTAGGACTCAAGTCTTCGGATCCCTGTTGTAGCCGCGAATATGAAGAGTAGCATAGAATTGTAACAGAAGCTCATCATTCCAATTTTCTTTGTCGGCCACAAATTGCAGAAGGCCAGCATCTCTGAAGCAGTCGAGGGCTTCTTCCAAGCAGGGCAGGCTAGCAATGGCTTCGCAGTCTAGACGCATATGGGGAAAGATGTGCCCTTGATTGTATAAGACACAAGAATAATAACTGCGCTGCTGATAGCTCCACAACCGATCAGATGAAATTCTTGGCTTCGAATAGGGGTTCTTGGCACTATCAAAGAAGGTGTTGTGTGCTTTGAAACCATTCACATTGAACGACCCTGGCGAAGACGCGGCACCTGGAAACCTTGGCAGCCGGGGGCTTTGGATTCTGAACCTGAGGCCTGTGCTCCACATGGTAGTCAAACTGTGGTCCGGGAGCAGGCGGAGGAACCAGAATAGGCCATCAAACAATGACAAGCTGGCCGCGATCAAATGCTTGCTCAATGGTGTGAGGCCTTGGAGACGGTACAGGAGCATTGGCATTGACATGGGCTTCAGACTGCACATTGGCTTCAGGTGCATCATTGGCTTTAGGCGCCACATTAGCTTCAGCCATGACAATGTCATTGGCTTCAGTAGTGATGTTTGTGGCCGCCTCGGTATTTTCAACCTCCACTAGAGTAGCTGGAGGGTCGGGCACAGACTCGTTCTCCTCGAGAACAACTTCTTGGTTGGTAGGGGGTGTGGCAACTCACTCTTATTCATGACGCTGTTCGTGGTTGTCATCGGCTGATGCAGCTGGAATGTCTTCAGCAGCCTTTGCTTCAGACTCAGAGATGTTCGTAGTTGGAGTGGCTTAAGGAAACTGTAAGTGCATCTAGTGCCCCTTAGTGATTTTGGTGTATTGAAGACTTATAGGTTAAGGGACTAATGTGTTGATGAGTGTACACATGTCTATAAGTCTATGAGGAGTTTGATATTTACAGAGAAAGTCGACCCCTAAAAATGAAGTTCTTCGACTGAAGACTTTGGATTTCTGAAGACTTTCTGAAGACTTTGAAAGTGAAGAAATTGGTGTGACCTTGACGACTTGGTATTCATTCGAGGAACATGAAACGTGAAGACTTTTGTTTTCATAGTTTCATTTTCTCTTTCTTGATTCACAGGAAACACCGTGTTGTTAAAGGGGGTCGAGGAAATACTAAGGAAAAATTTCCAAGCGATGCTCAACTCAAAATCCTACACTTAACAATCCCTTCGAGTGAAGCCATTGGATATCTCATACAGTTCAGTCATATTCTTGATGTGAGAGGCGAAGTTCTTCAGTCCTTTGTGGAATTCATTCGGCGAGGAGTTAGGAATTCGCTAGTGTGGATTGCCTACACAGTGAGGAACATGATAGCCCTGAGGAATTTGATACTCAAATTTCCGACCGTTTTTGTTCCTTGTGGTCCCGAAATATCTTATCCACCTAACGGTCATATCATTGAAGGGCATTTATGTCTTATCATGTCGGGCTGCTCCCTAGGCTATAAATAGCCGCCCCCTACAACCACTAGCTGGTTGGCTGCTCCGAGAGAAACTAACACTTGTCATTTGAGAGCATCCCATCCTCCGAGGACTTTGAGCGAAAATCATTGAGTGAGGAAAACCCAAACCCAAACACCTACAAACTCAAAGTGATTGAGCATCACTGAAGAGATTGATCCTGCGTGGATCCGACGCTTGTTACCTTTGAAGATTGTGCTTCTTCCAGACGGTTAGGCGTCATGGTCTAGAGCATCCAAGAGGAATTGTGGATCGCCGAGTGACCGAGTTTGTGAAGGTTCGGAAGTCACCTGAAGACTTACCACGAGTGATTGGGCGAGGTCTGTGTGCCTTAGCTCAAGGAGAATACGGTGAGGACTGTGTGTCCTCAGGTTTAAATACCTAGGCGCTCCAACCAGATGTACAACTGAGACAACAGTTGGAACTGGTCTACCAAATCATTGTCTTCACCGAGCTTACTGGTTCTATTTCCTCAACTCTTTCATTTCCTCATATCTGTGTTTGAAGACTTTGACTGAAGAATTTCTCAATTTCCTCAGTTCAATTTCTTTAGTCTGTTCATCTTTATCATGTGCTATCCTGTTTTTACGCTTTCTGTACTCTGTGCTTGTCTTCATTTCATCATGATGACCATGCTTGTGTTCTGTTATGTTTACTTCTGAGTACTTATTCCGCTGCTAGTAGTTCTTCGCTAAGGAATTTCCTCACCCGCAAATTCCTCAGTGAAGAATTCATAGAAATCGCCTATTCACCCCCCCTCTAGTTGATATAACACACTTTCATAAACACTTGACGTGCCACTGAGTTGTCTTGCACTTCACCTTCTGGAACGCTCGGCAGAGCGACTTGTGGCCTTGGTCCTTTGCGATGCTTGCGGAATGCGGGCAACGCTTTTGGAGAGGGAGTTGGCTGTACCACATAGTCGTCATCGTCAAGGACCGGAGTGGTGACTTGAGGTGGTGTAGGATCGAAAGTATGTCTAGAGGGGGGGATTAGACTACTTGACCAAATAAAAACTTATCCTTTTCCCAATTTTAGTCTTTGGTAGATTTTAGCTACCTTAGCACAAGTCAAGCAATCTTAACACAATTCAAGCAAGCATGCAAAGAGTATATTGATACGTCTCCAACGTATCTACTTTTCCAAACACTTTTGCCCTTGTTTTGGACTCTAACTTGCATGATTTGAATGAAACTAACCCGTACTGACGCTATTTTCAGCAGAACTGCCATGATGTTGTTTTATGTGTAGAAAAGAAAAGTTCTCGGAATGTCACGAAAATTCACGGAGGCACTTTTGGAATTTATAAAATTATTTGGCGAAAGAAATACACCGGGGGCCGGGGCTGTCCACGAGGCAGGGGCCCCACAGGGCGTGCCCCCCTATCTCGTGGGCCCCTGGACCTCCACCGACCTCAACTCCAACTCCATATATTCATGTTCTGGGAGAAAAAAATCAGAGAGAAAGTTTCATCGCGTTTTACGACACGGATCCGCCGCCAAGCCCTAATCTCCCTCGGGAGGGCTGATCTGGAGTCCGTTCGGGGCTCCGGAGAGGGGGATTCGTCGCCGTCGTCATCATAAACCATCCTCCATCACCAATTTCATGATGCTCACCGCCGTGCGTGAGTAATTCCATTATAGGCTTGCTGGACGGAGATGGGTTGGATGAGATTTACCATGTAATCAAGTTAGTTTTGTTAGGGTTTGATCCCTAGTATCCACTATGTTCTGAGATTGATGTTGCTATGACTTTGCTATGCTTAATGCTTGTCACTAGAGCCCGAGTGCCATGATTTCAGATCTGAACCTATTATGTTTTCATGAATATATGTGTGTTCTTGATCCTATCTTGCAAGTCTATAGTCACCTATTATGTGTTATGATCCGACAACCCCGGAGTGACAATAATCGGGATACTTCTCGGTGATGACCGTAGTTTGAGGAGTTCATGTATTCACTATGTGCTAATGCTTTGTTCCTGTTCTCTATTAAAAAGGATGCCTTAATATCCCTTAGTTTCCGCTAGGACCCCGCTGCCACGGGAGGGTAGGACAAAAGATGCCATGCAAGTTCTTTTCCATAAGCATGTATGACTATTTACAGAATACATGCCTACATTACATTGATGAATTGGAGCTAGTTCTATGTCACCCTATGTTATAGCTATTACATGAGGAATCGCATCCGGCATAATTATCCATCACTGATCCATTGCCTACGAGCTGTTCATATATTGTTCTTCGCTTATTTACTTTTCCGTTGCTATTGTTACAACTACTAAAAAACCCCAAAAACATTTATCTTTACTTTTGCTACTGTTACCATTATTATCATACCACTTTTGCTACTAAATACTTTGCTGCAGATACTAAGTTATCCAGGTGTGGTTGAATTGACAACTCAACTGCTAATACTCAAGAATATTCTTTGGCTCCCCTTGTGTCGAATCAATAAATTTAGGTTGAATACTTTACCCTCGAAAGCTGTTGCGATCCCCTATACTTGTGGGTTATCAAGACTAATTTCTGGAGCCGTTGCCGGGGAGCATAGCTCTATTCTCTGAGTCACTTGGGATTTATATCTGTTGATCACTATGAAGAACTTGAAAGACGCTAAAACCAAGATTTTGCCCTTAACTACGAGGGGAGGTAAGGAACTGCCATCTATCTCTACACTAGATTCTCCTTTCGTTATTAGTAGGCTTGTGACACCTAAACCTGCTACTGCTATAAATTCTGATATGTCGCATGTTATTGATGATGCCACTTCTGCTATGCACGATGAAACTACTTCTGTGCGCGATACTACTTTGCCATTAGGTGAATTTCTTGATGAACAACTTGCTAGAGTTAGGGGGAATGAAATTACTGAAAATCCTATTACTGATGATAGTGATGATGAAGGTTCTCCCAATGATTATGTATTACTGTTGTTCCTAAGGGTTATGTTATGAATGAAGAAGCTGCTAGGGAAATCTTTGCTTGCAATGATAGATATGATCTTAAGAAATTATTAGCTAAATGGAAGCAGCAGTCTCTTAATGCTAGAATGAAACGACCTGCTTTTGCTACTTCACCTATCGTATTCTTGATAAGGATTATGAATTCTCTGTTGATCCTGATATTATTACTTTAGTTAAATCTGATCCTTTTTATGGCCTTGAATATGAAACTGTTGTGGCACATCTTACCAAGTTTAATGATATAGCCACATTGTTTACTAATGATGAGAAGTCTCGCTATTTATATATCCTTAAGATATTTCCGTTCTCATTAAAGGGTGATGCTAAGACTTGGTATAATTCTCTTGCTCCTGGTTGTGTGCGTAGCCCCTGGATATGATTTATTACTTCTCTGCTAAATATTTCCTGCTCATAAAAACAAGCTGCCTTATGGAAATAGATAATTTTGTGCAAATTAAAGAAGAGAGTCTCCACAAGCTTGGGGAGGCTTCTCCGATTATAATGCTTTGCTGATCATCCTCTTAAGAAAAATGAAATACTTGATATCTTTTATAATGGACTAACCGATGCTTCCAAGGACTACTTGGATAGTTGTGCTGGTTGTGTTTTCAAGGAAAGAACAGTCGACAAAGCTGAAATATTATTGAATAATATGTTGACTAATGAAAATAATTGGACTCTTCCTGAGCCAATTCCTGAGGCAATTCCTGAACCAGTTAAGCCAATTCCTAAGCCTATTCCTAAACCCACTCCGAAGAAGAGAGGTGTTTTACTTCTCAGTCCTGAAGATATGCAAGAGGCAAAGAAATCAATGAAAGAAAAAGGTATTAAAGCTGAAGATGTTAAGAATTTACCACCTATTTAAGAAATATATGGTCTTAATATACCGCCTGTTGAAGAACCACATTGTCTTGATAACCTGACACAGGTAGTAAAGGTAAATTCTCTCTATAGGTATGATAAAGTTGAAATCCCCTCTACTAAATTGCATAGCCCATGCTTAGATGAATTTGATGACTTTATGGCTAGACAAGAAAGTTTTAATGCTTATGTTGGTAGAGAGTTAAAGAATAATGCTTTCAAGATAGGACGCGTAAGCGATAATCTGGCTAGAGTTAAAGATGAACTCAAACTCGTTAGCAAATATGCTTCTATGGTTGCTACTCAAGGTGAGCAAGTACTTAAGGCTCAAAATGATTTCCTTGATGAATTAAATAATAAAAATGAATTTGATGTTAGAGTGGCTACTATAACTGGTAGAATGACTCAGGAACCTTTGTATCCTGAAGGCCACCCTAAGAGAATCGAGCAAGATTCTCAGAGAAATAATTTAGAGGCACCTAGTTCTTCTAAAAAGAAGAAAAATAAAAATGATAGGACTTTGCATGCTTCTAGTGAACCTACTGTAGACACACCTGAGAATCCCAATAATATTTTTATTTCTGATGCTGAAACACAATCAAGTGATGAACATGAACCTAGTGATAATGTTAATGATAATGTTCATGTTGATGCTCAACCTAGCAAAAACAATGATGTAGAGATTGAACCTGTTGTTGATCTTGATAACCCACAATCAAAGAATCAACGTTATGATAAGAGAGATTTTGTTGCTAGGAAGCACGGTAAAGAAAGAGAACCATGGGTTCAAAAACCCATGCCCTTTCCTCCTAAACCATCCAAGTCAAAGGATGATGAGGATTTTGAGCGCTTTGCTGAAATGATTAGACCTATCTTCTTACGTATGAGCTTAACTGATATGCTTAAAGTAAATCCTTATGCTAAGTATATGAAGGATATCATCACAAATAAAAGAAAGATACCGGAAGCTGAAATTTCCACCATGCTTTCTAGTTACACTTTTAAGGGTGGAATACCAAAGAAACTTGGAGATCCGGGTGTTCCAACTATACCATGTTCCATTAAAAGAAATTATGTTAGAACTGCCTTATGTGATCTTGGAGCCGGTGTTAGTGTTATGCCTCTCTCTTTATATCGTAGACTTGAATTGAATAAGTTGACACCTACTGAAATATCTTTGCAAATGGCTGATAAATCAACTGCTATACCTGTCGGTATTTGTGAGGATGTGCCTGTTGTGGTTGCAAATGTCACTCTTAACGGACTTTGTTATTCTTGATATTCCCGAGGACAATAGTATGTCTGTTATCCTTGGTAGACCTTTTTTGAATACTGTAGGGGCTGTTATTGATTGCAACAAAGGCAATGTCACTTTTCATGTTAATGGTAATGAGCATACGGTACACTTTCCGAGGAAACAATCTCAGGTTCATAGCATCAATTCTATTGGAAAGGTTCCAACTATTATTATTGGAGGTTTTGAATTTCCTCTCCCTACTGTCAAGAAAAAGTATGATATTCTTATTGTTGGGGATTTTCATATCCCCGTTGAGGTAACTTAGTGCTATTCAAAATTTCTCCGGTTCCGTGCTATTTGGAATGAGTTTGTTAACAAGACTTGATCAACCTTGTTAGTGGATTCATTTTGATGATCACGAGATGGATGAAACTAGAAGGCACAACCTTCTGTACCCTCTTTTTACTTTCTGTTATTTAGAATAAATAAAGCAAAAATAGTATTATCTGTCTGTTTTCTGAATTATCCGAGCATTAGAAAAATAGTCCGAAAATAAAAGTGCTCCAAATGCCCTGCAAATGCAGTATGATTTTTTCTGGAATATTTGAGGATTTTAGGCACTAAAAACACTGCAAGAGGGGCAAGCACCAGGCCATGAGAGTGGAAGGTGCGCCCCCCTATAGGGCGCGCCCCCTATCTCATGGGCCCCTGGTGGCCCCCCTCCACTTATGCCAGCACCCACACACTTCATCTTCTACCCAAAAAAATCCCCATCCAGCTCAAGCACGAGTTCTAGCTCGTTTTGCTGCGATTTTCGATCTCCTTGCTCAAAGCTCCATTCACAAAACTGCTTTGGGAGATTGTTGCTTGGTATGTGACTCCTCCATTGGTCCAATTAGTTTTTGTTCTAGTGCTTTATTCATTGCAAATTTTTGCTGCATAGGTGACTATGTTCTTGAGCTTGCATGTTAAATTTTTGAGGTCCCAAGCAATTCCAATGCATGATATAGGCTCTAGGCACTTGTAGGAGTAGTTGCTATCAATCTTGTTTAGTTTTATTCACTTTTATTTTGAAGTTACTAAAATTTCAGAAATTTTCAGAAAAAGAATTATGCTTAGAAGAATGTACCAAGGTGGCTCCTCGGCAAAGAAAGGGCCCAGGATTGCTATACGTGAGCAAGATGTTGAATTGCCGAGGGACGCAAATGTGCGGGCTTGTGAGTGGCCATCTGATGATTTTATGGTTGAAGCAGGCTTCAAGGAGGAATTTGACGCGTATGTGCGTAATGCCGAGCTGGAGGACTTCTTACAAGATTAGTGTCCTCAGTACTATCAATTGACTGATTCCTTTGTGCGGAGGTTCCAATATAACTGTACGCGTAATTCTCCTAGTGTCATGTTTGATATTTATGATACATCTTATACCATGGATTTAGAGGATTTCACAACTGCTTGCAAACTCCCTTGATGGGGTAATATTAATGATCCTCGCAAATCTGAATTTAGAGATTTTCTTGCTAGTATTACTGTGGGAGAATCTAGGGACATAGCACAAGCTACCATAGGGAGCATTCATTCTCCTGCTATACATTATTTTGCTCTCTTTATTGGTAGATGCATTAATGGTAAAGATGAAGCTTGTCACATGTGTGTCCCTGATCTGTGTGTCCTCAAGAGTGCTGTTTCAGGTTATAAAGGTTATAACTTGGGGGCAATAGTTGCACGTAGGTTGCAGAATAATAGTAGAAAGGGAGATTTATTTGGAGGAATTTATGCAACCCGTGTGGCTAATTATCATAATATAGCCCCACGAGAGGGGGGGTATGATTCTACCTCCTATTTATTTGGATAAAGAAGTTATGTTCAATCATCATTTTCTTGAGAGGAATGCACAATTCCTCCATTATCGACTAATCTATGACAGACGCAACGTCGTCCCTGTTACTCTTCCTGCTCCCTACCTTTTTGATTATCAGGCAAAAGGAAGATATGTTATCACCAGGGAGGAAGCAGCTGAATACGAGAGGGGAGTGGAGGCAGCTCGCCAACACGCTGCAGCTCAGGAGGCGGTTGCCACTGCATCTCAGTACAACCCCGGTTTCACTTATGGATATCAGCCAGGCGATCCTTGGTACTAGACCAACTTAGGCCAAAAGCCTAAGCTTGGGGGAGTACGTATTTCTCACCGACTTTACATTCATGTTCACACACTAGTCGTCGGTGCTCATACTCTTTAATTGTATTATCCATGCTAGTTTAAATTTCTTTTTCTAGTTTTCTTCTTGTGTGCTTGATAAACCTTAAGAAAAACCAAAAAAATTAGTTAGTTTAATTTCCATGCTTGTAGTAGAAATTAAAATGAAAACCCAAAAAGATTTCTCGTTCTTCTTTTACTTGTTGGGAGCTTTCCCGTGTAAATAGTTTCCTTTTCTTTCCTTTGGGGGTCGAGAAGACCATATTGAAAATGCTTAGTGGCTCTTATATGCATGATTTTTTATTTAACTTAGAGCCCATATTATCTTGTCTTCTCTCTTGAGTTGAATGCTTGCAGATTCCAGCTTAGTCCAATGCACGTGCACTCTTATTATTATACACATCGTTCGGTCGTGCAAGTGAAAGGCAATAATGACGATATATGATGGACTTATTGGGATGAGAAAAGCTGGTATGAACTCGACCTCTCTTGTTTTTGTAAATATGATGAGTTCATCGTTTCTGAGTCAGCTTATTATGAAGTAAACATATTTGCAATGACATTTAGAGATTATAGTTGCTTGTGCCATGCTTGATTAGCTATGAGTTATAATGGTTTACCTTGTGTGCCAACATGCTATTACAATGATTCTGATGTGGTATGATGGGATGGTATCCTCCTTTGAGTGAATTGAGTGACTCGACTTGGCACATGTTCACGCATGTAGTTGAATCAAATCAACATAGCCTTCACGATATTTATGTTCATGGTGGATTATATCCTACTCATGCTTGTACTTGGTGTGAATTAATTTTAGTGCATGCTTACGACTGTTGTCACTCTCTCAGTTGGTCGCTTCCCAGTCTTTTGCTAGCCTTCACCTGTACTAAGCGGGAATGCTGCTTGTGCATCCAAACTCCTTAAACCCCAAAGTTGTTCCATATGAGTCCACCATATCTTCCTATATGCGGTATTTACCTGCCGTTCCAAGTAAATTTGTATGTGCCAAACTCTAAACCTTCAAATGAAATTCTGTTTTGTATGCTCGAGCAGCTCATGTTACAACTAGGGCTGCCTATATCTTCCATGCTAGGTGGGTTATTCTCAAGAGGAGTGGACTCTGCTCCTCATTTACGAGAAAGGGCCGGTAATCGGGATGCCCAGTCCTATGATCCAAAAAGATCAAAGTAAATCAAAATAATTAAACAAAACTCCCCCAGGGCTGTTGTCGGTGTCAAAACCGGCGGATCTCGGGTAGGGGGTCCCGAACTGTGCGTCTAGGCGGATGGTAACCGGAGACAAGGGACATGATGTTTTACCCAGGTTCGGGCCCTCTTGATGGAGGTAAAACCCAACGTCCTGCTTGATTAATATTGATGATGTGTGTTACAAGAGTGGATCTACCACGAGATCAAAGAGGCTAAACCCTAGAAGCTAGCCTATGGCATGATTGTTGTTCCTCCTATGGACTACAGTCGTCCGGTTTATATAGACATCGGAGAGGGCTAGGGTTACACAAAGTCTGTTACAAAGGTAGGAGATCTACATATCCGTATCGCCAAGCTTGCCTTCCACGCCAAGGAAAGTCCCATCCGGACACGGGACGAAGTCTTCAATCTTGTATCTTCATAGTCTTGGAGTCCGCCATGACGATAGTCCGCTATCCGGACACCCCTAGTCCGGGACTCCTCGGTAGTCCCTCGAACCAGGCTTCAATGACGATGAGTCCGCGCGTTGATTGTCTTCGGCATTTGAGGCGGGTTCCTCCTCCGAATACTTCATAGAAGGTTTTGAACACAAGGATAGTGTCCGCTCGCAAAACAAGTTCCACATAACCTTAGAGAGAATAATTTTGCACGATCCGCTGACGTATTCGCGGGCGTGACATCACACCACAGCCAGGCCTTTATATGAATAGTTTTTATTGTTCCACCTCGGTGTGTTTAGCGAGGTGGTTTCCTTGGCACGCCTTATCAAAGCGTAGATCGTGCCCCTTATTCCGGATTCTCATCAATACGGACGGGTAACCCAACCATGCTGTTGGCCTGCCTTCTCTATCGGCGAGTCCTAATCGACCACGGGGTGGGCTCTTGTTATTCAAGCCCTTTATGATGAGACCAAGGCCCTCTTCTTCTTTACACCCTCCATCGAGTTCGCCTCGCGCTTCGAGTTCCAACACCCAAAGCTTCAGATTCAGGCGCTTCGGACTTTCGATGATGTCCGGCTCCGACCAGCACGGCCGATGGATGTCTTCCTCCGTCACGGAGGAAGATGTGCTAAAGCTGCGAGACGCCAGGTATCTGACCGGCGAGATCTCACATAGGCTGCCTGCTCTAGGGCAGGTCATTCCCACTCCTGAGCCCGGCAAGAACGTGGTGTTCGTGTCCCACTTCCTTCGGGGTTTAGGCTTCCCGACGGACCCCTTTGTGCGGGGGCTCATGTTTTATTATGGGCTTGATTTCCATATCTTGTCATTCATTGTCGTATGTGAGGCCTTCCTCTATATTACCCCCCACTTTCGATTGTGGCTCAAGACCTTCAAGGTGGAGCCAAAGATGATCAAGGGGCAGCAAGCGGAGTGCGGAGGGGCGGTCATAAGCAAATGTCTTTGATGTCTCCGTGGCTGAGGGCTCTTTTCAAGAGGAGCTTGGTTGGCAACGGGAGTGGTTTTATATCATCGCTCCCAGGGGCACCAAATGGGCGGCGCTCCCTGCCTTCCGCTCAAGTCCACCACAGCGGCTGGCATCATGGGTCAACAAGGGGCTCGACTGGGGCCCGTCCAAGGACGTTCCCTTGCTGTAGGGTTGTATTCGAGGTCTCCAGGAAAGAGGGATCAATCTGGTTGCAGTGGCGCAGGTTATGGTGATCCGGCGCCTTCAGCCCTGCAAACGTCGCCCCCTCCGCCTGTGGGAATTCAATCCGGAGGGACCACGAGCTCTCCAAAATTTTATGGGCACGACGCCCGTGGGGATGTATAAACTGTTCTTCAGATCACAAGAGAAGTGTCCGGACTTGACCGAGGATGCAAGACTAAGCTGCAATCACCCAGATACTCAAGTAAGTAGTCCTGTAACCGGACAAGCTGTTCATTCATTTATTTCATATATATATATGCTCTTTAAAGGAGCCGTTTATTGAACAGGAGTAGATAGCCAAGGCAAAGTTAATAAGGTGTCCGGCTCCCCTCCCAGAGACCACGCCGGATCCCATGTTGACCAAGATGTTGAAGGTCGCACCTTTTGAAGAAGGCGAAGGGGGGAGCGGGGAAGCAACTGCCTCTGCGAAGGAGGATATCAAGGAAGGAGGGATTAAGAGTCCCACCTTCCGAGGAGAGAAGAGGACCGCTTCGGAAGATCCGGAGGTCAAGGCCTCAAAGAGGGGGAAGGAATCTTCGGCAGAGAGTCCGGCGCTGGGAAGTAACCCAGCCGCATTATTTCCCCAAGGGGATCAGCCCTCCAGCCAGCCGTAAGTAAAAAACGGGGTCTTGTAAATAAGGAACATCCCTGTATTTATTCATGAGGATAACCGAAATTGTACCTTGTAGTTCGGACTTCAGCCCTTCTCAGCAGAGCTCGTCTTCGGGGGATCTTCTTCCGGAGATGATGGAGAGCGAAACGCCTCCACCTGTCGCACCCTCATGTGAGGCGGATGACCCGGAGGTGTCGTCGCGGAGGGTTCCCCCAAGTCCGGCGGGGCCGGAAGGTCCAGCGCCAAGTGGCGTGCGGTCGGAGGAGCTGAAGGATCTGCTCGGGCCAGCGGCTATTTCCGAGGATCACCGTGCTCTAATGGGTACGGTGATTGAAAGAATTGCATCCGCGGAGAGCGGATTGCATGAAGCCGTCAGAAGCTTACTGACGGGGTTTGAGGTACGCAAAAATGATGTACCTTTTGACAGTTATTCATTTAAAATGCGCCCTGTATAGATAGTAGCCCCTGAGACTTGGTATGTTGTCAAAATTGACAATGTGCCGAGGATCAAATTCTCAGTTATAACATATCGCCGCTCTGAACAGGTGGCGGGCGTCCCGAGGCCACCGGACTGCTGAATATGCCGAACTAAAGCGGCACTTGACGAGGCGGATGCGACATATCGCTGGTCAATAAACGGTTTGACGAGTCACAAGGTATGCGACCTCTATGCGGACACCTTGTAAGGGAGCTTGACGCCCATGTCTTCTTGTTTGTATGCTTAATGCAGATGGTGCCATTGTCGTGGAGGAGCTGCGGCAGAACTCGCCCGAGCGAAAGAGCAAGCCAGAATTAGTAATCGCGCCTTTGTAAAGGCGGCCAAAGAGCTAGAAGCTGAACGGGCTGCTCACCGCCGAAGGAAATAGGAGATGACCGATATGGCCAAAAGTTAAGGAATACTACCGATCGCTGCGCAGTTCTTGAAAAGGCGTCAAAGCGGAACAAGAGGACCTAAAGAAGGCCGCCCGAATCCAAGAATGCCCAATCGGCTTTGAGAGCTGCCAAGGAGGAGCTGAGTCGGCCGGGCAATTGCGGCTGGAAAACCGTTCGCGCTGCGGAGGAAATATCTGAGATCCAAAGTATGCTCAGCTGGATAAATTGTGAAGTTTATAGGATGCTTATCTCGACTTGGCGGCGAAGCGCCAGGACGCTGTTGAGCACTTCCGGGGCGGAAGAGGCCTGAAGGGAAGAGCTATATTGGTCGCAATTCCATAGTCCGGAGCGTCCTCTGTCGCTGACCGATCGGTTGGCCGAATAGGCCGAGCTGAATCGATTGTTCGGATTTTCCATGAAGCATGTCTTGACTCACTTGTGGCCGGACGGACCCCAGCCGAAGAGCTATTTTGGTTTAGTGCAGCAGTTTCTTGGTGCGGTGCCGCGTATCGACGCAATGAAGTGATCGGTGTGTATTGAGGGAGCGCGGATGGCTCTTGCCCATGTCAAGACATACTGGGCAGAGATGAAGGCCACTGACGTTGCATCCCAGGATTCGGACAGAGGCCGAGTACCTGCCGAGCACTACTTTGAAGAAGTCCTGCCGGGTGCTCGTTTAATAGAGACGCAGTGCTCGAAGGATATTATGTTTAAATGACATGTATGATTTGTGAAAACAATGTTTCAATGTAATATAAGTGCTTTTTATACTTGTGCGTTCAAGTAGTAAACTACTCCTCAGGCGGCCGCTGATGTATATGTGTATATAACCTGAAAGATGCCAGTCCTTGGCTTCAGCCCCCACGCACATAGTGCAGGGGTGTTTGCAAAAAAAGCGCTTTTTCACACTTAATCCAACGTCTTGGTCCTGTTGAGGAGGTGATAGCGTAGCAAACTAGGCAACCGGACTATAATGCTTTATCACTTTCACTTAGCCATAGGAGTTCGAGGGTGGGGCTACTATATAGCCCCTGGGGGCACCGCACTCTCCCGAATTCGGGGTGCGTATGTGCCCGACCGAAAACCGGTCCTTCGTTAATGCGGAGGAATCCTAAACATTCCTGTGAGTCATCGAGTGGTTGACCAGTCTCTCGCTATATCATGACAATCATTTTTCGGCTTTATCTACTGAGGTGCTCGCCCGACCGAACTGGGGCACAATCGCAGTAGTTCTCCTGGTGTCGCGTTAGCCGTGAAAACGGATCGTAAGGCAGCAAAACATAGGAGCCAGGCAACCCAACATTTGACCAAAGACATGATTCGGAGCTGATGCATATAAGGCCTAACTCGAGACGCCAAATACTCCCTAAGGTATTCGGTCTTTATGAAAATGGGCAGAATAATGCCCTAAGCCCCTGGTGTCTAGGTACGCGCAAAAATTCTGGTGCGGCCAATGCCAACGCACTAGCCTCCTCCTCGGTTATATTAAGGAACCGGGGGGATGTATATCAACAAGAGACAATGAAAAAAGATTTACACAGGGTCTTAATCTGAAAAGAATCCTTGCAACGGGTCCCTACTGCACGTCTGCGCTTGTGTCTCCGTTGCCGTGATCTCGACGGGTGTAGCACGTTGTTCATCTCAGATATTCGTTGTAGCCTTTATTCTTCCCCGGCTGTTGCATCGTGAGTTCGGCAGTCTTCTGTCACGGACAGGCCTCCGACAAACGGAGTCCTGTGGGTAAAAAGTAAAAGGTTAAAAAGAAAAGAAAAGGAACGACACACTTGAGAGCCCCAAGTGTGGTTGAGCCGCAGCCTGGGTTTATCGTGGTCGTGCCCTCTCCCCATGCCCATGGTATCTTGAGAGCGTAATGGTGTGCGAAGGACCTGCTTTGACGCTTCGCAGAGCTAGGGTGGGGCCGCATCGCTACGCTGCTCGGAACGTGCTGTGGTCTTGTTGTAAGTTACTCCGGCGGCGCTTAGCTGTGTCCGCCGCTTAACGGCCGGACTCGAGAATTGCCTTAAGAGGCTGCATTGCACTTCGCGCGAGAGCCATCAGATGTTCCTTCATGCGGAGAGAACGCTCGGTGTTTCCGCTGACCGTGATGACTCCTCGAGGGCCCGCATCTTGAGCTTGAGGTATGCGTGGTGCGGCACGCGCTGAACTTTGCAAACGCTGCACGTCCGAGCAAGGCATGATAGCCGCTGCGGAACGGGACTATGTCAAGATTAACTCCTCGCCGTGGCGGATGCTGGTGGGTGGTCCCATCGGTCAAAAGTGATCGGGCAGGAGGACCATGGATTGAACTGGGCTGGCGGCTCCATCGCGAGACATCCTCGAGTGCACTTCCGCTCCCTTTTGGGTATGTGCGCTGCGATATCATGTTCACCGTCCGCTCGTGGGGGAAACCTTCATCCTCTATTGTTTGGCGGTTGGGTCTCGTCCTCGCCATCGCTATGCAGCCCATTGTCATTGTTTTCGGCAATTAACTTGCCTGCCTGCTTGAATACCCAACAGTCCCTGTTAGTGTGGTTAGCTGGCTTTTCGGGCGTGCCGTGTATCTCGCACAAGCGGTCGAGTATTCGGTCCAAACTGGACGGACCCGGAGTAGTTCTTTTGAATGGCTTTCCGCTGACCGGTTTAGAGCCTCGAATCCGCATTGATTGCCGATCTCAATATTGTCGCCGCACGCGGCGTTTGTTTTGTTACGACGCTGCCTGCCATTTCGGTCCTTGAAGTCCGGATGGCAAAATTTTTGTTGAGGTTGTTGCTGCGTGCTAGCTAGTGTCCTCACCCGCAGAAGTTGGTCATGAGTGATGTGAGGGCTGCCATGGATTTCGGCTTTTCCTGTCCTAGGTGCCGGGCAAGCCACTCGTCGCGGATGTTATGCTTGAAGGCTGCGAGGGCCTCCGCATCCGGACAATGACGATTTGGTTTTTTGGTTAAGAACCGTGTCCGTAATTGTCCGCCGATTCGTCAGCTGCTGAATTATGTGGCTTAGGTCATCGCGTCGGTGGTCGCGCATAAGTGCCCCGAAGTTATCGAGGAATGCGGTTTGGTCCTCCCAGCTCCCAATTGACTCGCTGGAAGCTGTTGAGCCAATGCCGGGCTGGTCCTTTTGCTTGAGGGGAGGTATTTGATGGCGTGAAGATCGCCACCGCGGGCCATGTGGATGTGAAGGAGATAGTCTTTGATCCAAACCACGGGTCTGTTGCAGCCATCATAGGATTCAATATTGACGGGTTTAAACCCTTCGAGGATTTGATGATCCATTACTTCATCCGTGAAGCATAGTGGGTGTGCGGCGCTTCAGATCGGGCGATATCACGACGGAGCTCAAAAGAGCTTTGTCTGTTTTGTTCGCCCGGCCGACTTTATTGTGTCCGCGCAACAGCTTGTCGCCACGCACTGCATGCCCACGCCGATCCATAGATCGATCTTGATTGTCTTGCCTTGTCCTCCAATATATCTCGCAGGTCCAGAGCGTTCCCCTGTGGCTGTGTGCTTTTTGAGCGATGCCGGGGTACGGTTCTAGTGAAGGGCCAGAGGCCTCTTTGTCGTGACCACGGGTGGTCGGTCACCGTATTGTCTCCTGGTGATGTAGGTTCGTAAGCCTCCTCCTCTAATCGGGGAGCAGCTTGCTTAGGGTAGCTTTTGAGGGCGCTCGAGCTCATGCTCTTCGCCGCGAGGACTTCATCCATCTGTCGGCCAGCGATCCCGATCGATCTAAGCTGTTGCTGCTTTTTCTTGAGGCTGTTCGCTGTGGCCATAAGCCCGCGCCTAAAACGCTCTTCTTCGACGGGATCCTCAGCACGCATTTAATTCATCGTCGTCGAGGCTTGCTTCGTCTCGGAGGGAGGCATATAATCCTCTACCTCTTCTTCGCCGCTTTCGTGAGGGCTGGCATCTCCATCCTCCCGCGCTGGATCTTCTTTGGAGTGGATTGTCTTCGCACTGTCCGTGTATTGTTATCTCTGGTGCCGGAATCTTCATTCTTGCTGTGGCGGGATTTAGAGCGGCGCCGCTGACGCCGGCGCTTGGGCTGTTTCTTGGAGGGGTCATCCTCCTCTGTTCCTTCGCCATTCCCATCCTTTGGGATATCCACCATGTATATGTCATATGATGAGGTGAGTTTCGGTGCGGTGGGCGCTGGTTCTTGTTAAATCTCCCGCATCGCCGCCCATACCGCCGATGTCTTGAGTCGTAGTCTAGCATGTCGGTTAGATCGCCGACAGCGGCTACCAAGTGGGTGGTGGGTGGGCTTCGAATTTCTTCATCGTCCGCATCCCAACCGTCCCGACCGCAGTCCGGCCAGGGCTCTACTGATAACGAGAGGTACTTTAGCAAACTCAAGATGTCGCCAAAAGGTGAGAGTTGAAAGATGTCCGCTGCGGTGAACTCCATGACCGCGCCCAATCGGATTCGATCGGAGGGGCGCGGAGGTTCAAGTCCGCAAGGAGTCCGTACTGAGTCGCGAGCTTTATGAGGGACAAGATCGTGTTCGGCTCTATCGCCAAGAGGTTGCAGCCCCGAGGCGGTGTCTAGCCATCCGCCCCGATCTGCGAGCCGGCTCCGAATTGAAGATCGGAGCGGTTCGAAAGCGGCCTCCGTGGTCTTGTCCGGCTGCAGAGCTAAATCATGCTCGCCGTGATAAAGGCGGCACGCTTCGGCTGTGGCTCGACTCCATCGAGGATCAAGTCCCCGCGGATGTCGGCCGTGAAGTTCAAACTTCCAAATCTGACCGACGGCGGGCGTAGCTTTCGATCTGCTCCAGATGGCTGCTTAATCGCCCGCAAAGGCGGTTACGAATACTGAAGATCTGTCCGGGAGAAAAGTCTCATCTGGACTGCATCGTTGATGATGGTCGAAGAAGCCATCGAGCCTATCGGTGACGCATACGGAGGAACTCTCAATGAAAGCACCAATGTCGGTGTCAAAACCGCGGATCTCGGTAGGGGGTCCCGAATCTGTGCGCCTAGGCGGATGGTAACAGGAGACAAGGGACGCGATGTTTTACCTGTGTTGGGCCCTCTTGATGGAGGTAAAACCCACGCCCCGCTTGATTAATATTGATGATGTGTGTTACAAGAGTGGATCTACCACGAGATCAAAGAGGCTAAACCCTAGAAGCTAGCCTATGGCATGATTGTTGTTCCTCCTATGGACTACAGCCGTCCGGTTTATATAGACACCGGAGAGGGCTAGGGTTACACAAAGTCTGTTACAAAGGTAGGAGATCTACATATCCGTATCGCCAAGCTTGCCTTCCACGCCAAGGAAAGTCCCATCCGGACACGGGACGAAGTCTTCAATCTTGTATCTTCATAGTCTTGGAGTCCGGCCATGACGATAGTCCGGCTATCCGGACACCCCCTAGTCCGGGACTCCCTCGGCTATTGTTAATTGGAGGCACTCGTTGTTTCAAGCAAGCCATGGATCGATGCTTGTTGGTGGTTGGGGGAGTATAAACATTCTGTTTGGGAACTGCCTATAATGCATGTAGTATGGAAGATACAGCCATCTCATAGTTGTTGTGTTGACAGTGAAAGTATGCCGCTCAAAATATTATTCAATCTCTATTTTAAAATCGATCTCTGGCACCTCTACAAATCCCTGCTTCCCTCTGCGAAGGGCCTATATATATTTACTTTTATGTTGAGACATCACCCTTCTTATTAAAAGCACCCGCTGGAGAGCACACTGTCATTTGCATTCATTACTACAGGTTTATATTGGGTATGACTTGACTGGATCTCTTTTACCATGAATTACAATGTTTAGTCAGTCCTTGATCTTTAAAGGTGCTCTGCATTTATGTTTTTTGCGGTCTCGTAAAGGGCTAGCGAGATACCATTTTGTTATATCATGTTATGATTATTTTGAGAAAGTGTTGTCATCCGAGTTTTATTATTATGGCTCGCTAGCTGATTATGCTATTGATATGAGTAATTGTGAGACCTAAGTGTTATTGTGAGTATGGTTAGTTCATAATATTTGCTGAAACTTGAATGCTGGCTTTTCATGTTTACAACAACAAGAGCAAATAGAGTTTGTAAAAGATTTTCTTTATCACTTTCAGTTTATCAACTGAATTGCTTGAGGACAAGCAAAGGTTTAAGCTTGGGGGAGTTGATACGTCTCCAACGTATCACTTTTGCCCTTGTTTTGGACTCTAACTTGCATGATTTGAATGAAACTAACCCGGACTGACGCTGTTTTCAGCAGAACTGCCATGATGTTGTTTTATGTGTAGAAAACAAAAGTTCTCGGAATGTCCTGAAAATCCACGGAGGCACTTTTTGGAATTTATAAGAATTATTGGGCTAAAGAAATACACCGGGGGCCGGGGCCTGTCCACGAGACAGGCGCCCTCAGAGGGCGTGCCCCCTATCTCGTGGGCCCCTGGACCTCCACCGACCTCAACTCCAACTCCATATGTTCACGCTCGGGAGAAAAAATCAGAGAGAAAGTTTCATCGCGTTTTACGACCTGAGCCGCCGCCAAGCCCTAATCTCTTGGGAGGGCTGATCTCGAGTCTGCTCGGGCCCGGAGAGGGGATTCGTCGCCCTCGTCGTCATCAACCATCCTCCATCACAAATTTCATGATGCTCACAGCCGTGCGTGAGTAATTCGATCGTAGGCTTGCTGGACGGTGATGGGTTGGATGAGATTTACCATGTAATCAAGTTAGTTTTGTTAGGGTTTGATACCTAGTATCCACTATGTTCTGAGATTGATGTTTCTATGACTTTGCTATGCTTAATGCTTGTCACTAGGGCCCTAGTGCCATGATTTCAGATCTGAACCTATTATGTTTTCATGAATATATGTGTGTTCTTGATCCTATCTTGCAAGTCCATAGTCACCTATTACGTGTTATGATCCAACAACCCCGAAGTGACAATAATCGGGATACTTCTCGGTGATGACCGTAGTTTGAGGAGTTCATGAATTCACTATGTGCTAATGCTTTGTTCCGGTTCTCTATTAAAAGGAGGCCTTAATATCCCTTAGTTTCCGCTAGGACCCCGCTGCCTCGGGAGGGTAAGACAAAAGATGTCATGCAAGTTCTTTTCCATAAGCACGTATGACTATTTACGGAATACATGCCTCCATTTTATTGATGAATTGGAGCTAGTTCTGTGTCACCCTATGTTATAGCTATTACATGAGGAATCGCATCCGACATAATTATCCATCACTGATCCATTGCCTACGAGCTTTTCATATATTGTTCTTCACTTATTTACTTTTCCATTGCTATTGTTACAACTACTACAAAAAACCCAAAAACATTTATCTTTACTTTTGCTACTGTTACCATTATTATCATACCACTTTTGCTACTAAATACTTTGCTGCAGATACTAAGTTATCCAGGTGTGGTTGAATTGACAACTCAACTGCTAATACTCAAGAATATTCTTTGGCTCCCCTTGTGTCGAATCAATAAATTTGGGTTGAATACTTTACACTCGAAAGCTGTTGCGATCCCCTATACTTGTGGGTTATCATATATGAGCAGCGGAAAGTAAAGCATGCAACTTGCAAGAATATAAAGGGAAGGGTTTGGAGAATTCAAACGCAATTGGAGACACGGATGTTTTTGTCGTGGTTCCGGTAGGTGGTGCTATCGTACATCCACATTGATGGAGACTTCAACCCACGAAGGGTAACGGTTGCGCGAGTCCACGGAGGGCTCCACCCATGAAGGGTCCACGAAGAAGCAACCTTGTCTATCCCACCATGGCCGTCGCCCACGAAGGACTTGCCTCACTAGCGGTAGATCTTCACGAAGTAGGCGATCTCCTTGCCCTTACAAACTCCTTGGTTCAACTCCACAATCTTGTCGGAGGCTCCCAAGTGACACCTAGTGTCGGGGATATACCCCGCGGCATAAACCGGCCGGAAGTGTAACTCGGCCGGACTTGGTGGTTTATCTGAAGACCCCGCTGACACTTGATGAGTTACTGGTGACCCGCCTTGACCTGGCGGTTTACAAGCAACCCGCCTGGTCATTATGACTCACTGGTGACCCGGCGGGCGGGTCAGACGGATGAAAAGGCCCAAGGCCCAGAAGGCCGGTTCATGTTATGGTGGGCCGGTTTAAGAGGAAAGGCGTGAAGAATATTTGTCTTACAAGGAGTTAAGACCTGGACTTGTATCCAGTTTGTATTAGAGATAGACTAGTCCTAATCCTAATAGGACTCCACATGTAACCCGCCCCTTCAACATATATAAAGAGGGGCAGGGCTCCCCAAGGAGGGACAAGCGACAAGAGAGAAAGTTCAATAACCTCTAGGGCTAGACACAACTAGAGGAGAGCCGGTTTTACAGCGACTCCCTCATGAGGTTAATGAGACCAAGCCACAAACAGCATGTAGGGCTATTACCGGATGATGTTTCCCGGGGCCCGAAGCTTTCTAAACCCGTGTCTTGTGTGTTGATCCGCCCTGCGTCTCTCGTCCCACTCAACCCCTCTCAAGCTACCACATAGATGCGTCGGCCTCGCGACTAAGTACTTTCATGAGGACATCTGCCGTGACAAAACCACGACAGTTGGCGCCCACCATGGGGCCCGCACACGATGGTGATGAGTTCTTGGAGGGATCTCATCTAGGGTTTTGAGAAACTCACCGATTTTTAGATGAAGAAGAGCCAGTTTGGACGGTCTACATTAACTCTAAGTTTTACGGTCGAAAACTACTTTGGCAACAGTATGCAGATCGGAGTCAGAGAGTAATTTTTGCCTTCGATCAACTTGGTCAAGGCCACCACCGTGGCTGGTGCGCCCAAAGTTGCTGCTTCATATCACCATAACCCGCCACCGAGCCACCGGATATGACAGTTGTACCTCAAAACCACCTGGCCTCTTTCTATTTTTCAATCCGGACCGGGCCCTGCTCTGCATCTGATTCAGATCCATCGCTGCATCAAGAGTCGCCGTCACCTCTGCCTCAACTACTACGACCTGAGGACACGGACATGGACGGATTGAACCTTGCTAGTACTACTTATTAGAAGAAACGGAGCCAAGTCATGCTGCGATCCACGTGCAACTACTAGTGTAATTACTACGTCAGTTTTCGTGCTTGGATTAATCCGTTCGGGTCGGCCATCTCCGCTGAATCACCGAAGCTCCTACTCCAAACTGCCATCACGGCTGTCGCCTCCATCGCCAAAAATTCCATCGGCCTCATTTCGCGACCTCCATCAAGACATATCCAAGAGTTGTTGAGCCTCTGCATTGTCAAACCCGCCGGCCTCGAGCTGCCGCATCCGCACTTGACCCTGCCCTACACCGCTGGCCTGCCATCTTCCGCTCGAAGCGCTTGCTTCCTCCGCAGCTGAAACGAGCAGCGCCACCGATTTGTCGTGGTTTACTTCGAGCTGGACTCACCTCACCTCGTGGGCCCTCTTCCGTGTCGTCCTCGCTAAACCGTCCATGGGCGTGCCTCTATAACCCGCCGCAGTGGTTAAGCCGGCCTGCCTCTGCCGCCGCCAAGTTACTGCCGCGGGTGTCGTGGTAACGATTCCGATAGTAAGAGAGGGGTAGGATAACGGAGCATGATTTATCGAGATGCATATGGGTGACACAGTGGTTTTAGCGAGTTCGGGCCTCTCACGGTGGAGATAACAACCCTATGTCTCGTGCTCCGGAGAGGCTTTGTTTTATCTGAGTATATATCCGGAGATTACAATGTGTGTGTGAGAGAGAGGAACGGATCCCCATGCCTGAGCTAAGTCCTGAGACTAATGGTGAAAAGAGAGAGGGATCGAAGGAAAAGCCCCCTAGTCTAGTGGTGGGGGTGGCTTATATAGAGTGCGCCACCCCCTCACCCCTTATGTTACACGATGGAGCATCAATGCCGTAATGCCTGCCCACTACAAAACCGTCATGCTGCCTATTGGTCTTTGCATATCCGAGTGAGTTACATGGTCGAGTGGAATGAGCTCGTCGAGTGAAGTGCCGTGCTCCGAGTGGTTGTCGCCGTCCGAGTGACTTTCAAGTTGCGGTACATCTAGACGGCAATCCGCCCAGGGCCCAAAGACAAAGTATACGGTGTCCATGGGTAGGGCCTTTAGGTCAGGCCTGTTACCCTACCCCTAATACATGTCCTCGTCATTAGCCCCTGAATCGGTCGAGGTTGAGCGGGTCGAGTCGAGGTGAATTCCCAGATGTGTCGAGTGCTGCGGAGGCCCTTATGAACTCCCTCTGGTCACCCGGCGACCTTATCTCCGCATGTTGCCTTGACGGATAGCAGACTGTATGGTGTCCGAGTGAAATGAGCTCAAACGGGTCCGCGGAGGAGCGTTAAACTCACCTTATAGCAAATTTTTTGGAGTGATTTGGAGCTGGTCCTGCATTGAGTAACTGATTACTCAGAATTTATTCATGCCTGGAATGTGTCTTTTTTTGTTGTTTGGCCGTCACTCGGACCGGGCGGACCGTTCCGAGTGGATACCATTCCAGTGGGGGCACGCTGAGTGCACCCACTGGGTGTAGTCTAGTCGACGGGAGTCTTAGAGCCTGTCTTTTTGTTGTTGTGTTCATCACTCGGACTGGTCAGGCCGTACCGAGTGGAGATTACTCCAGTGGAGGCACGCTGAGTGCACCCACTGGGTGTAGTCCCCGAGACCACCGTCGACTGCGGGCAGTTGGCGGGGGTCTGAGAGAACTAAAACTCTTCTTAGATGGTACTGATCGAACTTGTTCTTCTCTGACTCGGAGGTCGAGTAATTCTAGAGCTGGTTTTGCATCAAGCAAAATGTTTCTTTCTGAGTTCTCTTCCAGTGGGGGCACGCTGAGTGCACCCGCTGGGTGTAGTCCCCGAGCCTCTGTCGGACTAGATGAGTCGGGCAGAGGGTTTAAGTCTCCTGGTAAACCTCCACACAGTCGACACGGTAAATATCTTTTAGTCTAAAATTGAGTCAATCGGATACATCTTCCGGTGCTTGACATGGTAAATAAGCTCAGCCTGGAGCTGAGTTGGTCGGAATGATCTTCGTGCACTCGACACAGAATAAATTCAGCCTGGAACTCGGTCAAGCAGGTGAAACTTCGTGCTCTCGGCACGGTGAATGAATTCGCTTTGAAACCGCTGATGTAGAAAAAGCTGGACACCAGGAGTAATCTTTCCATTAGTACTTCTACCGTTAGATTTTGCATGAAAGGGTATTTGTAAGAGTACATTGTATCCGCAGAGGAGCTTCATTTTCACCCTTTGCATGAAAGGGGTATTTGTCCGAGTGGACGTGCTTCCCGACCGATCGAGGTATGTTGACTGCAAGGAAGAACTTAGTGGCACTTGTATGTCTCCGGAGGAGATAGACTAGTGGTCCGACATGGACGTGCCATGAAACCGAAAGTGACGGCTAGTGTGTAGGCTGACTCTCCCGGAGAGGCCACTCATTATCCCGGGGAACACCAAAGACGTGCCATCTCTCGAGTCCAAGTTTGTGAAATCGACGCCTTGGAACCTAGGATAGGGCCAAGTTATCCAGAGAGGAGCGTTGTTTTCACCCTTTGCAGTCTTGAAGATGACTTTAGGTAATGATTTGGGCGATCGTCCGAGTGGACAGTACTACCCTTATAGATTTTCGGCAGACCGGGCAAGTATGGTCAGAAAGATATTCCTGATGTGATCAATGGGTTGATTGAATGGGCGTAACCCCTGAGGGCGGCATGGCCGATGGCTGTGCGTAGCCCCCGAGTGATGCTCGAAAGAGGCAAGCTTGCTACAGAATGTGATATGTGGTTTGATCATATGAGTAATTTAGTCGTTCCCGTGTTGGGGGTGTAGAGGTAAAGACATGTCCAACTGATGGTGACGCGCGAGGTGGTTAAGGGGCGATGATGTGTACAACAGAGTGACGACGCGTGGGGCGGTCGAGTTGTGAAGACATGCACAACCGAGTGGCAACACGCGGGGCGGCCGAGTGGCGAAGGCATGTACAACCGAGAGGCGATGCGCGGAGTGGCCAAGTGGTGAAGACGTGCACAACCGAGTGGCGATGTGCGGGACGACCGAGTGAGGATGCACGAGGTGGCCGAGTGAAGGATTACGTGTCCAGCCAACGGGTGACGCGTGGGGCGGCTGTGTGGTGAAGGCATGCACAACCGAGAGGCGACGCCCGGAGCGACCAAGCGGTGAAGACGTGCGCAACCGAGTGGCGACATGCGGGACGGCCAAGTGAAGAAACATGAGGTGGCCGAGTGAAGGACTACGTGTCCAGCCAAGTGGATGAAATTGTCTTCGAAGGATTTAGCCAGATGCTTTCGAAGTTAATGTAGCGACGAGGTTGATGTAGTGTGGTTGCAACGCAACAAGACCAGCGTGACAACTGAGTCTGAGTAGGAATGAAGATGGTGCGCAGAGCATCTGGGTGACTATAAAACTTGTCAAAGTGGTGGGTCGAATGCACTTGTTGAAGTGAAGGATCTAACTGGTGATGAAGCACTCGACCACTCAGGAGAGTGTCATTCCAAATGAGTTGCAGCCCCCGAGTGTGGCGTAGCTCCCGAGCGTACTACAGGCTTCAACAACGGACATGTCGGAATACGGGAAATATAGTGTTGAATGGATAATTTGCAATCCATCGAGTCGGACTCGGGTAAGGATGAGGAGAATTTTCCGAGTGATGCTCGAAAGAGGCAAACTCGCAAAAAGAGTGACGTGTGAAGTTTAATTATAAAAGGGACTTATCTGTCTCATGCCTGACGAGGTCTATATTATCGATGAAGAGGATTCCACAGAGAGGTTGGCCGGATGTGTTTGAAGCCAACAGAGCCACAAGGTCAGTGTTGTGGTGCGCTAGGACCAGATGGTGACCGAGTCCGGCAGCGATGAAGTTGGCACGTAGGGCCGTCGAAAGTGATCGCAGAACTTGTGTAAAAATGGCACAAGTCAACAAAATAATTTCTTGAGGAAATTTGATGTGTGTTGAAATGATTTGTGTGAATAACACCCATAGACACCCGCTCGGACTGCAAGGGGCTTGCTGGTTAACCAGCAAGAGTCTAAAAGAGCGAAGGATTCGTTCGAACTTGTCAAAGCGAGAGATCCTACTGAACTCGTTGGAATACTGGCTAAAATAAAACGGAAGTGTAGTGTTTCGACTGAGTTGTAGCCCCGGAGGACCGATGCAAACTCGAAATGAAGAACGACACATGGTGTTCGTGAATGATGTGTGCGAAAAAAATGGAAGTTGGACTCGGGAGTCACATAACCAGTACTAAGCAAGTATGTGAAAATAAATAGCCGAGCATAGAGGTACACTCGATGGTGTGGCCTCCGAGTGAACGTGATGTGTGAATTACGGGATACTCGGGAAGACGGAAATAACAGAATGTAAAATGACTTAGCTGTCTGAAGGTGCGCGAGTGGCCGAGTGGTGATGAGGCGACCAACCGAGCGGCGACGTGCGGGGCGCCCGAGTGGTGACGAGGCGATGGTGACAGTCAACCTTCGTCTCGGTGTCCTTGCGGATAGGGATGGAGCGCACATTATACTTGTGATGCAGCTCCTTGAATTAGAGGTTTGCTCTTGTCTCAGTCGGATTTTGGCTACTTAGGCGAGTCCTTGGACTGCAGCTAAGCATCCGAGTGGGAGGCTTGCTCTCCACTCGGTAGGATTTCAAACACTTAGGCGAGTACTGGACTGCAGCTAAGCCCCTGAGTGGGAGGTTTGCTCTCCACTCGGTAGGATTTTTTTTCAAACTTAGGCGAGTACTAGACTGCAGCTAAGCCCCCGAGTGGGAGGTTTGCTCTCCACTCGTAGGATTTTTTAAACTTAGGCGTCTTGGACTGCAGCTAAGCCCCAGTGGGAGGTTTGCTCTCCACTCGAGAGGATTTTTTCAAACTTAGGCGTAGTCTTGGACTGCAGCTAAGCCCCGAGTGGGAGGTTTGCTCTCCACTCGGTAGGATTTTTTCAAACTTAGGTAGTCTTGGACTGCAGCTAAGCCCCCGAGTGGGAGGTTTGCTCTCCACTCGGTAGGATTTTTTCAAACTTAGGCGAGTACTGGACTGCAGCTAAGCCCCCAAGTGGGAGGTTTGCTCTCCACTCGGTAGGATTTCTTGAACTTAGGCGAAACAGATTCGCAGCTAAGTCACCCACTGGGGGATTTTGGCGACGGCGACGCGCGTGGCAGCCGAGTGGTGATCAGGTGACCAACCGATGGCGACGAGCGGGGCGGCCGAGTGGTTATGAGGTGACCAACCGAGTGGCGACGCGCGGGGCGGCCGAGTGGTTATGAGGTGACCAACCGAGTGGCGACGTGCGGGGCGGCCCAGTGGTTATGAGGTGACCAACCGAGTGGCGGCGAGGCGGCAGTGGTTATGAGGTGACCAACCGAGTGGCGACGCTGGGCGGCCGAGTGGTTATGCGGTGACCATCCGGTGGCGGCTGGGCGGCCGAGTGGTTATGAGGTGACCAACCGAGTGGCGGCTGGGCGGCCGAGTGGTTATGAGGTGACCAACCGAGTGGCGACGCATGGGCGGCCCAATGGTTATGAGGTGACCAACCGAGTGGCGGCAGGGCGGCCGAGTGGTTATGAGGTGACCAACCGAGTGGCGACGCCCGGGGCGGCCGAGTGGTTATGAGGTGACCAACCGAGTGGCGACGCGCGGGGCGGCCGAGTGGTTATGAGGTGACCAACCGAGTGGCGACGCGCGGGGCGGCCGATTGGTTATGAGGTGACCATCCAAGTGGCGACGCGCGGGGCGGCCCAGTGAAGTAGAGGCGCGTGCCGTGGAGTGATGACGCGCGGGGCGTCCGAGTGATGTAGTCGCGTCCCGCAGAGTGGCGATGAGCGGGGCGTTCGAGTGACGTAGACGCGTCCCGCAGAGTTGCGACGTGCGAAGCGTCCGGATGATGTGGACGCGTGCCGCAGAATGACGACGCGCGGGGCGTCCAAGTGAAGTAGATGACTCTCGCGGAGTGACGATGCCTAGGCCGACTGAGCGAAGTAAACGCGTCCCGCAGAGTGACGAGGCACAGGGCGTCCGAGTGTCGAGGACGTGTCCAACCGAGTGGCACCGTATGGGGTGGTCGAGTTGAGCATGTCATCAAGGAAGCGTCCGACCGAGTGGGAACACATGAATTGAATGATCAAGTGCCAGAGTACCGACTCGGATTAGCGGAGCAGCTGGGCCGGCTTGAAGTCAATGCAAGCTGCGTTTGTGCTGGAGGCTGCGGAAAATATGGATCAACGCACCTTGTTTGAATGGCTAATTAATGAGACAGCCAATTAATCCGACGTTGAAGATTCCTTCACCGCGTCCTTCCATTTCCATTTTTTCCTGCATGCTATTAATTAAGAGAGGAAACGGCCCAGGTTATGCATGCACTTACCAGGCATTGATTCCTTCAATCCTGAACAGCCATCGTGTAACGCCCCGGATTCGATGCGCCAGGCGTCCGCCAGTTATTCGTCGGTGTTGCCATGTCTTTTGCTTGCTTGTTGCACTTTTCCGTGTCATCATCTGCATTTCATATCATGTCATCATGTGCATCGCATTGGCATACGTGTTCGTCTCATACATCCGAGCATTTTTCCCGTTGTCCGTTTTGCAATCCGGCACTCCTATGCTCCCCGGCGCTCCCTTTTACCTCTTTTCATGTGCGGGTGTTAAACGGTCTCGGAATGGACCGTGGTTTGTCAAGCGGCCTCGGTATAGCACCGGTAGACCGCCTGTCAAGTTTTGGATCATTTGGAGGTCGTTTGATACTCCAACAGTTAACCGGGTAACCGTAAAAGCCCTCTTTGTCTTGCAGCCCAACACCCCTTCCAAACTGGCCCAAAACCCATCTAACTCCCCTCCATGCTCTCGGTCGTTCGATCACGATCGTGTGGGCGAAAACCGCACCTCATTTGGACACTCCTAGCTCCCTCTACCTATAAATATGTGCATCTCCCCCGAAATCCCGGTCCAAACCCTAGCCTCGTCTTCCTCCGCACGCCGGACGAAGTCAGTGCCGCCGCCCGCGCCCAATCGTGGCCTGCCACGTGGCACCCAACGCCGCCCGGCCCGCTCGGCCCAGGGCGGGCCCTCTGCCCATCCGGCTGCGCCGCCGCCCATGACCTCCCTTCGAAGGCCGCCCGCCAGGCGCCAGCGCCTCCGCCGGCCGCCGCCCGCGCCGTCCCCCGCCCTCCGGCGGCGCGCTCCGCCCGACCCGCCGCCCTTCGCCGCCGATCGCCGCCGCCCATGAGCCCGCTCATCGCCGCCTCCTCTCCCCACCGCCGCCTCGCGCCATGGCGCCCGGCGCCGCCCAGCGCCTCGCCTCGGCAATGCGCGCCCGCCTCGGCCTCCGCCGCCGCCTCGCCGCCAGGCCTCGTCCTCGGCCCCCTCCGACTCCGGCAGCCGCGCCCCGATCTCCGGCGAACCTCGATCCGGCCAGATCCGATCCAAACAGCCCAGGGTTGACTTCTTCTCCCCGAATTTCCTCCAAGTCATATATGTGTTATATTTTGTTGCATTTTCATCATGCCATAACTCTGCATCCGTAGCTCCGTTTCGTGCGTGTAATATGTCAAATTGTTCGCCTCGACGAGTACATTATTTCATCCCATTGCATCATTTTCATTTGAGCTCATATTGATGCCCGAAATACTATCAGAAAAGGGCTATGTGATGTTAGTTTCTGTTTCTTAACAGAACGTGCACTTTTGTCATTTTTGCCATGATTGATGTGTGCACCCTATGAACTTGAGTCCTACATGTGTTTTGTAATATGCCACGCCATCTTTACAGGGGTGTATGCCATATATATTTGTGATCTATGTGGTGACTAGCACAAGCATGCAAACTAGGCTTCATGATGTTGCTGATTTCAGCCCCTGTTCTGCTGATATTTTTATGCCATGTAAACTTGATGCTACCGAGAGATCCATGCTTATTTTGAGATACTTCAGTAAGGACGTTTTGAACATATGGTTATTCTCTATCCATCCATGCCCCTGTTTGCAATTATGGAGTGCCATAGCTGGAGTCAATCGAGCTCTACTTTTGCTATAAAATGTTTCCTGGGAGGTTGTTTACATGTTATTCAATTTTGCCAAGGTTGTTGTAGTTGATCCGTGTATGCTATGATGTTGTTCTTGCCATGTATAGCTTCTATGCCATGTATTATTACTGTGAGTTGCCTTGCCATGCCATGTATTGCTCTGTGGTGAGTGATTTAAGCTCACCAACATGCCTACTTATTGTTGTTCCTGCCATGTATGAATCTGTAATATAACTTGCCATGTTTACATGGGTGCCATCATATTTTCTGATCCTTTTTGGCTTATGGTCACTAAAGTACATTTGTTCTATGCAATTAGTAGATTCATGCCATGCCTTTGTTTGCCATGATAAGTTCCTGTAACATGTTGTTTGATAGCTCTAAACATTGCAACCTGATGTTATTTCTGCTAAAGTCTGAAACTGTTATTATTTGCAATCTTGCCATGTCTGTTTGAGCATGTTCTACTGATTTCTGGAGATAGCTCAGTGTTGATGTTTTGTCATGCTTTACCTGTACATCATGCCCATGCCTTTTGTTTTCTTGTTGAGGTCCTGTAGCATGTTGTTTTGATGCTTGCAATATGCCAACTTGCTGTTTTGGACAGATTGTTGCTATAACTTGTATTGTGTGTATGTGTTGAACCGTTGCTCCGTTTTGAGTGTGCTCTATATGAAACTTGCTTAGAATTGCATGTAGCTTCATATTATCATGTTGCATCCTTGTTTTGAGGTGCTTGCTTGATGTTTGTATGCATTTTGCATCAATGCCATGCTTATCTTGTTTTGCTCATATCTTCTAGGCCGTAGCTCCGAATTAAATAAACTTTATATGTAACTTGACTAGAATTTCGTGTAGATCATCGTGGTGCATCTTAACTTGCTGTTTAACAACTTGAACATAAGGTTTATTCAGATCTGGACCAATTTCGAAATTTGCATATGAGGACTTACCGGAATTGTTCCATGTTGTTTCCGGCCTCATTTAAACTTGCTTTGATGTGTTGCTCTTGTTTGCATCATCTCTTGCCATGAGTAGCTTCATGTAGTCTTGTCATGCATCATGCTTGTTTGTGCATCATGTCATGTTCATGTGTGGTGTGTTTACCGTGTTGTGTGCTTCTTCTTGTTAGTTCTTGTTTCGTTGCGATCGTGAGGATTCGTTCGTCTACGCTTGGTTCATCTTCGTGGCTTCATCTTCTTCATGGACTCGTTCTTCTTCCTAGCGGGATTTCAGGCAAGATGACCGTCACCTTGGATCTCACTACTATCATTGCTATGCTAGTTGCTTCGTTCTATCGCTATGCTGCCTTACCTACCACTTGCTGCTCAAGCCTCCCAATTTGCCATGTCAGCCTCTAACCTTTGTCACCCTTCCTAGCACACCGTTGTTTGGCTATGTTACCGCTTTGCTCAGCCCCTCTTATAGCGTTGTTAGTTGCAGGTGAAGATGAAGTTTGTTCCTTGTCGGAACATGGAGATGTTGTTCCTTGTTGGAACATGTTTACTTGTTGGGATATCACAATATATCTTATTTAATTAATGCATCTATATACTTGGTAAAGGGTGGAAGGCTCGGCCTTATGCCTGGTGTTTTGTTCCACTCTTGCCGCCTAGTTTCCGTCATATCGGTATTATGTTCCCAGATTTTGCGTCCCTAACGCGGTCGGGTGATTTATGGGACCCCTTGACAGTTCGCTTTGAATAAGACTCCTCCAAAGAAGGCCCAACATTGGTTTTACCATTTGCCTCACCACCACCTACTTTTCCCTTGGGAGGCGCTCTCGAGGGTCATCTTTATTTAGCCCCCGGGCGGTGCTTCTCTAAGTGTTGGTTCGAACCGAAGCCACTTCTTGGGCCACCCTGGGAAACTCGAGGCTTGGTTTTACTTGTAGCCTGTCTCATCCGGTGTTGCCACGAGAACGAGATATGTGCAGCTCCTATCGGGATTGTCGGCGATCGGGCGGTCTTGCTGGTCTTGTTTTATTCTGTCGAAATGTCTTGTAGCCGGATTCCGAGACTGATCGGGTCTTCCGGGAGAAGGAATATCCTTCGTTGATCGCGAGAGCTTATCATGGGCTAAGTTGGGACACCCTGCAGGTATAAACTTTCGAGAGCCGTGCCCGCGGTTATGTGGCAGATGGGAATTTGTTAATATCGGTTGTAGTAAACTTGAAGCAAACTCTTCTAAAATACACCAACCGTGTGCGTAATCGTGAGTGTCTCTTTTCGGGTTGATCGAGAGGAGAACACGGTTTCGGGTTATGTCGACGTAAGTAGGAGTTCAGGATCACTTCTTGATCATTACTAGTTGACGACCGTTCCTTTGTTTCTCTTCTCGCTCTCATTTGCGTATGTTAGCCACCATATATGCTTAGTCGCTGTTGCAACATCACCACTTTACCCCTTCCTTTCCCGTTAAGCTTTGCTAGTCTTGATACCCCTGGTAATGGGATTGCTTTGAGTCCTCGTGGCTCACTGATTACTACCACCAACAGTTGCAGGTACAGGTTTGCGATGATCATGACGCGAGAGCGATGTTTGCTTGTTTTGGAGTCCTTCTTCTTCCTCGTCGATCAGGGGATAGGTTCCAGGTCGGCACCCTGGGCTAGCAGGGTGGATGTCGTTTGAGCCTCTGTTTATGTTTCATCCGTAGTCGGATGTTGATCTTGTATATGGTGTTGATGTATTCTTATGGCATTTGTGCCTTATGTATGTAACCCCATCTATTATGTAATGTTGATGTAATTATATCCACCTTGCAAAAGCGTCTTCAAGATGCGCTTCTATCCTTGGCGGGACCTTCGAGTTCCTTTTGGATAGGGTCGCATCTTGGGCGTGACAAGTTGGTATCAGAGCCTCGACCGACCTTAGGAGCCCCCTTGATTGATCGTGTAGTTTGGTCGTTGTTGAGTCTAGAAGAAAACTATTTTTGGAGTCTAGTTATATCAGAGAGTAGGAATTCTTTTTACTCCTCAGTCCCTTCGTCGCTCTGGTGAGGAATCTTGACGTAGGTGTTTTGAATTACTCCTCTTCCCCTTCAAATTTTTCTTTAGGTTCACGCAGTTGGTTTTCCGGTAGTTGTTCCTCAGCTCTTTTTATCCGGTGCATTTCTCATCAAGCTGAATCGAGCCTCTTCATCGTTGTCAAGTCCAATCCTCAGTTGTTTTCTTTTCCCGCCCGCCCACCCTTCTTCTTCTCGGAACCGGAGTCCGTAATTGAGTATCCATCCTACTCGTGCGAAGTCTTTGCTTTCTTTCCTCAATGATTTCAACCGGTGTTTTCTCTTCAAGATATTCGTCGGTTTCCCCTTCCAAGTTGCCTTTGTTTTCCCGCCTCCACCCTCTTCTTCCCGGAGCTGAGTCTGTCTCGACCATCAATTTCATTCGTGTGGAGCCTCTTCAGTCTTCCTCAATTATTTCAACCGTGAATTCTCGCTTTGTCGACATTCTTCATCTCTTTCTTCTCCGGTGGACTCAATTCAAGTTTTGAGGTTGATCATATTCTTTTCCTCGAAGTGTTTTTCCTGCTCGTTCTCCTCTTGCCAGTTTATCCTTCCGGAGTGATGAAGACATCTCAGGAGACTCGTCTGTGTTTGAATTAATTCGAGGTTGTCACCTCATTCAAATATTTCATTTGTTCCGGTGCATCATCTATCTGTTCGTCATCCCTTTCCAACGGTGTTTTCTTTAGTGGGCCCTAACCCACAAGTCTTTTCCCAGGATCTTACCTGACTCTTCTAATTTCCCCAGAGTTATTCTCAATTCTTTTCAAAGTGTGATGTAAGAATGGATTTCATCAGTCACATGCCTTCTCCAAGATCGATTTCAAATCATTTCATTGTTGGCTCGACTTCTTTGCTTTCCATTCTTCCGGAGTATCTCATTAATTTTGGTGGTGTTTCTCGTCTTCATTTGAAGACCGAAGTAGAGTTTTCCCTAAATCTCGTCCGTTCTCCCAGAAATTCGCGGTGCTAGCTCGATGTTATCCTATCCAATTGTTTCTAGTCGTGCAATTCTTTTCATCCATCCGGAGTATTTCAGGAGTTGATTTCTATTTCTTTTCACCCGAGGCCTTTATTCCAGAAGAATTCTTGTCCTCACATTTCAGCTACCGTTATCCAATTATCCCGGTGCTTCGTTCAAGTGTTCTTTAATCAGCTCATGATCTCTTTGTTCTTTTGCATCTAAATCCCCTCTAGCTTATTGGTTCTTCTAATTCTTCCTGGTGATTCATTCTCTTTCATCAGTCATTTCCAAATTCTTACGGAGGTTCGTTCAAGATTCTTTTCCTTGATTATCATTTTAATTCATTCGTTCTTTCCAAATCCTACCGGTGGTTCATGAAGACTTTCTCAAGTTTTGTGCTATCCCTTCTCAATCCTTTTTCAAGAAGAATAAGTAGTATGCAAAAATCAATTGGTGGTCATCAATTTAATTTGATGAAGGATAAGCATACAATAAATCTTATTCTTATTTCATCCAAGTGATTAATCCCTTCCTTCAGAGTTTGTTCGTGAGGAATAAATTCTACTTCCAAGTGTTTTCATCTTTTCTTTTCCGGAGTTCAAATTTCCATCGACCATCTCGTCGGAACCTCCATCTAAATCACCGCAAGGCTCATCTTATTCTTTCATCCTTCATCTCTATCTCATCATCCTTTTGTCACCGGAGTTCTTCATGGTGGTTCTTCATGATTTAATTCTTTCTTCAAGAGTTTCATCAATATTTTTGGTGGAATTCAAATATCTTTTCTTCTTGCATCTCTAAGTGTAATTAATTCTCCGTATTCTTTAGAATTGGACTTTTGCATTTCTTTGTTCTTCTCAGATATTCAAATCCACTCAATCCTTCCTTCTAAGTTCTTTTCATTCAAATTCTTTCAATTCTTCCGGAGGCATTGCGTTGTTTATCTCGTCAAGTGTCATTCCATCTTCTGAAGCTCACGTTCTATTCTTTCCTTGTTCAACCGGTGTGCTGCCTAAATCCTTTCAGTATTATTCGTTTCTTATCTCGTTATAACCGGAGTTGTTTCATAGTCTAACTGATTCCGTGAGCTTTCGATTCTCGTCATTCTCGTCGTTCCTCTCTTCTTCTCGAGTGCTCTCGATTCTTTGCCTCTTCTCTCTTGCGTTTCTTGTTTCACCTCATCCCTTTTCCCTTCCGTCTCGGCCCTAAGATCTCGGGACGAGATCTCTTGTTACTGGAGGAGTGTTGTAACGCACCGGATTCGATGCGCCAGGTGTCCGCCAGTTATTCGTCGGTGTTGCCATGTCTTTTGCTTGCGTGTTGCACTTTGTCATGTCATCATCTGCATTTCATATCATGTCATCATGTGCATCGCATTGGCATACGTGTTCGTCTCATACATCCGAGCATTTTTCCCGTTGTCCGTTTTGCAATCCGGCACTCCTATGCTCCCCGGCGCTCCCTTTTACCTCTTTTCATGTGCGGGTGTTAAACGGTCTCGTAATGGCCCGTGGTTTGTCAAGCGGCCTTGGTATAGCACCGGTAGACCGCCTGTCAAGTTTCGGATCATTTGGAGGTCGTTTGATACTCCAACGGTTAACCGGGTAACCGTAAAAGCCCTCTTGGTCTTGCAGCCCAACACCCCTTCCAAACTGGCCCAAAACCCATCTAACTCCCCTCCATGCTCTCGGTTGTTCGATCACGATCGTGTGGGCGAAAACCGCACCTCATTTGGACACTCCTAGCTCCCTCTACCTATAAATATGTGCATCTCCCCCGAAATCCCGGTCCAAACCCTAGCCTCGTCTTCCTCCGCGCGCCGGACGAAGTCAGCGCCGCCGCCCGCGCCCAATCGTGGCCTTCCACGTGGCACCCGCCGACGCCGGCCGCTTTCGGCCGGGACGGGCCCTCCTGCCCATCCGGCTGCGCGCCGCCGCCCCTGACCTCCCGCTTCGCCAGGCGCCGCCCGCCAGCGCCAGCGCCTCCGCCGCCGCCGCCGCCCGTCGCCTGCCCTCCGGCGGCGCGCTCCGCCCAAACCCGCCGCCCTTCGCCCGCGGTGCGCCCGCCGCCCCTTGACCCGCTTGTCGCCGCCTCCTCTCCCCACGCCGCCTCGCGCCATGGCGCCGGCGCCGCCAGCGCCTCCCCCCGGCCAGCCGCGCCGCCCGGCGCGCCCGCCTCGGCCTCCGCCGCCGCCTCGCCGCCGAGCCTCGTCCTCGGCCCCCTCCGACTCCGGCAGCCGCGCCCCGATCTCCGGCGAACCTCGGTCCGGCCAGATCCGATCCAAACAGCCCAGGGTTGACTTCTTCTCCCCCCCGAATTTCCTCCAAGTCATTATCTGTGTTATATTTTGTTGCATTTTCATCATGCCATAACTCTGCATCCGTAGCTCCGTTTCGTGCGTTTAATATGTCAAATTGTTCGCCTCGACGAGTACATCATTCCATCCCATTGCATCATTTTCATTTGAGCTCACCTTGATGCCCGAAATGCTGTTAGAAGAGGGCTATGCGATGTTAGTTTCTGTTTCTTAACAGAACGTGCACTTTTGTCATTTTTTCCATGATTGATGTGTGCACCCTATGAACTTGAGTCCTACATGTGTTTTGTAATATGCAATGCCATCTTTACAGGGGTGTATGCCATGTATTTTTGTGATCTCTGTGGTGACTAGCACAAGAATGCAAACTAGGCTTCATGATGTTGCTGATTTCAGCCCTGCTTACTTGATATTTTTATGCCATGTAAACTTGATGCTACCGAGAGATCCATGCTTATTTTGAGATACTTCAGTAAGGATGTTTTGAACATATGGTTATTCTCTATCCATCCATGCCCCTGTTTGCAATTATGGAGTGCCATAGCTTGAGTCAATCGAGCTCTACTTTTGCTATAAAATGTTTCCTGGGAGGTTGTTTACATGTTATTCAATTTTGCCAAGGTTGTTGTAGTTGATCCGTGTATGCTATGATGTTGTTATTGCCATGTATAGCTTCTATGCCATGTATTCTTACTGTGAGTTGCCTTGCCATGCCATGTATTGCTCTGTGGTGAGTGATTCAAGCTCACCAACATGCCTACTTATTGTTGTTCCTGCCATGTATGAATCTGTAATATAACTTGCCATGTTTACATGGGTGCCATCATATTTTCTGATCCTTTTTGGCTTATGGTCACTAAAGGACATTTGTTCTATGCAATTAGTAGATTCATGTCATTCCTTTGTTTGCCATGATAAGTTCCTGTAACATGTTGTTTGATAGCTCTAAACATTGCAACCTGATGTTATTTCTGCTAAAGTCTGAAACTGTTATTATTTGCAATCTTGCCATGTGTGTTTGAGCATGTTCTAGTGATTTCTGGAGATAGCTCAGTGTTCATGTTTTATCATGCTTTACCTGTACATCATGCCCATGCCTTTTGTTTTCTTGTTGAGGTCCTGTAGCCTGTTGTTTTGATGCTTGCAATATGCCTACTTGCTGTTTTGGACAGATTGTTGCTATAACTTGTATTGTGTGTATGTGTTGAACCGTTGCTCCGTTTTGAGTGTGCTCTATATGAAACTTGCTTAGAATTGCATGTAGCTTCATATTATCATGTTGCATCCTTGTTTTGAGGTGTTTGCTTGATGTTTGTATGCATTTTGCATCAATGCCATGCTTATCTTGTTTTGCTCATATCTTCTAGGCCGTAGCTCCGAATTAAATGAACTTTATATGTAACTTGACTAGAATTTCGTGTAGATCATCGTGGTGCATCTTAACTTGCTGTTTAACAACTTGAACATAAGGTTTATTCAGATCTGGACCAATTTCGAAATTTGCATATGAGGACTTACCGGAATTGTTCTATGTTGTTTCCGGCCTCATTTAAACTTGCTTTGATGTGTTGCTCTTGTTTGCATCATCTCTTGCCATGAGTAGCTTCATGTAGTCTTGTCATGCATCATGCTTGTTTGTGCATCTTGTCATGTTCATGTGTGGTGTGTTTACCCATGTTGTGTGCTTCTTCTTGTTAGTTCATGTTTCGTTGCGATCGTGAGGATTCGTTCGTCTACGCTTGGTTCATCTTCGTGGCTTCATCTTCTTCATGGACTCGTTCTTCTTCCTAGCGGGATTTCAGGCAAGATGACCGTCACCTTGGATCTCACTACTATCATTGCTATGCTAGTTGCTTCGTTCTATCGCTATGCTGCCTTACCTACCACTTGCTGCTCAAGCCTCCCAATTTGCCATGTCAGCCTCTAACCTTTGTCACCCTTCCTAGCAAACCGTTGTTTGGCTATGTTACCGCTTTGCTCAGCCCCTCTTATAGCGTTGTTAGTTGCAGGTGAAGATGAAGTTTGTTCCTTGTTGGAACATGGAGATGTTGTTCCTTGTTGGAACATGTTTACTTGTTGGGATATCACAATATATCTTATTTAATTAATGCATCTATATACTTGGTAAAGGGTGGAAGGCTCGGCCTTATGCCTGGTGTTTTGTTCCACTCTTGCCGCCCTAGTTTCCGTCATATCGGTATTATGTTCCCAGATTTTGCGTCCCTAACGCGGTCGGGTGATTTATGGGACCCCCTTGACAGTTCGCTTTGAATAAGACTCCTCCAAAGAAGGCCCAACATTGGTTTTACCATTTGCCTCACCACCACCTACTTTTCCCTTGGGAGTCGCTCTCTCGAGGGTCATCTTTATTTAGCCCCGGGCGGTGCTTCTCTAAGTGTTGGTTCGAACCGAAACGCTTCTTGGCCACCACATGGGAAACTCGAGGCTTGGTTTTACTCGTAGCTGTCTCATCCGGTGTTGCCACGAGAGCGAGATATGTGCAGCTCCTATCGGGATTGTCCGCGCGATCAGGCGGTCTTGCTGGTCTTGTTTTATTGCTGTCGAAATGTCTTGTAGCCGGATTCGAGACTGATCGGGTCTTCCGGGAGAAGGAATATCCTTCGTTGATCGCGAGAGCTTATCATGGGCTAATTTGGGACACCCCTGCAGGGTATAAACTTTCGAGAGCCGTGCCCGCGGTTATGTGGCAGATGGGAATTTGTTAATATCCAGTTGTAATAAACTTGAAGCAAACTCTTCTAAAATACACCAACCGTGTGCGTAACTGTGAGTGTCTCTTTTCGGGGTTGATCGAGAGGAGAACACGGTTTCTGGGTTATGTCTGACGTAAGTAGGAGTTCAGGATCACTTCTTGATCATTACTAGTTGACGTCTGTTCCTTTGTTTCTCTTCTCGCTCTCATTTGCGTATGTAAGCCACCATATATGCTTAGTCGCTGCTGCAACCTCACCACTTTACCCCCCCTTCCTTTCCCTTTAAGCTTTGCTAGTCTTGATACCCATGGTAATGGGATTGCTGAGTCCTCGTGGCTCACAGATTACTACACCAACAGTTGCAGGTACAGGTTTACGATGATCATGACGCGAGAGAGATGTTTGCTTGTTTTGGAGTCCTTCTTCTTCCTCGTCGATCAGGGGATAGGCTCCAGGTCGGCACCCTGGGCTAGCAGGGTGGATGTCGTTTGAGCCTCTGTTTATGTTTCATCCGTAGTCGGATGTTGATCTTGTATATGGTGTTGATGTATTCTTGTGGCATTTGTGCCTTATGTATGTAACCCCATCTATTATGTAATGTTGATGTAATGATATCCACCTTGCAAAAGCGTCTTCAAAGATGCGCTTCTATCCTTGGTGGGACCTTCGAGTTCCTTTTGGATAGGGTCGCATCTTGGGCGTGACACATCGGTTGCGGGATGAAGTTGTTTCGTAGGTTGCTATTGCTGCGCACCCCCGCCATCGAGACCGTTGCCGGCGACCGGCGCCGGAGGAAGGAGCGATGCGTGCCTACGCCGCGCTGGGCCTGCGCCGCGCTGGGCCTGCGCCTCCACTACGGAGGTCCGCGCCGAGCAGCCGAGAAGATGAGGCCAAAGTCAACGACGAGGTGAACGGCGACGGCGGCCGTGCGTCCGCGTGATGATGATGATGCAGACGGCGCTGGTGGTCGTGCGTGACGACGATGAAGCGGACGACACCGGTGGTCCTGCACGGAGGTGCAGTTGACTTCCTGCTTTCACGCCGGCAGTTGGTGATGAAGAAGATAGGCGACAGCTCGGCCTCCATGGCATTTGTCCGAACGGTGCCGCTGTTGCTCGCGCTCTCTGGTTGATGTCAAAAAGAGAAGCGGCCATCCTCCTCGTGAGTACATGTACATACAGAAGAAAAACAACCATTGTTAGATTAAAGATCGATTGTAAAGAATAAGATAGTATGGAATGGGACTTCCGATCGGTATACAAAGAGTATCATGACTCCCCTGTGAATGGAGTGATGTCCGAAACATCCTGGATCAGATCCTCCATTGATGATTGTTGATCGGCGGACGAATATTGAAGAAAGAAAACCATTTGCATCATGGCTCGATAAACGCCATGCCCCACGGTGGGCGCCAACTGTCGTGGTAACGATTCCGATAGTAAGAGAGGGGTAGGATAACGGAGCATGATCTATCGAGATGCATATGGGTGACACGGTGGTTTTAGCGAGTTCGGGCCTCTCACGGTGGAGATAACAACCCTACGTCTCGTGCTCCGGAGAGGCTTTGTTTTATCTGAGTATATATCCGGAGATTACAATGTGTGTGTGAGAGAGAGGAACGGATCCCCATGCCTGAGCTAAGTCCTGAGACTAATGGTGAAAAGAGAGAGAGGGATCGAAGGAAAAGCCCCCTAGTCTAGTGGTGGGGGGTGGCTTATATAGAGTGCGCCACCCCCTCACCCCATATGTTACATGATGGAGCATCAATGCTGTAATGCCTGCCCACTACAAAACCGTCATGCTGACTATTGGTCTTTGCATATCCGAGTGAGTTACATGGTCGAGTGGAATGAGCTCGTCGAGTGAAGTGCCGTGCTCCGAGTGGTTGTCGCCGTCCGAGTGACTTTCAAGTTGCGGTACATCTAGACGGTGATCTGGCCCAGGGGCCTAGTACAAAGTATACGGTGTCCATGGGTAGGGCCTTTAGGTCAGGCCTGTTACCCTACCCCTAATACATGTCCTCGTCAGCGGGTGCCGAGCCACGCCGCGCCTCTCCTCCGGACGCCACCCGCAAGTCACCGTTGCGAACGCGCCGGCCGGTCCCTGTGTCGTACTTTGAGCCGCCTCTGACTGCGCCGTGCCTGCGTCCTCCCGTGACAACCCGGGGCCCCGCCGCTCATCGCTGAAAGCGTCATCCCGTGACGACCCAGTACCCTGCCATTTATTTCCTCGAAAGCGCCCTTAAGCCGCCGGCTTCGATCCGCCGCTCCTGTCGTGGCTCTCGCCTCGAGCGTCTTCCCCTGCCGCTGCTGAGATGCGTAGCCGGATCTTCTGCCGCCGCCTTCTCTGGCCCGCCGCGGTTCTCCGCCACCTCCAATCGCCGCCCGAGGCCTCGCCGAGCCGCTCTGTCGCGAACAGCACCGCCTCCGCCTCTGCTGCGTGTGGCCATGGCCGCCGGGTCAAAGGTCGGTTGCCCCAACGCCTTTCTCCTCCGTTCGTCCTGAGCCACAAGTCGCCGCCCCGTCGTCACTTCCGCGGCTGCGGTTGCGCCTCATCGGCGCGCCTCTGTTGCTGCGTTATCGTCACCGGTTTGCTTCCGCGCCCAAACCGCCTGCGCCCCTGCTCGACGGTCGTGTCAATCCTCCGCGGCTTTACCTCTTCTAAGTCACCTATGGGCCGCCCTGCGCTAAGTCGCCGGTTCCCTAGCCAAGCCGCTTTACTGCTCAGAGCCTCCGCCTTAAACCGCCCTCGACCTCTGTTGGTGTCTGCTGCCGACCTGATGTTTCGTCCCGCTTCAGCTGCTGCCCCGCCGGGTCAACTCTGCCCGCGGTTGCTGCCGGTTCTGCCCTGCTCCAAGCCTCCGTCGCCACAGCCTCCGCTTCATCAACCACTGCCTATGTGGTGCTCGCATCTGACCCGCACATCGCCGGCCGTCTCCGCATCCACGGCCTCTCAAGTCGCCGCCCTGCGTGATGGCCCTCCGCCACGGCCGCGGAGTTTCCTCACCTGCGGTCTACTACCGGGCCGCCGGGCTCTGCTCCGTAGCTGTTTTTCCATGCCGACCTCGTCAAGTTGCCGGGCTGCCCGGCTGCCTCTGCCATACCTTACCCTCTATCTGCTCCGGTTCTGCTGTATCTCTCTACAAACCGGCCGGCTGTCGTGGATGGATCTGCCATGTCACTTCTCCCGCGTGTGACTCGCCACTGTTGGTCATGGCCCGTGTTAAGTCACTGCGCTCACCTACAAACGCCTGAGGTAGTGCCTCCTCGCGCTGCTGCCTCCCTGAAGCGCCGTAACCCGCCACGGATAAACCGTCGTTCCCTAAACTACCCTGAATCTGCCTCACAGCCACGCCGGTTCACTGCTCCCCACTTAGCTGTTGCGGACTGCTTCAACCTTACCGTCACCAGCCCCGGCTTACACCAAAAATGCTGCTCGGGCCAAGTCACCTGCAATTCTCCCGTCGGCCTCGCCCTCACCGAGTCGCCGGCCCTGCCGCTGCCTCTGAGTCGTCATCACCGGAGCAAGCTTTGATCCGTCTTGTTTCTAAGTTGTGCTCGAGCCGGCTTGCCACGACGTCTCCGCCTCCGGCCTCAAGTCGCTCTTTAGTGCGTGGCCACCCGCGCGCCGTTACCACTATGAGTCGCCGATACGGTTTCCCCGCGCAGGTGTCGCTTTACCTCCAAGTTTCCTCACCGGTTTGACTCGCTGTAGTGGCTGCTACTATCTCCTCCACGTGAAGACCAAGAACCCAAGGTCAGCTGGAAGATGACAACAGTACTAGTACATGCATGCTCTCAGAGATTTGATGTACAGATCAAAAGTTACTTACATAAGAGATCAAGGATTACTAATGATTCATCATCACATCAAGACAAAAGAAGAAAAAAGGCAATTTGAGTTGCTGGTTTGTATGGAGACCTCACGTCAAAAAAAAGGGAGCAGCGCGGCGCGCAGAGGCTGCAGGCGTTTTGGGCGCTCCATTCACGAGGCCGGGGTTTGTACGCTGTTGATTAAGAGCAGTGCGTGCACACGCTGGCACTTCAATCAGGTCCTCCGTAAGAGATTAAGACAAGAGGAGAAGATCACGTGGAGACATCAGACATTTGATATGTTTTGATCCCAGTGTTCACGTTCATCCGACAAATAAATATCAGGTGACATCCATCTAAGTTTATTTATTAGCGCATATTGTTTTTGTCAAATAACAATTACTTTGATCTGTATATTTTTGTATACAGGATAATTATTCACTACAAATGTGGTTTATACCACGGTATGGAGCACGGGCTGATAATGTTCCGCCCGGCGATAGTCCGTGACGTATTACCCGTTGAATGGACGCGCACAAGTCGCCGCCCTTGCGGCCCGGTCTACATCGACTTGCCGGGACCGTGCTCGCGATTGACTTGTCGTCCGACGCCACCTCTGTGGACCCGGTTTACATCAACTTGCCGGGATCATTTTTTCTCGTTGTTCAATGGGCGTGCACAAAGCCGCCGCCTATGAGCTACGGTCGTCTTTGCTATCCGTCTTTCGCGGCCCGGTCTACATCAACATACCAGGTCGCACCCGTCTGCATGGGCTGTTTATTGAGTATGAGCAAATCACAGCTTGGGTAGCCCGGTTTTTCTTTCAACAAATTAGAGACAAATTATCATTCAGCCGCTGTCTGCACTGGATGGATCAATGGACATGCGCACAAATCGCTGCCACTACAGATTGGTCAACTTCAAACAGCCAGTTGGAAGGAACCATTGGCTGAGTTGCTGACATGGCTCATACGGGATCATTTATAACCCACCACAGTCACCTCAACCTTCTGTGGATTTACATAGTGTTATCAACACCAATGATATATACCTTCTGCTATGGTCAAGTATGGAGAATCTCAAGACAACTCCTTGAGTCATCTTAAGACTCGAAGGCTACTATGATATGACTCAGTAAGTCTTACCAGTTTCAGCAAATTCAAGAGCCCCAAGATGTTGAAGGGAAAGATAACCCGGTCCCAGAGGCTACTGTTATATTTAAAGGCCGTCAGAAATATTCCGGCTCACAATGATGCTTCTGGTTTATTGTCCGGTTTAAGAAAAATCCCGTCTCCCACACAGCGCTGAAGCCCTTAGTGTCTGGTTCAAATCCGGTTTAAGAGGAAACTATGTCTTGCAAAGATCTGAAGCTCTCAAATCCGGTTTAAAAATGTCCGGTTCAAAAAGGAATTAACTTCTCGCAAGTTCGAGTTTAAAGGCCGTCAGAAAATTTCTGGCTGAAAATGAAGATTCCGGTTTAAAATCCGGTTCAAGGGAAAGATGTCTCCCACAAAGCTTTGAAGCTCTCAATATCCGGTTTAACGTCCGGTTCAAGAAGGATTTATCTCTTGCAGAAAGTTAAAGGGTGCCAAAGAGGACCTGCTGCCATGATGCGCGGTTCAAACATGGGTATCATGCCTTATTGGCTTATCATATTATTGATCACTTGGGGGCTTGGTCATGTCTGAACCATAGTCACACCTCTTGATCGGCGCAATGCCATAGTATCACTTGGGGGCTTTGGTCGTGTCCGAACCATAGCAACACCTTTTGATAGGCGCAAAGCCACAACATCACTTGGGGACTTGGTCACGTCTGAACCATAGTCATGCCTCTTGATCGGCCTAGTGCCATAGCATCACTTGGGGGCTTGGTCGAACCCGAACCATAGCTACACCTCTTGATCGGCGTAATGCCAAAGCATCATTTGGGGACCTGGCTGACTCGAACCATAGCTACACCTTTTTGGGGGCTTGGTCGTGTCCGACCATGGTAATGCCTCTTGATCGGCTCAAAGCCTCATTTGCAATGGTTTTACTTCTGCCTTTGCTTGAATTATGTTCTCTTTTTTGATAAACATTTTTTTGTTGCTTTTTCAAACCGGCGTTAATAACCCGGCTCGACTGTCAATTACAAGTTGTCAGTGCACGATTAAATCATAATCCGGAGACTATCCGCCCGGTCTGATTTTCAATTAAAATCTTATTATGGAGTAAACCGGTGTTTATCAACTCGGCTCGGCTTTCAACTATAAGTTGTCAGTACATGACCAGTTATAATCCGGCGATTATTAACCCGGTCTGGTTTCGACTATCAGACACCAGTGTTATATATGGATAATCCAGCGATTATTAACCCGGTTTGGTTTTGACTATCAGTCACCAGTATTATATATGGTTAAACCGGTGTTTATCACAACCCGGTACGGTTTTATCATAAACCGACACAGTATGAAAGGAGTTATCATTACTCAAGATTGGGGTATCACTCTTACTACAAAAATTTGGTAAACCAACGATGTGATTCAATGTCACAGGTATGATATATTTCATATTTGATTATTCTTATGTGCAGCCTTGGTTATAAACCCAGGTTATATGTTGGGCATTATGACCCGTCCGGCGGTAAACTGCCAGGACACTTTAAACTTGTTGTATGCAGAAACAGGTTGAATAAAGCATGATTATAAATCACCGGCGTTTATTAACCCGGCCTGGCTTTAGACGATAAGTCGCCAGTATATGATGAGAAATTATCCGATGTTTGTTAACCCGGCCTGGCTTTGGACTGTAAGTTGCCAGTATATATTTGGATTGCGCCATGGGAATCATGCGCTTATAAATCATTGGGTTATATTATTCAAATAGCCAAACTTGGCTGAATTTTCATTATGATATTGAATGAATAAAGGTTTTCATACCGGATTATATTATCTTGAATAGCCAAACATGGCTGGATTTTTATTATGGTTATTAATAACCGGTATTATAATTAAGGTTTTCAAAGTCGCTTTAGCGCAATGGCTATTATTTTATCAAAGGATATGATTTATTCTACAATGGAAGGAATAGTCCCGAGTCGCTGCAGGCTTACGACCCGGCCCTTGGGGGCTATATTATTCAAAATTAAGATTATATCAAATATGCAAGTCTCATGTCGCTGCAAGCATGCACCATGATACTTGGGGGCTAATGCAAAGTCATTTTTATTAGTCTTATTGAAGACCCGACTCATCACATCTTAATGAGCCAGCCCTTGGAGGCTACCAATTGCTCCTGTCAACAATTCAGGGTATACAAATTTTCATCTATTATTGAAGGATCCACTGCTCAGTTGGTAAAGCACAAAGCTCTCAACCTTGTGGACGTGGGTTGACGCCCCATGATGGGAGTTACATAATATAATGTTATTTTCAATAGAGTATATATAAAGTCCCAGCTCAATATTATCTTACTGAGCCAGCCCTTGAGGGCTACACGTTGCTGTTAAAGTCTACTTGATCATATTTTCAAAGTCCCTGCTCACTGACCCGACCCTTGGGGGCTACACTGGTTGAAGTTTTTATGAGCATCAGGAAATTACAAGTCCCAGGTTGCTGCAAGCATGACAACCCAGCACTTGGGGGCTACATATGTGGAATACTCAGTTCTGACTAGTGATTGAGATGAACAACCTGGATTTCTTCAAAGTGGCAGTAATTATATGGAAGCAAGCCTCAAATCATCACTTTGTTCTGTTCAAGACTTGGGGGCTACAAGTCATATGGATATAAGGGAGAAATATCTTCAAATTTTCAGTTTTGAGCTAACCAGATTGACCCGGTGTCTGCAACAATTATAACCCGGCGTCACCAACAATTATTGACCCGGCGTCACCAATCATTATGACCCGGTGTCTGCAACAATCATGAACCGGCGTTGGCAACAATCATGAACCGGCGTTGGAAACAATCATGACCCGAAATTATCAGTTTTATAACCCGGCAATTTTGGTAATATTAAACCGGCAAGTTTTACATCTTCAAACCGGCTGAATATCAGATGAGTATTTCAAGACCAATATTTCTTAAGCCGGCTCTTTGGAAGCCGACTCAAGTGGATTATTCTTCACAATATTTCTCTGTGAGAAACCAATGTCAGCAAATTGAGTATGAAGCTGGCTTGTTGACCCGGATATTCTAGAAGGAGGAAATGACAAGGACTTAAGGATGAACAGATGCCGGTTTACAAGAATTCTTAACCCGGAGCACAATCTGTCAAATTTGTTCTTGTGTTTGTTTTACAGGATCGGTTTAACATGGATAAATCCAAATTAAACTGGGGGCTAATGTCGGGATATACCCTTGGCGTAAACCGGCGGAAGTGTAACCCGGCGGACTTATGATTTATCTGAAGACCCCACGACACTTGACGAGTTCTTGGCGACCCGCCTTGACACAGTGGATTACAAGCAACCCGCCTGGTCATTATGACTCACTAGTGACCCGGCGGGCGGCTCAGACGGATGACAAGGCCCAAGGCTCAGAAGGCCGGTTCATGTTATGGTGGGCCGGTTTAAGAGGAAATGCGTGAGGAATATTTGTCTTACAAGGAGTTAAGACCTGGACTTGTATCCGGTTTGTATTAGAGATAGACTAGTCCTAATCCTAATAGGACTCCACATGTAACCCGCCCCTTCAACATATATAAGGAGGGGAAGGGCTCCCCAAGGAGGGACAAGCGACAAGAAAGAAAGTTCAATAACCTCTAGGGCTAGACACAACTAGAGGAGAGCTGGTTTTACGGTGACCCCCTCATGAGGATAATGAGACCTAGCCACAAACAGCATGTAGGGCTATTACCGGATGATGTTTCCCGGGGCCCGAAGTTGTCTAAACCCGTGTCTTGTGTGTTGATCCGCCCTGTGTCTCTCGTCCCACTCAACCCCTCTCAAGCTACCACATAGATGCGTCGGCCTCGCGACTAAGTCCTTTCATGAGGACATCTGCCGTGACAAAACCACGACACCTAGCCAATCTAGGAGACACCACTCTCCAAGAAGTAACAAACGGTGTGTTGACGATGAACTCCTTGCTCTTGTGCTTCAAATGATAGTCTCCCCAACACTCAACTCTCTCTCACAGGATTTGGATTTGGTGGAATGAAGATTTGAATGGAAAGCAACTTGGGGAAGGCTAGAGATCAAGATTCATATGGTAGGAATGGAGTATCTTGGTCTCAACACAAGGGTAGGTGGTTCTCTCTCAGAAAATGTGTATTGGAAGTGTAGGTTCGTTCTGATGGCTCTCTCTATGAATGAAGAGTGGGTGGAGGGGTATATATAGCCTCCACACAAAATCTAACCGTTACACACAACTTACCAATCTCGGTGGGACCGAATTGAGAAACTCGGTCGGACCGATTCAGCAAATCTAGTGACCGCTAGGATTTTCGGTGGGACCGACATGCAACTCTGTAGGACCGATATGGTAAGGGTTAGGGCATAACGTAATCTCGGTGAGACCGATTACACAAACTCAGTAGGGCCGATTTTTGTAATAAGCTAACCAAAGAGTTGGTCAGGTAAACTCGGTGGGACCGGTTCGCTCATTTTGGTGGGACCAAAATGTTACGGAAAGGAAACAGAGAGTTTACATTGCAATCTCGGTGGGACCGATCGCTCATCTCGGTGGGACCGAAATGTTACGAAGGGAAACAGAGAGATTACAATCCCGTCTCAGTGAGACCGAGATCCCCATCGGTGAGACCGATTTGCCTAGGGTTTGTGGTAGTGGCTATGACATCTGAACTTGCTGGCGCCGGATAGAAAGAACCGGTGGGGCCGAGTTTGACTTTTTGTTTAGGTCATATGTGGATGTGAGAAAGTAGTTGAGGGTTTTGGAGCATATCACTAAGCACTTTGAAGCAAGAACCTCATTAAGCAACACCTCATCCCTCCTTGATAGTATTGGCTTTTCCTATAGACTCAATGTGATCTTGGATCACTAAAATATACAATGTACAGTCTTGAGCTTTGAGCTTGAGCCAATCCTTTTATCCTTAGTATTTTGAGGGGTCCACTTTTCTCATCCATGCCATGCCATTCATTGAGCTTTTCCTGAAATATTTATCTTGGAATAATGTTAGCTCAATGAGCTATATGTTGTTAGGAATTACCAAAACCACTAGGGATAGTTGCACTTTCAATCTCCCCCTTTTTGGTAATTGATGACAACATATAGATCAAAGCTTCGACAAATGATAATAAGAGTGAAAAACATTGTAGCTTTGAGAAGTACTCCCTCCGTCCGGAAATACTTGTCATCATAATGGATAAAAAGGGGTGTATCTAGAACTAAAATACATCTAGATACATCCCCTTTTATTCATTTTGATGACAAGTATTTCCGGACGGAGGGAGTATGTGATAAGCAAGAGCTCCCCCTAAATTTGTGCATAGTTTAAGATTTGCTTTGGACTGAAAATGCACAAAGAGTTAGGCTCATGGGTTACTCTTCCATGTCACATACATCTTGGTGGAGCGCTCAAAATGATAATAATAGAATACATGCACTCATCACCAAGCAAAGTGAATGATCATATAGAGATAAAAGGATAATTTCATCCAACAAGCATTAATGTAGCATATGATCAAACACATGATCATCCAAGTATCACATGATGAAAGTATCTCAATCAAGCAAATAAAGTTCAACCACCAAAGCAAGAGAGAATAAAAAGCAACGCTCTCTCTCGAAGCCTATGATCTATACATTTTTCTCCCCCTTTGGCAACAAGTTACCAAAAATTTCATAGAAAATGCATAGCACTAAATTGTCTCTCAGGCTTGATCTTCAGGTGGTGGTGTAGACAGAACGCCAAGGACGAAGGCATCAGTAGATGTAGATGGAGCTGGTGGAGTGGGTGCTGGAGCTGGTGGCACTGAAGCTATAGCTGGTGCAGATGAAGTGGCTCCGGTGTCTGTCACTGGCACTGCAGCTGACCTCTGAGCTCTAGGCACTCTGGCAAATGCCTTAGTGGTTGTCTTTCCCTTCCTCTCCTGCATATCATCCTGAAGTTGCTCAACAATAGACTAGATCTCAGTTACCTTCACATCCATGTCATAGAACTTCTGCTCCATGATCCTCTCCAGGCTCTCCTGGTTTTGAGTCAAGGTGGCCAACCCCTTCTCAATCCTCAGAGTGGATGCAATCAAGTAGCCAAGTTGATCCTGTTTGCTCTTCAAGAAGTACTGAGATGCCTCTTCCATTGTTGGCATCTTGGCAGCCTTCTCAGTCCTTGCCTTCTCCTTCTTCGCTTGTGCTTGCACAGAAGATGGTTCATCTTCATTCATAACCACTTGGTTGTCCTCAAAGTCTGGATAGATAGGCATGTGCTCCTTGTCCAACAAGTATGTGCCAGTGCCCATCTTGGAGTTAATCAGCTCCTGGATCTGTGGGGCATACCCACAACTTCTCTTCTGGTCAGCAGCTATCCTCTTGATAGTTTCAACTATAAGACTCATGACCTTGAACTTTTGTGGCACATCAAATAAGTGTAGCAGATTTATTGCATGGCCTCTGATCATGTTGTGATCACCTGACTTGGGCAAGTGAGTGTGCCTAAGGATCCAGTTAATGGTTGGCAGTCCTGACAGAAGGTAATGTACTAATCCAAACTTGTGTGATTCTATAGCAGCATCTGGGATCTCCTTGTACATATGTGCCATAGTGTTGTGATCCATCTTCTTCTTGGCATAGACATCCAAGTCATCCTCTTCCTCCTTAGGTGCATTGATCAGATTAGTCCATTCTTCAATAGATGATTGGTACCTAGTACCTTCAGACATCCATACTATCCTGCCATCTGGATAGAAGTGTGTTGTGGAGTAGAATTGCATTATTAGCTCATCATTCCACTTTGTGAGCTTCTGCCCAACAAAGTCTGCCACTCCACAAGCACTGAAGCTGTCATACACACCAGGATAGTGTTCATCATTCTCCTTGATGTATATATTCCCAGTTCACCCATCTCATGTCACACACTATTGGCTTCTTGTCCAGCAGAATTGTCTCATAGAAGTCATGTTGTTCCTTTGTGTGGAACCTGTAGTCTACAGCAGTTCTCTTTCTGGTGTCATATGGATCTGACTCTCTCCATAGCCTCAATCCTGAGTCCTTCCTGATCTTCATGTTCTCAGCTATAGGATGGGCATCATTATGATCTGGAATTTTAGGCTTCAATTTTCTCAAGACATGTAACTCATCATGTTCTTCTTCAGCAACAGTTTCAGGCACTGGAGCTTTGTTCTTCTCAGCAGCTGGAATGTTCCTGGTACTCCTCTTTGGTGCAGTCTTGGGCTTGGAGGCAGCCTTGGGTGCTACTTTGGGCTTTGATGAAGCAGCCCCTGACCTAATGGAATCACCCATAAGCTTCTGAGCTTTGGGTGCTGGTGCAGCATCCTCTTCTTCTTCCTCCTCTTCCATCATGGAAGGCTTTCCAATTACTCTAGCCATGGTCTTCTTGACCCTTTCCTTCCTCTTCTTCCCTTCTGCAGCAGCCTCTTTGGGTTCAGCTTCCAAAGATGCTTGAGTGGAGGCTCTGGCTTTAGACATGGGTTGTCTTCCTGCTGGCCTTTTGGTCTTGAGACTGACTTAGTTCTTCTTGGTGAGCCATATTCTTTCTTGAGCACCTTCTTCTTGGAACTGGCCTCATCCTCAACGGCCACATAGTCTTCATCATCAGATTCTGAGGTTCTCTTCTTTCTGGCCCTAGTGGCAGCTTTAGGTAGGTTGCTTGGGGTGCCCATGCTGCCCTCGTCATAGGTGCTAGAGGGACTAGTGCCCTCACTCATGTGAACCTGCTCCTCTTCCCTGTTCTGGCTATCACTTTGATCAGACATATTGCAAACACTGACAACTGACCCTGTGAGTAGATATAGATGAGATAGAGTGGATGAGCATCACAAAATACAGAGGTTTTTGCAAAAGAATGAGTCAAAACTTAGTTTTAGTTTTCCACAGAAAGCATTTCAGATCTACCGATTTGTAAACTCGGTGATACCGAAGCAGCTTTTGGAACCTAAACTAGTGAACTCGGTCAGACCGAGTCACAGTTCGGTGGCACCAAGACTGCTAGGGTTTCACAAAGTCCTGAACTCGGTCACACCGATTTGCAATTCTCGGTCAGACCGAGAATTACATGTGCAATGGCCTTAGCCGAATCGGTGGTACCGAGTTCTACAACTCGGTTGGTCCGAGATGGTTTCGGCGGAAACCTAACCCTAAAATTTCAATTCATCTCTAATCTACGGAATGTTTTGACTGGATAAGATAGTTTCAATCGTGGAAAGATTCATGGCGAACACAATGTGCTAGGAATCAGATAGGGATAGCACAGTGATCGAGTTCATACCCTAGTTCGGTGATGAACTCGCTATGGAGGCAATGGTGGGGATGATTCGCGTTGACGGCAGAGGAGTCCAGCGGCAAGAGGCAGCTGGCGACGAGGAGGACGATTTGGAGACCCTGGAGGCAGAGCGGGCTGAGCGCGGGCGGAAGAGTTCGGAGAAAATTTCAAAATTTTGCCCGTGGGTATATATGGCCCGACCCTGCCGGTGTGACCGAGTGGAACAACTCGGTGGCACCAAGATGCATAACTGCAAGCAGTTACAGCAACTCGATGTGACCGAAAAGTTCAAATCGGTTGCACCGAGATTGAAAACCTAGATCGACTTAGTGATCTCGGTATGACCGAAATGGATGAATCGGTCAGACCGAAACACACAAAGAAGTTTTGGAAGTTTAAGTCTATGACGAATTGGGGACTCCGAGTGCTCCTCACACAGAGTGGTTCAAATCTGACTTGATCAAATTTTGTGATGTAGCATGAATAGAGTTTGAGACGAGAAAAGCATAGATAGCTAGAGAGGGTTCTTAGGCATTCTTGTCTATCCACTTGGCAAAAGAAAAAAAAACAATCAATCAAAACAACAGGTGGATGTCCTCGAATGAGTAAAATATGCAACCAACATGCTCACACAATAAAATGGCAAATGAAATATGTGGAGAAGCATGCACAACCAATTCTAGCATCTATCAAGCAATTGGCGATGACTAGGACATCTATATATGAGTATATTGACTTAGGAGTCAAATGAGAACATTTGATCATAGGTCATACTCATCGTTTAAGATCAAGTGGGGTTACCACTTTTACATAATGCATTGTTGTGCTCACACCATTAGAGTTTCTTTAGCTCAATTCTTAGAGTAAAGCTCCCCCTAGATGTGAGATCCCCCCTTAGAGGGATGAACTAACCTTGGGTTTTGTCGATGATGACTTCATGTTGGTGTTGAAGTGAAGGAAATATGCCCTAGAGGCAATAATAAAGTTATTATTTATTTCCTTATTTCATGATAAATGTTTATTATTCATGCTAGAATTGTATTAACCGGAAACATAATACACGTGTGAATACATAGACAAACAGAGTGTCACTAGTATGCCTCTACTTGACTAGCTCGTTGAATCAAAGATGGTTAAGTTTCCTAGCCATAGACATGAGTTGTCATTTGATTAACGAGATCACATCATTAGGAGAATGATGTGATTGACTTGACCCATTCCGTTAGCTTAGCACTTGATCGTTTAGTATGTTTCTATTGCTTTCTTCATGACTTATACATGTTCTTATGACTATGAGATTAAGCAACTCCCGTTTACCGGAGGAACACTTTGTGTGCTACCAAACGTCACAACATAACTGGGTGATTATAAAGGAGCTCTACAGGTGTCTCCGAAGGTACATGTTGAGTTGGCGTATTTCGAGATTAGGATTTGTCACTCCAATTGTCGGAGAGGTATCTCTGGGCCCTCTCGGTAATGCACATCACTATAAGCCTTGCAAGCAATGTGACTAATGAGTTAGTTGCGGGATGATGCATTACATAACGAGTAAAGAGACTTGCCAGTAACAAGATTGAACTAGGTATTGAGATACCGACGATCAAATCTCGGGCAAGTAACATACCGATGACAAAGGGAACAACGTATGTTGTTATGCGGTTTGACCGATAAAGATCTTCGTAGAATATGTGGGAGCCAATATGAGCATCCAGGTTCCGCTATTTGTTATTGACCGGAGACGTGTCTCGGTCATGTCTACATAGTTCTCGAACCCGTAGGGTCCGCACGCTTAAAGTTAGATGACGATTTATATTATGAGTTTATGTGTTTTGATGTACCGAAGGTTGTTCGGAGTCCCGGATGATGTCTAGGACATGACGAGGAGTCTCTAAATGGTTGAGACATAAAGATTGATATATTGGACGACTATATTCGGACTTCGGAAAGGTTCCGAGTGATTCAGGCATTTTTCGGAGTACCGGAGAGTTACGGGAATTCGCCGAGGAGTATATGGGCCTTATTGGGCCATACGGGAATAGAGGAGAGAAGCCAAAAGGAAGGAGGCCTGCACCCCCGCTCTGGTCCGAATTGGACGAGGGGTGCAGCCCCCTTTGCCTTCTCCCTCCCCTCCTCTTTCCTTCTCTGCTACTCCAACAAGGAAAGGAGGAGTCCTACTCCCGGTGGGAGTAGGACTCCCCCCTTGGTGCGCCCTCCTCCTAGGCTGGCCCCCTCCCCCCTTGATCCTTTATATACGGGGACAGGGGGCACCCCAGAGACACAACAATTGATCCCTTGGATCTTTTAGCCGTGTGCGGTGCCCCCCTCCACCATAATCCACCTCGATAATATCGTAGCGGTGCTTAGGCGAAGCCCTGCGTCGGTAGAACATCATCATCGTCACCACGCCGTCGTGCTGACGGAACTCTCCCTCAAAGCTCGGATGGATCGGAGTTCGAGGGACGTCATCGAACTGAACGTGTGCTGAACTCGGAGGTGTCGTACTTCAGTACTTGATCGGTCGGATCGTGAAGACGTACGACTACATCAACCGTGTTTTGCTAATGCTTCCGCTTTCGGTCTACGAGGGTACACGGACAACACTCTCCCCTCTCGTTGCTATGCATCACCATGATCTTGCGTGTGCGTAGGAATTTTTTTGAAATTATTACATTCCCCAACAGTGGTATCAGAGCCTGGTTTTATGCGTAGATGTTATATGCACGAGTAGAACACAAGTGAGTTGTGGGCGACACAAGTCATACTGCTTACCAGCATGTCATACTTTGGTTCGGCAGTATTGTTGGATGAAGCGGCCCGGACCGACATTACGCGTACGCTTATGCGAGACTGGTTCTACCAACGTGCTTTGCACACAGGTGGCTGGCGGGTGTCAGTTTCTCCAACTTTAGTTGAAACGAGTGTGGCTACGCTCGGTCCTTGAGAAGGTTAAAACAACACTAACTTGACGAACTATCGTTGTGGTTTTGATGCGTAGGTAAGAACGGTTCTTGCTCAGCCCGTAGCAGCCACGTAAAACTTGCAACAACAAAGTAGAGGACGTCTAACTTGTTTTTGCAGGGCTTGTTGTGATGTGATATGTTCAAGACGTGATGAGATATAAGTTGTTGTATGAGATGATCATGTTTTGTTGAAGTTATCGGCAACTGGCAGAAGCCTTATGGTTGTCTCTTTATTGCATAAGATGCAAGCGCCAAATAATTGCTTTACTTTATCGCCATGCGATAGCAATAGTTGCAAGAGCAATAATTGGCAAGACGACCATGTGACGACACATTGATATAGATCAAGATGATGGAGATCATGGTGTCGTGCCGGTGACGATAGAGATCATGATAGTACTTTGGAGATGGAGATCAAAGGCGCAAGATGATCATGGCCATATCATGTCACATATTTTGATTGCATATGATGTTTATCTTTTATACATCTTATTTTGCTTAGTTCGACGGTAGCTTTATAAGATGATCTCTCACTAAATTTCAAGGTATAAGTGTTCTCCCTGAGTATGCACCGTTGTGAAAGTTCTTCGTGCTGAGACACCACGTGTTGATCGGGTGTGATAGGCTCTACGTTCAAATACAACGGGTGCAAAACAGTTGCACACGCGGAATACTCAAGTTAAACCTGACGAGCCTAGCATATACAGATATGGCCTCGGAATGCTAAGACCGAAAGGTCGAGCATGAATCATATAGTAGATATGATCAACATAGTGATGTTCACCATTGTAAACTACTCCATCTCACGTGATGATCGGACATGGTTTAGTTGATTTGGATCACGTGATCACTTAGATGATTAGAGGGATGTCTATATAAGTGGGAGTTCTTAAGTAATATGATTAATTGAACTTTAATTTATCATGAACTTAGTCTTGATAGTATTTTGCAAATTATGTTGTAGATCAATAGCTCGCGTTGTTGCTTCCCTATGTTTATTTTTGATATGTTCCTAGAGAAAAACTATGTTGAATTATGTTAGTAGCAATTATGCGGATTAGATCCATGATCTGAGGTTTATCCTCATTGCTGCACAGAAGAATTATGTCCTTGATGCACCGCTAGGTGATAAACCTATTGCAGGAGCAGATGCAGACATTATGAATGTTTGGCTAGCTCAATATGATGACTACTTGATAGTTTAGTGCACCATGCTTAAACGGCTTAGAATCGGGGCTTCAAAGACATTTTGAACGTCATGGACCATATGAGATGTTCCAGGAATTGAAGTTAATTTTTCAAGCAAATACCCGAGTTGAGAGATATGAAGTCTCTAACAAGTTCTACTAAAAGATGGAGGAGAATAGCTCAAGCAGTGAGCATGTGCTCGGATTGTCTGGGTACTACAATCTCTTGAATCAAGTGGGAGTTAATCTTCCAGATAAGATAGTGATTGACAGAGTTCTCTAGTCACCATCACAAAGTTAGTAGAACTTCGTGATGAACTATAGTATGCAAGGGATGACGAAAACGATTCCCGAGCTTTTCATGATGATGAAATCGATGAAGGTAGAAATCAAGAAAGAGCATCAAGTGTTGATGATTAACAAGAGCACTAGTTTCAAGAAAAGGGCAAAGGGAAAGAAAGGGAACTTCATGTAGAATGGCAAGCAAGTTGTCACTTCCGTGAAGAATCTCAAAGCTAGACTAAAGCCTAAAACTGAGTGCTTCTACTGCAAAGGAAATGGTCACTGGAAGCGGAAATGCCCTGAATATTTGGTGGATAAGAAGGATGGCAAAGTGAACAAGGGTATATTTGATATACAGGTTATTGATGTGTGCCTTACTAGTGTTTATAGTAGCCCCTGAGTATTTGATACTTGTTCGGTTGTTAAGATTAGTAACTCGAAACAGGAGTTACAGAATAAACAAAGACTAGTTGAAGGGGAAGTGACGATGAGTGTTGGAAGTAGTTCCAAGATTGATATGATCATCATCACACACTCCCTATACTTTCGGGATTAGTGTTAAACCTAATTAAATGTTATTTGGCGTTTGCGTTGAGCATGAATATGATTTGATCATGTTTATTGCAATACGGTTATTCCTTTAAAGTCAGAGAATAATTGTTGTTCTGTTTACATGAATAAAACCTTCACTGGTCACACACCCAATGAAAATAGTTTGTTGGATCTCGATCGTAATGATACACATATTCATAATATTGATGCCAAAATATGCAAAGTTAATAATGATAGTGCAACTTATTTGTGGCACTGTCGTTCGAGTCATAACGGTGTAAAGCGCATGAAGAAACTCCATAAAGATGGATTTTTGGAATCACTTGGTTATGAATCATTTGATGCTTGCGAAGCGTGCCTTTTGGGCAAGATGACTAAAAACTCCGTTCTCCGGAACAATGGAACGAGCTACTAACTTGTTGGAAATAATACATACTGATGTATGTAGACCAATGAGTATTAAGGCTCATGGCGGGTATCTTTATTTTCTGACCTTCACAGATGATTTGAGTAGATATGGGTATATCTACTTGATGAAACATAAGTCTGAAATAGTTGAAAGGTTCAAAGAATTTCAGAGTGAAGTGGAAAATCATCGTAACAAGAAAATAAAGTTTCTACGATCTGATCGTAGAGATGAATATTTGAGTCACGAGTTTGGCCTTCAGTTAAAATATTGTGGAATAGTTTCACAAACTCATGCCACCTGGAACACCACAGTGTAACGGTGTGTCCGAACGTCATAACCGCACTTTATTTGATATGGTGCAATCAATGATGTCTCTTACCGATTTACCAATATCGTTTTTGGGTTATGCCTTAGAGATAGCTGCATTCACGTTAAAATAGGGCACCATCTAAATCCGTTGAGACGACACCGTATGAACTATGGTTTAGCAATAAACTTAAGCTGTCGTTTCTTAAAGTTTGGAGTTGCGATGCTTATGTAAAAAAAAATTCAACCTGATAAGCTCGAACCCAAATCAGAGAAGTGCGTCTTCATAGAATACCCAAAGGAAACTGTTGGGTACACCTTCTATCACAGATCCGGAAGCAAGATATTTGTTGCTAAGATGGATCCTTTCTAAGAGAAGGAGTTTCTCTCGAAAGAAGTGAGTGGGAGGAAAATAGATCTTGATAAGGTAATTGTACCTTCTCCCGAATTGGAATGTAGTTCATCACAGAAATTAGTTCCAGTGATTCCTACACCAATTAGTGAGGAAGCTAATGATGATGATCATGAAACTTCAGATCAAGTTACTACAGAACCTCGTAGGTCTTCCAGAGTACGGTCCGCACCAGAGTGGTATGGTAATCCTGCTCTGGAAGTCATGTTAGTAGACCATGATAAACCTACGAACAATGAGGAAGCGATGATGAGCCCAGATTCCGCGAAATGGCTGGAGGCCATGAAATCTGAGATAGGATCCATGTATGAGAACAAAGTGTGGACTTTGGTGGACTTGCCCGATGATCGGCAAGCCATAGAAAATAAATGGATCTTCAAGAGGAAGACGGACGCTGATAGTAGCGTTACTATCTACAAAGCTCGACTTGTCGCAAAAGGTTTTTCGACAAGTTCAAGGTGTTGAATACGATGAGATTTTCTCACTCGTATCGATGCTTAAGTCTGTCCGAATCATGTTAGCAATTGCCACATTTTGTGAAATCTGGCAAATGGATGTGAAAAATGCATTCCTTAATGGATTTATTAAAGAAGAGTTGTATATGATGCAACTAGAAGGTTTTGTCAATCCTAAAGGTGCTAACAAAATGTGCAAGCTCTAGTGATCCATCTATGGACTAGTGCAAGCATCTCGAAGTTGGAATATACGTTTTGATGAGTTGATCAAAGCATATAGTTTTATACAGACTTGCAGTGAAGCATGTATTTACAAGAAAGTGAGTGGGGGCACTACTGCATTTCTGATAATTATATGTGAATAACATATTGTTGATTGGAAATAATGTAGAATTTTTCTGGAAAGCATAAAGGAGTATTTGAAAAGAGTTTTTCAAAGAAAGACCTCGGTGAAGCTGCTTACACATTGATCATCAAGATCTATAGAAATAGATCAAGACGCTTGATAAGATTTTTCAATGAATACAAACCTTGATAAGATTTTGAAGTAATTCAAAATGGAACAGTCAAAGAAGGAGTTCTTGCATGTGTTGCAAGGTGTGAAGTTGAGTAAGACTCAAAAACCCGACCATGGCAGAAAATAGAAAAGAATGAAAGTCATTCCTATGCCTCGATCATAGGTTCTATAAAGTATGATATCTTGTGTACTGACCTATTGTAAACCTTGCTCGAGTTTGGTAAGGAGTACAATTTTGATCTAGGAGTAGATCATGGACGTTGGTCAAGAATATCCTTAGTGAGGACTAAGGAAATATTTCTCGATTATGGAGGTGATAAAAGAGCCCGTTGTAAAGAGTTACATCGGTGCAAGCTTTTACACCGATCCAGATGACTCTAAGTCTCAATCTGGATACATATTGAATGTGGGAGCAATTAGCTAGAGTAGCTCCGTGCAGAGCATTGTAGACATAGAATATTTGCAAAATACATACGGCTCTGAATGTGACAGACCCGTTGACTAAACTTCTCTCATGAGAAAAACATGATCATACCTTAGTACCCTTTAGGTGTTGATCACATGATGATGTGAACTATGGGTATTAATCACATACAGATGTGAATATTGGTGTTAAATCACATGGCGATGTGAACTAGATAATTGACTCTAGTGCAAGTGGGAGACTGAAGGAAATATGCCCTAGAGGCAATAATAAAGTTATTATTTATTTCCTTATTTCATGATAAATTTTTATTATCCATGCTAGAATTGTATTAACCGGAAACATAATACACGTGTGAATACATAGACAAACAGAGTGTCACTAGTATGCCTCTACTTGACTAGCTTGTTGAATCAAAGATGGTTAAGTTTCCTAGCCATAGACATGAGTTGTCATTTGATTAACGATATCACATCATTAGGAGAATGATGTGATTGACTTGACCCATTCCGTTAGCTTAGCACTTGATTGTTTAGTATGTTGCTATTGCTTTCTTCATGACTTATACATGTTCCTATGACTATGAGATTATGCAAATCCTGTTTACCGGAGGAACACTTTGTGTGCTACCAAACGTCACAACATAACTGGGTGATTATAAAGGAGCTCTACAGGTGTCTCCGAAGGTACATGTTGAGTTGGCGTATTTCGAGATTAGGATTTGTCACTCCAATTGTCGGAGAGGTATCTCTGGGCCCTCTCGGTAATGCACATCACTATAAGCCTTGCAAGCAATGTGACTAATGAGTTAGTTGCGGGATGATGCATTACATAACGAGTAAAGAGACTTGCCAGTAACAAGATTGAACTAGGTATTGAGATACCGACGATCAAATCTCGGGCAAGTAACATACCGATGACAAAGGGAACAACGTATGTTGTTATGCGGTTTGACCGATAAAGATCTTCGTAGAATATGTGGGAGCCAATATGAGCATCCAGGTTCCGCTATTTGTTATTGACCGGAGACGTGTCTCGGTCATGTCTACATAGTTCTCGAACCCGTAGGGTCCGCACGCTTAAAGTTAGATGACGATTTATATTATGAGTTTATGTGTTTTGATGTACCGAAGGTTGTTCGGAGTCCCGGATGATGTCTAGGACATGACGAGGAGTCTCTAAATGGTTGAGACATAAAGATTGATATATTGGACGACTATATTCGGACTTCGGAAAGGTTCCGAGTGATTCAGGCATTTTTCGGAGTACCGGAGAGTTACGGGAATTCGCCGAGGAGTATATGGGCCTTATTGGGCCATACGGGAATAGAGGAGAGAAGCCAAAAGGAAGGAGGCCTGCACCCCCCCCCCCTCCTCTGGTCCAAATTGGACGAGGGGTGCAGCCCCCTTTTCCTTCTCCCTCCCCTCCTCTTTCCTTCTCTCCTACTCCAACAAGGAAAGGAGGAGTCCTATTCCCGGTGGGAGTAGGACTCCCCCCTTGGCGCGCCCTCCTCCTAGGCTGGCTACCTCCCACCTTGATCCTTTATATACGGGGGCAGGGGGCACCCCAGAGACACAACAATTGATCCCTTGGATCTCTTAGCCATGTGCGGTGCCCCCCTCCACCATAATCCACCTCGATAATATCATAGCGGTGCTTAGGCAAAGCCCTGCATCGGTAGAACATCATCATCGTCACCACGCCGTCGTGCTGACGGAACTCTCCCTCAAAGCTCGGCTGGATCGGAGTTCGAGGGACGTCATCGAGCTGAACGTGTGCTGAACTCGGAGGTGCCGTAGTTAGGTACTTGATCGGTCGGATCGTGAAGACGTACGACTACATCAACTGCGTTGTGCTAACGCTTCTGCTTTCGGTCTACGAGGGTACGTGGACAACACTCTCCCCTCTCGTTGCTATGCATCACCATGATCTTGCTTGTGCATAGGAATTTTTTTGAAATTACTACGTTCCCCAACATGAAGATGTGGATGCTCATTGTTGATGTAGATCATTTGGAGCAATCCTTTGGAGTGATTTGCACTTTCAATACCTACACGGGTTAGTCCCACAAGGAACAAACAAGGATATCCATAGACATAGAGTGATGCACACACAAGATGATGTCTATGAGAGCATTAGGTTACCTTGTCCCTTGTCTTACCAACAAGAGGGTTTGTGACTCCTCGAACTAGTGCAAGATGTGGAAGTTGATTGCACTTGTTCTTGCCAAAATGATATGAGTGAAATATGTTGGCGGAGTCACCCTCAAGAACTATCTAGTTCTTCTTTTTCGGGATCCACATCATCTTGATGGGAATCCTTGGAGTTGTAGTCGTACTTGATGAAGTGGAACTTGATCTAGTCTTGGGAACCCACTTGACCAAGGCCTTAGGAGCTTCTTCAGATGTATCAATTTCTTCTTGAAGCTTGTCCTTGCCTTTTTGCTTGTGGTCTTGTGGTGGAAGATCATCTTGGGCTTGTGTCCTCTTGAAGGAAGTAGGATCATACTTCTCTTGTTGAGGAACAAACTTCGTCTTAGGGTATTGATCTTCTTCCCACTCAACTCCATTGGCATTGAACTTCCGTTCAAAACCAACACCTTGATTCTTCCGGTGCCTTCCTTGCTTGCGTACAATTTCCTCAAATTGCTTACTCCCGGCAAGGCTCTTGTAAACACCTTTCTCTATAATTCCCTTCAATAAGCTATTTTCTTGCTCAAGTATAACTTGGCTAAGAGAATCATTAGTGGAATCAAGAGAACTACTAGAAGCAACAACATTGGATTTAGCATGATTATTGTTACTACTAGAGGAAGAATCCTTCTTGTTCTTGTTACTAGACTTGACTTGAGGCATGTAAGTAGATAAGAGTAAACACTTGGCAATGTAAGAAGAACTTTTCTTGCGAAGATCATCATTGATTGCCTTTAATAACTCATGCTCTTGCTCAAGGTTGAGCTTTTCAAAGCGTAACTTCTGATGAGTCCTTAAAAGTTCTCGATGATCTCCTAAGATAGTTTCATGAGCTAACTTAAGAGTGTTTAGTTCTTTAGTTAGAAGCTCAATCTTATCCTTATCATTGTCATTCGTTTTATCTTGATTAGCATGATTAATTGATGTTTCATCATAGTATTCATCACTGGAGTTGTCAACAAGTAAATCATCATCACCTAACAAGTCATCTTCATCACTAATGAAATCAACATACTCGGGGTGTGTTACCTTTGGACCTTTGGCCATGAAGCATCTTCCAATTCCTTCATTTGGTGAATCAAATATGTTGTAGGAGTTGGTTGACACAAGTGCTAGACCGGCAACACCTTCATCTTGAGTATATTCGGAGTCGGAGTGATAGCTTCTCTCGGAGTGATTTTCGGAGTCGGAGTCGGATACCCATTCACCAACATGAGCTTGATGTCTTCGTTTTGTGTAGCTCCGTGATGACTTGTCCTTCCTTTCCGAATCCTTGCTTCTCCATGAGGGTCTTCGTTCATAACGATCATCTCTACTCCTTCTCTCTCTTGGTGGTGATTCTTCTCTTCTACTTCTTCTTTTTGGAGAATCTTCTCTTCTTTTTTAGGGTGCCGTATACTCATTGTAATAGTGTCCGGGTCTTCCAAAATTGTAGCAATTACGCTCTCGACTAGAAGATCTTTTGTAATTGTAGGACCTTGACTTGGAGCTTCTCTCTTTGCTTCTACTCTTGTAGAACTCGTTGAAGTTCTTCACCATTAAGCTCAATTCTTCATTGAAGGTTTGCTTCTCACTTGATGATGTGGGGGGTTCACATGAGGCTTTGTAAGCACCACTTGATTTGTTGTGAAGTTCCTCCTTATCCTTGAGTGACATCTCATGAGCAACAATTCTTCCAGTGACTTCCGTTGGCTTGAGATCTTTGTAATTGGGCATCATTTGGATCAATGTGCACACGGTATCATATTTTCCATCCAAGGCTCTTAGGATCTTCTTGATGATGAATCTGTCGGTCATCTCTTCACTTCCTAAGCCGGCAATCTCATTTGTGATAAGAGAAAGCCTAGAGTACATTTCAGCAACACCTTCACCATCCTTCATTTTGAACTTGTCAAGTTGACTTTGAAGAGCATAAAACTTGGATTCCTTGACGGAGTCGGTACCTTCATGCATATCAACCAAAGTATCCCCAATTTCCTTTGCATTCTCAAGATGGCTGATTTTGTTGAATTCTTCGGGGCACAATCCGTTGAAGAGGATATCACAAGCTTGAGCGTTGTATTGCAGCATCTTCAACTCTTCTGCGGTAGCTTCACGGTTCGGTTCTCTCCCATCAAAGAATTCACCTTGCAAGCCAATACACACAATAGACCAAACGGTGGGGTTATGTCCAAGAATATGCATTTTCATCTTATGCTTCCAACTAGCAAAATTAGTGCCATCAAAGTAAGGACCTCTACGATGATAATTTCCCTCGCTAGACGCCATACTCTCCTAGGTTGTGAAACCAAGGCTATGACTACCAAAAGCTATGGAAATCAAAGCAAATGGAGACCAAATCTCTGATACCACTTGTAGGATCGAAAGTATGTCTAGAGGGGGGATTAGACTACTTGACCAAATAAAAACTTATCCTTTTCCCAATTTTAGTCTTTGGCAGATTTTAGCTATCTTAGCACAAGTCAAGCAATCTTAACACAATTCAAGCAAGCATGCAAAGAGTATATGAGCAGCGGAAAGTAAAGCATGCAACTTGCAAGAATATAAAGGGAAGGGTTTGGAGAATTCAAACGCAATTGGAGACACGGATGTTTTTGTCGTGGTTCTAATAGGTGGTGCTATCGCACATCCACGTTGATGCAGACTTCAAGCCACGAAGGGTAACGGTTGCGCGAGTCCACGGAGGGCTCCACCCACAAAGGGTCCACGAAGAAGCAACCTTGTCTATCCCACCATGGCCGTCGCCCACGAAGGACTTGCCTCACTAGCGGTAGATCTTCACGAAGTAGGCGATCTCCTTGCCCTTACAAACTCCTTGGTTCAACTCCACAATCTTGTCGGAGGCGCCCAAGTGACACCTAGCCAATCTAGGAGACACCACTCTCCAAGAAGTAACAAATGGTGTGTTGATGATGAACTCCTTGCTCTTGTGCTTCAAATGATAGTCTCCCCAACACTCAACTCTCTCTCACAGGATTTGGATTTGGTGGAAAGAAGATTTGAGTGGAAAGCAACTTGGGGAAGGCTAGAGATCAAGATTCATATGGTAGGAATGGAATATCTTGGTCTCAACACAAGGGTAGGTGGTTCTCTCTCAGAAAATGTGTATTGGAAAGTGTAGGTTCGTTCTGATGGCTCTTTCTATGAATGAAGAGTGAGTGGAGGGGTATATATAGCCTCCACACAAAATCTAAACGTTACACACAACTTACCAATCTCGGTGGGACCGAATTGAAACTCGGTCGGACCGATTCAGCAAATCTAGCGACTGCTAGGATTTTCGGTGGGACCGACATGCAACTCTGTAGGACCGATATGGTTAGGGTTAGGGCATAACGTAATCTCGGTGAGACCGATTACACAAACTCGGTAGGGCCGATTTTTGTAATAAGCTAACCAGAGAGTTGGTCAGGTAAACTCGATGGGACCGGTTCGCTAATTTCGGTGGGACCGAAATGTTACGGAAAGGAAACAGAGAGTTTACATTGCAATCTCGGTGGGACCGATCGCTCATCTCGGTCGGACCGAAATGTTATGAAGGGAAACAGAGAGATTACAATCCCATCTCGGTGAGACCGAGATCCCCATCGGTGAGACCGATTTGCCTAGGGTTTGTGGCAGTGGCTATGACATCTGAACTCGGTGGCGCCGGATAGAAAGAATCGGTGGGGCCGAGTTTGACTTTTGGTTTAGGTCATATGTGGATGTGAGAAAGTAGTTGAGGGTTTTGGAGCATATCACTAAGCACTTTGAAGCAAGAACCTCATTAAGCAACACCTCATCCCTCCTTGATAGTATTGGCTTTTCCTATAGACTCAATGTGATCTTGAATCACTAAAATATACAATGTACAGTCTTGAGATTTGAGCTTGAGCCAATCCTTTTATCCTTAGTATTTTGAGGGGTCCACTTTTCTCATCCATGCCATGAAGTTCATTGAGCTTTTCCTAAAATATTTATCTTGGAATAATGTTAGCTCAATGAGCTATATGTTGTTAGGAATTACCAAAACCACCTAGGGATAGTTGCACTTTCAGGTGGTGGAGTACTTGGTGATTCTCCTTGACGGGGGGAGTCTTGAGGGCGATCAACACATGAATCATCCTAAGCAATTGGTGTCAGGGGACGACCAATGCTGATAAGTTCGTTGTTCGTGAGAATAGGCGATGATACCATTTGGTGCTCGATCTGAGGAAGGACTTCATCATCATCTACATTGTCTTGTGGACCAATGTCTTCAGCTGCGATGGGGTCAACAGCTGGAACTTCTTCAGCTTCAGGAGCCTCTGTGGAAGCAGGCTCGTGAACTACTAGCTGACGCTCTTGGTGTTCGGATGCAGGACAAGCAACTGAGAGGGGCTCGACAACAAGGGGCTCTGAGGGAGAAGCCCGATCTTTCTTTGAAGACTTGGTCTTCTGCTTCTTGGTCTGTGGTGCATCATCAGTGGCATTCTTGTTCTTGCGCTTCCTGGCTTCGGCCTCAGCTGTCCTTGTCTTCTTTAGTTCTGAAGCAGCTGTGGGGACCTTAGGCTTCGAGCCTGTCATGCTGGCAGGGAAGACAACGTGAGGTGCTTCCCGCCCTGATGCTTCAGTTTGGGCCACAGCAGGCTTCTTCTTTTTGGCAGCCATCTTGGGGTCGATGCCTGGACGCCCAAGAGCCTTGCGCTTTTCTGCTTCATTGTGAGCTTGAACACATTTTGCAGCGAGGTGTTTCATTCGCTCTCTTGAACCTTTTGCTTCTTCACGTTTCTTGTGAAACGCCTCCTTGAGGTCATGCAGCATCTGCTTGAAGTTTTGAACATCAGCCACACTGAGCTTGGCCATGTGCTTCTTGAATTGAGCCTTCTCATAGTCAATTTTGTTCTTCAGTTCGACAATCTTCTGAGCCAGAGCTAGCTCATTTGCAATGGCACTGTGGAAAGAGACACTGATGCCAATTGGCAGCTAAAGATCATCAATACTGAGGCTTGGGTTGTCAAACCACTCATCAATGAAGTTATTCAAGATTTCCACATCAAAGAGGGGCAGATCGTTGAAGATCTCCGCCTCCTGCTTGCTCTTTATCAGAAGCTCAAGAGCATCATCACCAAGATCTTCGTCACTAGACAGATCAATAGCTTCATTCTCGTTCCTCAGAACGACAGCTGGGGTCAGTGCTTGCCTAGAACTCTTGATTGGCATCTTCTTCTTGGACTTCTGTCTTCCTGGAGACATGAGAAAGATCTTCTGATTGCACACTTGCTTCAGGAGGTGCAGTGGCCAATGGCTTCAGATGCAAAGCTTTAGGTGCAGCAGGGGGCTTTGAAGCCTTTGTTTTCTTCTGCTTCTGTGGCTTTGGTGGAGCTGGCGCTTCATCTGTATCAGCATCATCCGCAGATTGATCCACTATAGCCCTCTGAGCGGCGATGTAGGAGAGGAAACCATCAAAGTTGTCGAAGGGGCCGATGACATTGGGATTGGCATCACTTGTGCCATCAGCCCTGGGTGCAGAAGGACCTGGGTTGAAGTTACATCCAAGATTCTTCTTGTTCTTCACAGCAGAATCCTTGGCAAACTTATAGTTGCAATTGAACAAATTGTCTTCGCGACACCATAGCAGAGAGGATGGTCGGCATTTTCAGGTTGTGGTCCTCGGACCATACAAGGATAGAAGCCTTGAGCAATGGCTTCGGACTTGGACTTGGGTTGAAGATTTTTGTATAAGATATCTCCCCAAGGTCGCTTGATGGCATTCTTTTCTGCATACTCCATAGTCACAAATCTGTACAGAAACCATTGTTCAGCCCAGTATCTGCGAATCCATTGGATTTGAGTCTTGCATTCGCCGTAGGTTTCTTCAAGGTCTGTCTTGTATAACTCAAAGAGATCTGGTGGCAAATCTTTGGATGTGTTCCCACGGTGTTGTCTGCCGCCCTTTCTTGCTGACTTTTCTGTGGCCATGAAGTTCAAATTGAATGGCTTCAGAACCTGCAAAGGCTTCCGTCTGCTGGTCAGACAGGAACTGGCTTCAGGAGAATTGATGTGACATTGTAAGAATTCTACAAATGAATGTAGACTATGAGAACCAAGGGATTCTCCCACGGACATGTACCTGTGACAGCATTAGAGGTGCGAGGGAAGGGGAAGAGGTCATATTCATTCTCAGAAAATTTTGAAGACAAATCAGTTTGAACACATTGACCTCATAGCGCGAAGACATTCACTTATTTGTTGAGAGTTGGTTCCAGATTTGTACGAATCCAAGAATAGGTACAAGTGAGGAATCTAACTTGTTGTGAAGCATAAGTGAATATACTAGGCATGATATGAGATGCAGAACAAGATAGATCCAATTTTGTAGGCATAGAAACCACTTTTGGTGGAGAAGGATGAATCTATCGGATCAAAAAGATAGTAAAAAGTAAGTTTTAATTACCACAAAGAACTGATAGACGGAGCGGAGTGGGAGGCCGAGTAGTCCAATCTCCCGTGCCCTAACTTGGCGACGGAAGACACCTACGGTGGCTGCGGAGGAGAGGAGGTCCGTGGCCGGCGTGAGGACGGCGTCGGTGAGGTCGCGGCAGCTAAGCGCTTCATCGCCGGCGTCGTCGAGAGCTAGCGGTGGTGCTAGGGTTTGTGCGAGGTGGCGAGGTGGGAGAAGGATTTTGACCGCGGTGTGATGTATTTATAAGGAAAGGGATAGCACAGCGCAATTACGCAGGTGCCCCTAGCGGTTCACATCTGAAGGACACGTGGCAAACATGCAACACATTGGAAGTTGTTCCATGTTCCCACGCACGCCTGGACTGTCAGGTGGTCGTTCCGGCTTCTCCGTGTTTCAAGCAATAATGTAATAGCATTTAAAACAGATTCAATTTTTGTCTCTGTATCTTCTGCTGACAAGGATGCAGAGAAGACATTCGACAGTTTCAATAGAATGCATATGATTTGGATAGATAGAATTTGAGGTAGAAGCAAAGAGGTTGGGGTCCGATCACATTCACTTAGATCAAAAGATTCAAGCAAGAAGACATAGCTATAAGTGAATGCTGTAGAGGACAGAACACAATTATATGTATATATTAGAATGAGAGACCAAATCAACATTGTGAAGATAAACATGAAGACAAATCAAAGTCGAAGACAAACCAAATGCGAAGACTTTGCAAATGTAACGCCAAAAGAAACACTTCAAACACAAGTTTGGTGGTGGCATTACCCACCGTATAGGAAGTATTATACCCAGACACGGCGCACAATTATCATGGCACTCCGAAGTCAAATTCTGCATTAATGTATTCACACTTAGAGTGTATGTCTTCATTGATTGAAGATATATGTTACTTCGTGTGTTGCACATCTAAGTCATCAACATGCATAAGTGTTAGGATGTGTGTCCAATTATAGGACATTTGAGGATTCTAAGATATTTAGCTCACACCACAACTTGCAAAATCTTTTCTCATCCAAGGGCTTTGTGAAGATATCTGCCAATTGCTCTTCAGTGTTGACATGAATGATATCAATATCTTCCTTCATGACATGATCTACGAGAAAGTGATGATGAATTTCAATGTGCTTTGTCTTGAGTGCTTGGCGGGTTGTTGGCAATCTTGATGGCGCTTTCATTGTCGCATTAGAGTGGCACATGCTTCAGGTGGACACCATAGTCCTTGAGAGTTTGCTTCATCCAGAGAAGCTGAGCACGCAAGATCCAAAGAGCAATGTAGTCGATTCAGCGGTGGAGAGAGATACGAGCTCGCTTCTTTGAAGACCAACAGACAAGTGATCGTCCCGAAAGTGACATGTGCCTGATGTGGACTTGCGATCAACCTTGTCACCAGCATAATCAGCATCTGAGAATCCAACTAGATCAAACTCTGAGCCCTTTGGATACCATAATCCTAGTGTTGGGGTGTAAGCCAAATATCAAAGAATTCGCTTCACAGCTAAGTGATGCGATTCCTTTGGTGTCGATTGGAATCGGGCACACATGCAAACACTAAGTATTATATATGGCCTAGATGTACATAAATAAAGTAAAGACTCAATCATGGAGCGGTATACCTTTTGATCAAACTCTTTACCATTGGCGTAGGGATGACTTTTGGTTGGCATTGGCGTCGTGTAACCTTTGCAGTCTTGCATTCCAAACTTCTTCAGGCAGTCTTTGAGGTATTTCTCTTGAGATATGAAGATGTCGTTGCTCTGCTGATGGATTTGAAGACCAAGGAAGAACTTCAACTCACCCATCATGGACATCTGATATTGCTCTTGCATCATGTGTCCAAACTCATCACTGTATCTCTTGTCAGTGCAGCCGAAGATAATGTCATCCACATAGATTTGGCACACAAATAGTTCTCCATCATATGTGTTCGTGAAGAACGTAGGATATAGAGAACCAGGTTTGAAGCCTTTGCTCTTCAGGAAGTCTTTGAGTGTGTCATACCAAGCACAAGGGGCTTGTTTGAGGCCATACAGTGCCTTGTTGAGCTTGTATACCATATCAGGATGTTTTGGATCTTCAAAGCCAGGAGGTTGTGCAACATACACTTCTTCTTCAATCTCGCCGTTGAGAAAGGCACTTTTCACGTCCATTTGATACAGAAGGATGTTTCCATGGTTGGCATAGGCTAGCAGTATGCGAATGGCTTCAAGCCTAACCACCGGAGCAAATGTTTCATCGAAGTCAATTCCTTCAACTTGAGTGTATCCTTGAGCAACGAGACGAGCCTTGTTTCTGACAACTTGACCATGCTCATCTTGCTTGTTGCGATATATCCATTTGGTGCCTATGATGTTGTGCTTGCGAGGATCGGGACGCTTGACCAATTCCCACACATTGTTCAGCTCGAACTGTTGAAGCTCTTCTTGCATAGCTTGAATCCATTCAGGTTCCATGAAGGCTTCAGCAACTTTCTTGGGTTCAGATATTGACACGAATGCAATGTGCCCACAGAAATTTGCTAGCTGTGTTGCTCTTGAACGAGTGAGTTGTCCTGGTGCATTGATGCTATCAATTATCTTCTCAATCTGTACTTCATTTGCAACACGAGGATGAACTGGACGAAGATTTTGCTCTTGCTGATCATTGTCTTCATTTTGAGCATTGGCTTCAGGCTGAGCATTGTCTTCAGGTTGATTAGGCGCAGAAATAATAAGTTCCTCTTCAGCCTGTGCTTCAGACGGTATGACTTCTCCAGTTCCCATAAGCTTGATGGATTCACTAGGTGGAACTTCATCTAGCACATTTGGCAGGTGCTCTCTTTGCGAGCCGTTAGTCTCATCGAACCGCACATCCACAGTTTCAACCACTTTATAGTGAAAGAGGTTGAAGACTCTGTAGGAGTGCGAATCCTTTCCATAACCAAGCGTAAAACCTTCATGTGCTTTCGGTGCAAATTTTGAAGTGTGGTGTGGATCCTTGATCCAGCACCTAGCACCAAATACTCTGAAGTAACTGACGTTTGGCTTCTTACCAGTTAGGAGCTCACAGGATGTCTTCTTCAGAAGCTTGTGAAGATAAACACGGTTGATGACATGGCATGCAGTATCAATGGCTTCGGGCCAGAACTTCCATGGAGTCTTGTATTCATCAAGCATCGTCCGAGCCATCTCAATGAGTGTTCTGTTCTTGCGCTCCACGATGCCATTCTGCTGAGGTGTGTATGGAGCAGAGAACTCATGAGAGATGCCCAATGTATCCAGGTAAAGGTCGAGGCCGGTGTTCTTGAACTCTATGCCGTTGGCACTTCTGATGTGCTTGATCTTGATGCCATAGTTTGTCATGGCACGATTGGCGAAGCGTCTGAAGACATCATGTACTTCATTCTTGTAGAGGATTATATGCACCCATGTATATCTTGAATAATCATCAACAATGACGAAGCCATAGAGGCAAGCAGTGGTGGTAAGAGTAGAGTAGTGAGTAGGGCCAAATAAGTCCATGTGAAGCAGCTCAAAGGGTTGAGATGTCGTCATGATTGTCTTCGAGGGATGCTTGGCCCTAGTCATGTTTCCAGCTTCGGAGGCACCACACAGATGATCCTTCTTGAACTTGACGCCCTCGATGCCAACGATGTGTTTCTTCTTCGCGAATGTGTACAAGTTCCTCATGCTGGCATGTCCTAGCCTCCGATGCCAGAGCCAGCACTCTGAAGCTTTTGCTAGATGACATACGGCCAACTGTGGTCCTGCTGAGAAATCTATCATATATAGATCATCTTTCCGATACCCTTCAAAGACTAGAGACTTGTCAGATTCCATTAGAACAAGGCAACGATATTTTCCAAATATCACAATCATGTTTAAGTCACAAAGCATCGAGACAGACATTAAGTTGAAACCAAGGGATTCAACAAGCATCACTTTATCCATGTGTTGATCCTTTGAGATTGCAACTCTACCTAGATCCAATACTTTGCTTTTACCAGTATCAGCAAATGTGATGTGACTCTTGTTAGACGGACGTAGTGTTGAATCCATCAGAAGACTTCGATCACCAGTCATGTGGTTAGTGCATCCACTGTCCATAATCCATTCTGAAGACTTTGGTGTCATAGCCTACAGTGCAGTTAGGGGAATAGGCTTCACCAAGGATATTGTGAAGCATAAACATTTGATGAACAAGCGGATTATCAAAGCTTAGATCCAAGTTAGGACTGATAGGATGACTGGCAAGTGATTCAGGAACAAAATACATAGTAAGACCATTTGGGCATTTTATCTTGCGCCCCACAAGATGTTTTAGGTCCCTAGCAATAGCATCGGACGCCTTTGATTTCTGGCTGGAGACCTTACCCTGCAAAAGAGAGTTAAGTTTTCTTAATCACCCACATTTTCAGGGGTGGCTTCGAAGCAATGAGTCTAAGTGCAGCATCTGAGAACTTCGGCTTTGGAGCCCTAGCAAATAGCCTTGCAGGAGGTGAATAATACTCATATGAATAAGTAGAAAAGTTCTTAGTTTTATGAACATGGCGGTTTGAAGAAACACGCTCATATTCATAAGCCTGAGTATGATTTCCCTGCAAAACATTGGCGTTAGGGTGGCTCTGGTGAGTCCTTTGTTTGTATGAAGCCTTTGGACCATATGAAGCCTTTGGGCTGGGGTTTGCCTTCTTCCCTTGTGGTGTCATGATGACATTCACAGGAAGATTCTCAAGATAACTTTTGGGTACCCAGATCTTCTTCATAGGTGGCCCATTCCTGCAGTTAGTACCAATATACCTGGCAAACACTTCACCATTCTGATTCTTAAACAGTTTATAGTTTGCATCAAAGGATTCATCAATGATAATAGGGTTAGCACAAGTGAAGCCAGATAAGGTGGATGGATCCACTGAAGGTCCCTTTGCAGCAACCCATGTAGTTTCGGGGTACTGCTTAGGCTTCCAGTAAGAACCATCAACATTCATTTTCCTCTCGAACCCAACACCCTCTTTTCTAGGGTTTCGGTTCAGAATCTGCTTTTTGAGGACATCACATAGTGTCTGATGCCCTTTGAGACTTTTGTACATCCCTATCTCAAGTAATGTCTTCAGTCTGGCATTTTCATCAGCAATAGTAGTGGTATCCTCAACAGAGGGGTTAGTTACCACATCGGTAGTTGAAGATATTGCAATAGTAGCAGCAGTAGAACATTCAGGAACAGAGGTAGCGTTATCATGCTCAAGGCATTTTAGATATGGTGGTTTAAATCCTTCCTGAGCGGGACTGATCTTTTGAGCGCGAAGTGGCTCGTTCTCTTTTTGAAGATCTTCATGAGCCACTCTCAGTTTCTCAAGTTCTTCCTTCCATTGAAGATAATCGTAGGAAAGCTTTTCATGAGTTGTTGAGAGTGTATCATGATGAATTTCAAGTTCCTCGTACTTAACATGAAGGTTTTTGATGTCTTCAATTAAGGACTAAGATCGGGTCATTTTCGCGTCCAACAGATCATCGCTTTTGTCTAGCAATTTTTGAATATGTTCCATAGCTTTCTATTGTTCAGTTGCAATTTTAGCAAGTGTTTTGTAGCTAGTTTTGGATTCACAATCAGAGTCATCTTCACTTGATGTTTGAAAGTAGGCATCGCATGAGTTTACCTTGGCACCACGTGCCATGAAGCAGTAGGTGGGAGCAGAGTCGTCCTTGTCATTAGCATCAGCGTTGGTGATGGAGCCGTTGTCTTCAGTGTTGAAGATGGACTAGGCAACGTAGGCTGTAGCTAGAGCCAGACTTTCAACGCCAGAGTCGAACTCCTCCTCAGACTCCACCTCCGCCTCCTCAGAAGCAGACTCCTCCTCTGAATCCATCTCCTTGCCAACAAAAGCACGAGCCTTGCCAGATGAGCTCTTCTTATGTGATGAAGACTTGGACAAATACTTGGAAGAAGACTTTGAGGATTTCTTCTTCTTCTTGTCATCAGAATCATATTCCTTGCTCTTCTTCTTGTTGTTGTTCTCATTGTCCCACTGAGGACACTCAGAGATGTAGTGGCTAGGTTTCTTGCACTTGTGGCATGTTCTCTTCTTGTGGTCATGAGTAGAAGCTTCATCATTTCTCGAGCTGGATCTTGAAGACTTTCTGAACCCTTTCTTCTTGGTGAATTTCTGGAACTTCTTCACAAGCATAGCAAGCTCCTTTCCAATGTCTTCAGGATCCCCAGAACTGCAGTCAGATTCTTCTTCAGATGAGGAAACAGCCTTTTCCTTCAAAGCGCGAGTACGTCCATAGCTAGGACCATAGATATCTCTTTTCTCAGATAGCTGAAACTCATGTGTGTCGAGCCTCTCAAGTATGTCAGATGGATCGAGTGTCTTGAAGTCAGGGCGTTCTTGAATCATCAAGGCTAGGGTGTCAAAGGAGCTGTCAAGTGATCTCAGGAGTGTCTTGACGATTTCATGCTTGGTGATCTTAGTGGCGCCAAGTGCATGAAGCTCATTTGTGATATTAGTGAGGCGATCAAATGTGAGCCGAACATTCTCATTGTCGTGTCTCTTGAAGCGGTTGAATAGGTTGCGAAGAACACTGATCCTTGAGTCTCTCTGGGTTGAGACGCCTCCGTTGACCTTGGAGAGCCAGTCCCAGACTAGCTTTGACGTTTCCAGAGCACTCACATGGCCATACTGTCCTTTGGTCAGATGACCACAGATGATGTTCTTGGCAGTAGAACCCAGTTGATCGAACTTCTTGACATCAGCAGGGGTGACACCTTCACCAGTCTTGGGAATGTCGTTCTTGACGACATACCATAGATCTACATCAATGGCTTCAAGATGCATGCGCATCTTATTCTTCTAGTAGGGGTAATCAGTGTCATCGAAGACAGGGCACGCAGCGGAGACTTTGATTATCCCTGCAGTCGACGTAGCTAAAACTCCAGGTGGTTAAACCGAAACACACAGAACAAGGGAGTACCTTGCTCTGATACCAATTGAAAGTGCTAGTTATCGACTAGAGGGGGGTGAATAGGCGATTTTTGTGAAAGTCTTCAAAGCATGGGAGTTTCGAAGACAAACAATAGAAATGAACCTATTGACATGCAGCGGAAGGTAGACTACACTAGACAAACCATAGTCAAGTATTCAATGAAGTGAAAGCACCAAGACTATTAGCAGCTAGGTAGTATGGATCAGGATGGAAGATAGTGTGAAGCCAAACAACAATAGTCATCACACAGTGAAGTCAAACAGATAATGCAAGTAGGCAATGACTTCACAAGGACAAACTGTAAGTAAGGAGAAGTAAGAGATAGAACCAGTTGCTTGGTGAGGACAGTGATTTGTTGGACCTGTTCCAGTTGCTGTGACAACTGTACGTCAGGTTAGGGAGGCTGAGATTTAACTCGGAAGACCGCGTCTTCACCTTATTCCCCTTGAGCTAAGGACACTTAGTCCTCGCCCAATCACTCTGGTAAGTCTTCAAGGTAGACTTCCGAACCTTCACAGACTTCGTTCACCGGCAATCCCAATGACTCTTGGATGCTCAGAACGCGACGCCTAACCGGCTAGAGGATTCACATTCCTCAAGTGTAACAAGTCTTCAGATCACGCGGACAGAAATACTTCAGTGATGCCAAACACTCTTTGGGCTCTGGGTGTTTTGGGCTCTGGGTGTTTTGGGCTTTGTCCTCGCAAGGATCTCTCTCTCAAATGCTTCGGAGGTGGGTTGCTCTCAAACGACAAAAGTCATGCACTAACTCTTAGCAGCCACCAAATTATGGTGTAGGGGGTGGGCTATTTATAGCCAGGAGGCAACCCAACCTGATTTGTCCGAAATGACCCTGGGTCACTAAGGAACTGACACGTGTTCCAATGGTCAGATTTCAAACACACGCGGTAGCTTGACTTGGGCTACAAGTAAAGCTGACTTATCCGACTCTGGATAAGATTTGCTCTCATTGTCTTCGCTCGAAGACATAGGATTTGGTTGAGCATCACTTCAGTCACTCTGACTTTGTTCACTTGGACCCCACTTAACAGTACGGTGGTTCCTATGACTCAACAAAGAAGAAAAGGAAACTACGAAACAACTATGTCTTCGCTCTCCATATTCTTCATGCGATGTCTTCTTATGTCATAGTCTTTAATGTGAATATCTTCACAGACCACCATTATCTTCAATGTCTTCACACATTTTTAGGGGTCATCTCCGATAGGTAAACTGAATCAATGAGGGACTACTACCTGTGTTATCCTGCAATTCTCACAAACACATTAGTCCCTCAACCAGGTTTGTCGTCAATACTCCAAAACCAACTAGGGGTGGCACTAGATGCACTTACAATTATTGACCGGAGGTATGTCTCTGTCATGTCTACATAGTTCTCGAACCCGTAGGGTCCACACGCTTAACGTTCGATGACGATATTGTATTATATGAGTTATCTGATTTGGTGTCTGAATGTTGTTCGGAGTCCCGGATGAGATCACGGACATGACGAGGAGTCTCGGAATGGTCGAGAGGTAAAGATTGATATAGGACGATAGTATTCGGACACGAAGTGTTCCGAGTGTATCGGTATTTATCGAGTCTGAGTTACGGAACCCGGGAGGTATATGGGCCATAAGAGGGGAGCACACCAGCCCACAAGGGGTGGCGCCACCGCCCCCCTGGCATGTTGTAACGCCCCGGATTCGATGCGCCAGGTGTCTGCCAGTTATTCGCCGTTGTTGCCATGTCATTTTCTTGTGTGTTGCATTTTATCATGTCATCATGTGCATTTCATTTTGCATACGTGTTCGTCTCATGCATCCGAGCATTTTCCCCGTTGTCCGTTTTCCAATCCGGCACTCCTATGTCTCCCGGCGCCCCCTTTTGCCTCTTTTCGTGAGCGGGTGTTAAACATTCTTGGAATGGACCGAGGTTTGCCAAGCGGCCTTGGTATAGCACCGGTAGACCGCCTGTCAAGTTTCGTGCCATTTGGAGTCCGTTTGATACTCCAACGGTTAACCGGGTAGCCGCAAAGCCCTCTTTTGCTTGCAGCCCAACACCCCTTCCAAAGTGGCCCAAAACCCATCTAACTCCCCTCCATGCTCTCGGTCGTTCGATCACGATCGTGTGGGCGAAAACCGCACCTCATTTGGACTCTCCTAGCTCCCTCTACCTATTTAAACACCCCTCCCCCGAAATCCGCGGATCAAATCCCCCCGAAACCCTAGCCCCGCTCCTCGCGCCACCGGAAAAAATCCCCGCCGCCGGACATGTCCGCTCCGCCGCCCACGCCCAATCCGCCGCCGCCACATCATCGCCGCAGGCGCCCCACCTCGCCGCCGCCGGCCCATATCCGCCCGCCTGGTCGGACCAACCCTGGCGGGCCAGCGCCGCCAGCGCCTCCCCCGCCGGGCGCGCCCGCCTCTCCGTCGCCGCCGCCTGGCGCCTCGCCCTCTGTTGTCCCTGGTCCCGCCGCCGCCTCGGCCATCGCCGCCCAGCGCCCGCCTCCGCTTTTTCGCCTACCAGGCCGCCGAGGCCGCCGGTCACCGCCGCTGGCTCGCGCCGCGCCCGCCGAGCTTCGCCGCCGCAGCGCGCCATGGATCGGTCGGGCGGACCGGATCCGGCCGCCTCGACCTCGCCGGCCGCCTCCTCGTGCCTCCCCGACTCTCTCAACCTCGCCGGAGGCTTCCTCCGTCCACTCCGGCGTACTCCGGCCAGATCCGCCTCGCCTCGAAGTCCGTGCAAATCTGGAGGTTGACCCCGAAATATCTCCAAGTCCCTTAAATTTCTACATTCTGGTGCTATGTTTGACCTGCCATAACTCTGTGCATACTGCTTCGTTTCGTGCGTGTAATATGTCAAATTGTTCGCCTCGACGAGTACTTCATTTCATTCCATTGCATCATGTTCATTTGAGTCCATCTTGTTGCCTGAATCATCGTTGCAAGAGTGCATATTGCTGTTAATCTGCTGAAACTGTTATAACTTGATGATTTGTCTTTTTTGTTGCATTTGATGTGTGCATCCTATGAGCTTGATGTCTACATGTGTTTTGTCCTATGTCATGTCATCTTCACAGTGGTGCCATCCATGTATTTTTGTGAGTTGTGTAGTGAGTGCATCGAGCTTGTTAAGTAGGGTACTTGCTGTTGCTGTTTTGCATGTCTGGATCTGCTATATCATGATGCTATGTTAACCTGCTGCTACAAGTCATTCTGTGCATAATCTGGAGATGTTCACTAAGGATGTTTTGTTCTACATATCATTCTCTATCCATCCATGCTCTTGGTTGCATTTATAGCTTGCTTTAGCTTGTTGTAATCTTGCTCTCAAATTGCTAAATAATGTTGCTGTCAGCCTGTTAACATTACATTCAGTTTTGCCATGTGATTTCCTAGTGATCCATGCACCCTATGAACTTGCTCTTGCCATGCTTAGCTTCATAAGCATGTCTTCTTACTGTTGGTTTCCTTGCCATGCTATGTTTTGCTCTGTGGTGAGTGGTTCAAGCTCACCAACATGCCTACTTATTGTTGTTCCTGCCATGTATGAATCTGTAATATAATTTGCCATGTTTACATGGGTGCCATCATATTTTCTGATCCTTTGTGACTCGTGGTCAGTAAAGGACATTTGTTCTATGCAATTAGTAGATTCATGCCATGCCTTTTTTTGCCATGATAAGTTCCTGTAACATGTTGTTTGATAGCTCTAAACATTGCAACCTGATGTTATTTCTGCTAAAGTCTGAAACTGTTATTATTTGCAATCTTGCCATGTCATTTTGAGCATGTTCTAGTGATTTATGGAGATAGCTCAGTGTTCATGTTTTGTTATGCTTTACCTGTACATCATGCCCATGCCTTTTGTTATTACGTTGAGATGTTGTAGCATTAGTGTTTTGGTGCTTGCCATATGCCTAATTGCTGTTTTGGACAGCTTGTCCTTTAAACTTGTATTGTGTGTATGTGTTGAACCGTTGCTCCGTTTTGAATGTGCCCTATATGAAACTTGCTTGATTTTGCATGTAGTTTCATATTATCATGTTGCATCCTTGTTTTGAGAGTGTTTGCTTGATGTTTGTATGTATTTTGCATCAATGCCATGTTTAACTTGTTTTGCTCATATCTTCTAGGCCGTAGCTCCGAATTAAATGAACTTTATATGTAACTTGACCAGAATTTCGTGTAGATCATCTTGGTGCATCTTAAATTGATGATTAACAACTTGAACATAAAGTTTATTCAGATCTGGAACAATTTCGAAATTTGCATATGAGGACTTACCGGAATTGTTATATGTTGTTCCCGGACTCATTTAAACTTGCTTTGATGTGTTGTTCTTGTTTGCATCATCTCTTGCCATGAGTAGCTTCATGTAGCCTTGTCATGCATCATGATTGTTGTGCATCATGTCTTGTCTATGTGTGGTGAGTTTACTATGTTGTGTGCTTCTTCTCGATAGTTCCCGTTTTGTTGCGATCGTGAGGATTCGTTCGTCTATGCTTGGTTCGTCTTCGTGGCTTCATCTTCTTCATGGACTCGTTCTTCTTCCTAGCGGGATTTCAGGCAAGATGACCGTCACCTTGGATCTCACTACTATCATTGCTATGCTAGTTGCTTCGTTCTATCGCTATGCTGCTTTACCTAACACTTGCTGCTCAAGCCCCTCAAATTGCCATGAACCTATAACCTTTGTCACCCTTCCCAGCAAACCATTGCTTGGCTATGTTACCGCTCTGCTCAGCCCTCTTATAGCGTTGCTAGTTGCAGGTGAAGATGAAGATTGCTCCATGTTGGATTATGTTTATGCTGGGATATCACAATATCTCTTATATTATTAATGCATCTATATACTTGGTAAAGGGTGGAAGGCTCGGCCTTATGCCTGGTGTTTTGTTCCACTCTTGCCGCCCTAGTTTCCGTCATATCGCTATTATGTTCCCGGATTTTGCGTCCCTAAGGGTCATCTTTATTTTAGCCCCCCCCTCGGGCGGTGCTTCTCTAAGTGCTGGTCCGAACCGAGCTTCTCTGGGCCACCTTGAGGCAACTCGAGGGCTGGTTTTACTCGTAGCTAGTCTCATTCGGTTTTGCCCTGAGAACGAGATATGTGCAGCTCCTATCGGGATTGTCGGCGCATCGGGCGGTCTTGCTGGTCTTGTTTTATTGCTGTCGAAATGTCTTGTAGCCGGATTCCGAGACGATCGGGTCTTCCGGGAGAAGGAATATCCTTCGTTGATCGCGAGAGCTTATCATGGGCTAAGTTGGGACACCCCGCAGGTATAATCTTTCGAAAGTCGTGCTGCGGTTATAGGCAGATGGGAATTTGTTAATGTCCGGTTGTAGATAACTTGACACCGATCCGAATTAAAACGCATCAACGGCGGTGTAGCCGTGATGGTCTCTTCTCGGCGGAGTCCGGGAAGTGAACACGGTTTCTGGGTTATGTCTGACGTAAGTAGGAGTTCAGGATCACTTCTTGATCATTACTAGTTGACGACCGTCCCTTTGTTTCTCTTCTCGCTCTCATTTGCGTATGTTAGCCACCATATATGCTTAGTCGCTGCTGCAACCTCACCACTTTACCCCCTTCCTTTCCCATTTAGTTTTGCTAGTCTTGATACCCATGGTAATGGGATTGTTGAGTCCTCGTGGCTCACAGATTACTACAACAACAGTTGCAGGTACAGATTATGCGATGATCATGACGCGAGAGCGATGTTTGCTTACTTTGGAGTTCTTCTTCCGCTTCTTCTTCGATCGGGGATAGGTTCGGTCGGCAGACTGGGCTAGCGTGGTGGATATTGTTTGAGTTTCATTTATGATTCATCCGTAGTAGGATGTTGATCTTGTATGTTGTATTGTTGTATTCATGTGACATTGTATGTAATGTATGTATCCCCACTATTATGTAATGTTGATGTAATGATATCCACCTTGCAAAAGCGTTTCAATATGCGGGTCTATCCTTGGTGGGACCTTCGAGTTCCTTTTGGATAGGGTCGCATATTGGGCGTGACACATGTGGCCGAATTGGAGAATGAAAAGGGGGTTTCGGCCCCCCTTCCTTTCTCTCTTCCCCCATCCTTTCTTCTCCGGGTGAAAAAGGAAAAGGGGGGCGCCACTTTGGGAACCCCAAGTAGGATTCTGATCCTACTTGGGGCACCCCCTGGCTGCCTCTCCTCCCCTCCCACCTATATATATGGGGGGAGGGGGGCGCCTAGAAGACATAACATCAATTGTTAGCCGTGTGAGGCGCCCCCTCCACAGTTTACACCCCCGGTCATATTCTCGCAGTGCTTAGGCGAAGCCCTGCGCGGGTCACTTCACCATCACCGTCACCATGCCGTCGTGCTGACAGTACTCATCTACTACCTCGACACATTGCTAGATCAAGAAGGCGAGGGACATCACCGAGCTGAACGTGTGCAAAACTCGGAGGTGTCGTACGTTCGGTACTTGATCGGTCGGAGGTAGAAGAAGTACGACTACATCAACCGCGTTGTCAAAAGCTTCCGCTTACGGTCTACGAGGGAACGTATACACACTCTCCCCCTCGTTGCTATGCATCTCCATGGATAGATCATTGCGTGTGCGTAGAATTTTTTTTTGTTTTCCATGCAACGCTTCCCAACACTTGTGACCTTCCTCCCACGTCAATGGCCTTGTCAAATCACTGCCCGATTAGCATACCATGGAGGAGGAATCTCTCTCTCTCTCTCTCTCTCTCTCTCTCTCACTCACTCTCTCTTTCTCGTTCTCTCACTCACTCTCTCTCTCTCTCCCTCACACACACACACTCGGCTTTGTCGTGCATGGTGTCATGTCTCGGTCTCGCTGGTCTCTCTCTCCCCAAAATTCCGCTGATTGCAAATTCATTTTGAGTTGCGTGTGAAGTAGAAAATGCGAGAATCGCTAGATTAATTGTGAGCATGTGAATTGTTGGGTTTAGTCCAAACTAATCTCCCACTCTAGATCAACTTACCTGGCATCTTTGAAACCTTACACTGATACCACTTGTCAGAATAATTCAAGGCACACGTTGATCCGTCGAGGACAAGCAATCACCGCTCACAAGCACGACGCCAATATTTTTTTAACGAGGTTTAGTGACATGGCTACATCCTCGGGGAATGACTACATGCGCTCCTCCCCATGTACTAAATCGACATGATACAACCGACAATAACTCCGTCGTGGCCATCAAACAAGACTCCGACCACCACATCACCTTAGCCCGGCCACGGGCATCCGGAGCGTCCCCCTCGTGATCTATCCCTGGCCTACCAGATTATGTCTAGTCTATTTAGCTACCTTTTGGTGCCTTTATATAATAGGCTCAGGTTACACAGTTCGACTCAAACACGTAACTCTTTGCTAATTACAAGTCGAATTGTAGCCTGATTGTACAGATAATATTCTATGCATATTTTAACATATTTGTTGGATTAGTCCCATATCGGTTGGGGTAGGAGACAGAGCACAACTTATAAGGGCGGGGATGCCCCCTCCTATCATGCTTGTCTTCTGGGGAAGTAGCGCCAAAGCCTGGTATAGTATGTGTTGCTCTTCGGATGGGCCTAGTTAATGGGCTGAGACGCGCGTGTAGAAAGCCCATGACACACATGGGTCAGAATCGCTAGTTAGTAGACCCGGAATTGCGTAATAACTGATACAAGAGTCCAATTGCCTGGAATAGAAATCTTGATGGGCTCATGCACGGGCCAGCTGTGACTGGTTGGTGGGCCACGACTCTTGTGTAGCGGGCCCATGACACATGTGAGTCGAAAATGTTGGTTAGCGAAACCGGGATTGCATAACATGAATTACACCATTTGTCAAAGTAGTTTCTTTCCTGTGGGTTTTGAATTCTTGATCGGTTTTGTCTCCTCAGTGTAACGATAAGTTTCACTAATAGCTTCCATGCTGAAGTTTGAGTGATATGCTCGCAAATTGGTTGGCATACTGGACGGTTTGCAGCCCTGAAAGTCTGGCGGTTGGAAGCTGAAAATTGGGAGGGAAGACTAAGAAAGAAGTACAGCTAATAGCTAAGAAGATGGCTCTCACTGATTCAACTTCTTTAAGAAACTGGCAAAATGGAAAAAACTAAGATCTCTAGAATAGGGTTATGTGTGGAAGAGAATCTACAACTAATATCAGCTGTACCGCCAAAGTTCAGACTACAAGCAACACTAAAGATTATGATGAACGTGAGGAGCAATTGAATTTTTCAGCGCACAAACAAGCGTCACTAATCATGACTTTTATTTCGTTCATGGTGAGGCTGCTATCTTGCTGAGCTATACACACATTATATTTTACACATGAAGGCTGGAGAGCCGCACCTGTTCTTTTTTCTAGGATAATTTTCAATGATCAATTTATCCATCAGTGACCCATTCATTCTGAACCCCATCACTCGCTCAGTAGTTCTCACAGACTTTGGGATAAACTGCGAGAACATTAGAGAATCTACGGACGCCCTAAATCGGCCTCAAAAGCCCGGATGGGCCAAAATTTTGATTCAGATGGGTGCCTCAAACAGGCCTCAAAACATCCAGACTGACCGGCATCCCTCATATTCATTTTAAATATGAGGCAGATAAGAGGACGCCCAGTCGCGTCCGCCATGTCAGACGGCGTAGGAGTCCCACGCGGAATCACCCGGAAACCCGGCGGTACGACGGACGTATCCTCCAGTGGGGTGTGTGAACATCGCGTGGCGCTAGTCTGGCTCGCCACCCGAGGCCAAATCCGGTTATTTAAGCCAGCCGACGTCCTCCAACCCTAGCCCATCTACGTCCTCCCTCTTTTCGCCGCCAGCCCGAGCCATCCACCTCCCCTCTCTTGATCCGTCGCTCTTACCACGCTCTCCGGCTTCGCCATGGTCCGGAAGAAGATAACCACCTACGTCATGCTCACGCCGAAGCGCCGGTACGAGATCGAGCAGGAGATCCAGACGAGGCGCGCCTCGCGCGCCGCCTGCATCGTTGCCGGGCTGCCTCTGGACTCGTCGGAGCGGAGGAGGATCAGGCGGAGGAGGAGGAGGAGGAGGAGGGAGAGGAGCAACAGCCGACTCCGATTGAGGTGGCGGATCCGGAGGACGACGAGGAGGCGGAGCAGCCGGTGCAGGAGCTGGTCCTGACTCCGGGCTTCAATATGGAGCAGGCGGAGGCGGAGTTCGCCGTCGCCAAAGCGGACGAGATGGCGGAGTAGCAGGCCATCCTGAAGTCCATCCAGGATGAGGCATGTGTGGAGGCCAATCGGCAGTTCATCCGGCAGGAACGGGCGCCGACCGATGCCCTTTTCGACAAGGTCGAAGCGGAGATGGATGCGCAGGTCGCCGCGGAGGAGCCAGAGCTGTGGCTGTCGCCCATATACCCGACGCTGGGCACGTAGATACTGGACATCTCCAACGAGGAGCCTAGTTGATGTATGTAGTACGTAAGATTTTTTTTCTTTACATGATTTTATATGGATTTAAGATTTCTACTATGAGGTATTCGAATGCAGATAACAAAAATTAAGACGTGCTCGGACAGTGCCCGCTAACGCCGCGAGCGTTTGAGGGCCGAATTAGCAAAGATGCTTTTAGCTTAGTCTTTACTGCAGGCCGTAGATATTCTCATGGATTGCCTGACAAGGAACTCTACTCGTGCTGAACGTGCTGACCAATGCAAGTGATGTGTACCCCAAACGCAAGAAGCCACTAAACACAAGTGTCCGATCTCCATCACCATGCACTGTCATCTACTCGAGGTCTCGAGTGTGGCCTTGCCACCAACATCACCCCTGGAGTCGAGACAGATAGTTGATGCCGAGGAGAGTAGTGATTTGGACGGTGCGATCTCTCGCTCGCCCAAGTCCATTGGGCGTCAGACGTTAGTCATCAAGCGCGGAGTTTCAAATGTTGCTGCCTTTCCCTCATCTGCGACCATCGAGCAGGTGATGCCCGTGAATGGCATGGCCATTGAGCCAAGTGTGTTGGCACCTACTCCAACTCCAAATCCAAATGTTCTCTTTGCGAAGGAACTTTGTGACTTGCTCGCTAGCGTGGAGGTTGCTAGACCTGGTTTGGGCAGGTCGATTGTTTGCCTCCTGACGGGAACACCAATAAGGGGCAAACAAAAGAAGATGGGCAAAGGCAAGAGTGGCGTCATAGGCAAGGCGTCTCTGGTTGCTTGATGGATGATCTTCGATCTCTCGGCTTGTCCTCTTGGATTGGGAGGTGCATGATGTCTTGTGTTGTGGTGTTCTTGTTGGGATTCATTTGGCGTAGTAGTAGTGTCAGGGTTTGTGGATGTTGTACATTCGGAGAGTTTGGCAAGGGCCGACTGTGTGGTGGGGGGATTTCTTGCCATGTGAGTAGTTAGTCCGTGCTCTATTTGTGTAGGTTGTCGTCCGGTTTTTCTTAAATTAACTGGGCAATTTTCTTCTTCTTAATTAATCGATGAGGCAAAACTTTTGCCTTCGTTTAAAAAAAAATTAAATTAAATACTCCACCGGAGTTCGGTGCCGACTCCGTTCTGACGTCCCATTCTCCTCAACACACCACCGCACCACACGCAGAAGAGGAAATGCTCCACAAATCACAGCGCACCCAGAGAAATAGACAAGGCAAAAGTCAGAAGCAAGCCCATAATCATCATGCGGGCAGCATGATTGGCTTCAGCGCGTTCTACGCGCACATCTGCAGCAGCAGCCGAGGACGGCCCTGCTGATAATCTATCTATCTATTTTTGGACGGTCAACTGCCTCTGCATGGCAACGCAAAGCAGGCCGAACCCTGCCTGACGGTGGCGCAGAGTTGAATACTCTGGGCTGCGACCGCGAAGAAGACGGCCACGAAACGCGGTGGGAGCGAGCGGCGGAAGTGGCGTCCGTCCTGACGGGCGCAATATTCCACCAAGCGCGGGAAACAGGCGGTGGTGCGCATTGACCGCCCGATTGAGGTGGCGCCGACGGCGACGGCCATGGCCTCCCGCAGAAAGCTACGTACTGCTTTGGAAGAACGAAGGAAAACTCAAAGTGCTTGCACACATCTCTTTGTCCGTCTCACGGGAGGTTAGCAGCAGTAAGTGGCCATTAGGATTAATTAGAACTCATAAGGGATCGTGCATGTTCTTGGCTGACCTCAGGCCAACTCCACCGCGTGACCCCAAACAGACGTCTGTTTTGTCCGGATTCTGTCCGTTTGCGTGAGGATTTTTGGGGTGTCGTACCGTTCTCTGTCGCCGGATCTCGGTGGCCAGCGCTGCGGCCGCATCCATTTGTCCCATCATGTCCGCGTATATTTCTTTGCAAATCCTTAAACTTTTTTTATCATTCATTTTTGGTACATGACAATACATCATCACATTTTAACTAGTAAAGCAAGGCCAAAGAAAATAAGAACCACAAGAATACATTTGAGAAGATACCCAACTTCCATAACTGCTCCCTTGAGTTGGGTTATGGCCTTCTCGATGCACTCATTGTTGATCATGGAGGAGGCACGACGTCAGATCCTCCTTTCTTCTTCGCCGTAAGTCGACGTTGCTTCCTCACACGTAGTATCGTGCCTTGTTGCTTCTTCGCACGTGCCTAGCCTCTAATCTAGCAAAAAGTGCACTTGTCTCATCTAAAGCCTCTAGGCTAGCTAAAAGTGCACGAACATGCACTACATTTCGCTCTATCAACATATCGATGTACTCTTCTTTTCAATACCAAAACTTGCATCCGTTCTACACAATAAAACTTCAAGTAAGCACCACTAGTCTAATCCAAGAGCACAAACCGAAGCTAAAAGAGCACATACCCCATCGTTTAAGCACTTGATGAACACCCATCCGGGATGCTCCGGCGTTGTAGACACGCGGCGCACGACCACCCCTGGACAGTGGTCGCACTTGATGAGGGGCAACGGTGCGCCAACGAGCTTTTGGGCAAGCACCGAGCCCGCCGCCGCCATTCGTATCTCGCGGCGGACCACCGACGATGCAGATCCGGCGGCTAGAGGACGAGCCATCGTCAGCATGTGGCCTTGCGGGCTCGCCAGGCCTTCCGGCGAGGTGCCCGCCATCCATGGCGCTGCCCGCCTCCCACAACCGGGCAAGCTCAAGATCGACCGGATCCGCCTAAATCCGCCGGCGGTGCACAAACAAGGTGGCCGTGCTTGGGTAGCTCGGCGGCGATTTAGAAGAAGGGCTGGGCAAGCGTCTGAATTGCACGGCTGCAATGGCGTGGCGGGCGGCGGCGGCAAGGGAAGAGAGGGAAGAGTGGAGTGGATGCGCCAGAGGGAGGGAGGAGGCGGATAGAAAAGGCCCGTCCTGTGCCACCGACGGGCGGGCCAGGGGAGGACACGCGCAGACGACCCGCGCGTCCGTGTGATGTTCGTTTCACCCCAAAAGCGGCACAAACTTGGGCCGCGGATGGGTCAAAAACGGATATAAAGCGGACAAAAGTCCGTTTGCGCCCGCGTGCTGGACCGTCTCGTTTGTTTCTTTTACCCCAAACGGACGGGGGCGGACAGGATAGGGTCGCGCGGTGGAGTTGGCCTCACAACGTAGTGCCAGGAAGGCTCTCTTGCTTCCTTTGACTGGCAACTTTTCTTTTCTGTTCTGAAAGTGTGGCTTGGGCACTAAACTAGCGCTAGATTGGTTCAGAGCCATGTGAATTGCACCACTTAATCGCTGAGTAGGTTCTTTAAGATAGTACTAGAAAATGATTAGGCTTTGCTTCTCTGATCGTCGTTGAGCTAACCAATTTGTTTATGGCCTCTAGGTACCGAACTGCATCAACGGCGACTAAGCGCCATGTGGATTCACACTGTCTCGTGCCATGCCTGTAAACGGATTGGGCCACTTGGTCAAAGGGATCCTGGTTTCTCAATCTCACGTTTTTAAGATTCCAATTGAATGAATCTCAGTTCGATGGAGAATGCTTGATGATCCTGACCGCAGTGTTTTGACTTTTCTTATCCATATAAGTTTAGTTTAGTTGGAGGTAAGTTGCCTGGTTTTAGAATATCCGTCAGTCGATTTGGGGGAGAAGGAAGCAGTCGACAAGGCGAATCGCCAGGGCCGACGGTGACGCCGGGGCAAGCGTGGCAAGGCATCGGCCAGAAATGAGCCGGCGGATGCGAGTTCGAAAAGGCTAACAGTTCAAGCTCCGCGCAGGGTGGGGGGAGGAGGCTTGCCTTGGTGATGCGCTGGCCTAGAGGGTTGGTCAAGGGTAGGGCCGACGCAACGATGGCTATGATGAGGGAGGGTGCAGCGGTGAGGCTGAAGCGGAAGCATCGTAGGCCGTGGGCAACCAAGGCAGACGGTTCAACTACGGTCAAAGGAAGAAGTGAAATAGTGTGTTGGTTCCAGCCAGAAGATGATTGCGGATCCATTGAATCTTGATCCAACGGTTCAGATAACACCAACTTGGTACAAAAACGTCTTAACCCGCTATTTTTCAGGTGCCTGAGAAAATGTTTCGCATCTGTCACATTTAATCATGTTTGTTAGATCTGCATCCAACGGCTGGAAGGTTATCTTCCTCCTCCCATCATCTTCAACGCACGATCTAGCCTCACGCAGCTACCCTAGCCTACCCCGCCCCAACTGCCGGCCTCCACCACCCATGGCTCGCGGGCGCTATCGCGCTACAACACACTGCCCACCCTTCGCTCAACCTCCCACTACCGCTGCTGCCGGCCACAACCCTCTAAAAGTAGGGCCGCCACAACGATGGCGATGATGAGGGAAGGATGGGGTGGTGAGGCTGGAGCGGAATCATCGTCGGACGTGGGCGATCGAGGCAGACGGTTCAGCTACGGTCAAAGGAAGAAGTGGAATAGTGTGTTGGTTCTAGCTGGAAGACGATTGCGGATTAGTTGAATCTTGATCAACGGTTCAGATAAAACTGACTTGGTACAGAAACGTCTTCGCCCGCTATTCTTTATGTGCCTGAGAAAACATTTCGCATATGTCACATTTAATCATGTATGTTAGATCTTCATCCAACGGCTCGAAGGTCATCTTCCTTCTCCCATCATCTTCCTCAATGCACGATCCGGCCTCACGCAACTGCCCCAGCCTACCCCGCCCCAACTGCCGGCCTCCACCACCTATGGCTCGCAGGCCCTACCACGCTACAGTGCACGGCCCCGCCCTTCGCTCAACATCCCCCTACAGCCGTTGCCGGACACGACCCCGGTCATCCCCGCCTGGGATGTCACAGCTCACTGCCGCTCACAGCTTCGTCCTAGCTCCGCCTCGGCGTGGACGACGCTCGTCGCTGCCGCTCCTCACGTCGTCCCCACCTTTGGCCTCGTGCTGCGTGGAATTGACTGACGTGACACAAATTTTCAGGCACGCCATGTTTGGCAAAACCGAAGAATTTTACTTGTGGCACACTCGTGAATCATTCACCGCGTGGAGTCATGCGTGGGTACAAGTCAGACGGGTATCAATGTGTTCATGGCGGTAGCTGCGCGCCTACGACTTCGCCACCATCCCTGTAAAGGACAAGAGTACCGTGCCGGCAAGGATTTCCGCGTGCGTGCTTGAACAACTCCCCACAAAATTTCAAAGAATCAATCGTCTATTCATTGTACGTACAAATCAGACAAACTTATACACCGGACGCTCGCTGTCACCGGCGTGAGACCGGCCTGCCAAAGCCAGCCTCACGCCATTGACAGTGAAGTAACCAACAGCTGGCTTTTTTCTCCCTCCAAATTTTCAAACTAGAGAACGATTACTGCTGCTACAGTCCACTATAGCTGCTACTAACGCGTGGCCACTAACCCCTGACGATCTAACACCAACCCCTCCAAAAAATTCAACTCTTCAAATCAATTGCTTTGACAAACGAACCAAAGAAGGAAGACAAGAAAAGAATGGGCTTTGGACAAGGTGTGTGTGCCATGCCATGGCGCCGTCGTTGAACGGCTTCCGACGGCGATCAGCTGACGCGCACGGAGCCGCGCCGCCGCTCCTCGTACCAGCAGACGCAGCTCAGCGCGACGAGCACCTCCACGATCGCCGCCTCCGCCTTGTCCTTGTCCGCCCACCGCAGCGTCTGCAGCGCGTACACGCGCGTGCCGCCGTCGAACCGCCGCGTCCGGTCCATGTTCCGCTCCGACTGCCACTGAACCGTGTCGCGCGCCATCGGGCCCAGCCACGCCATGATGCGCTCCACCGCCTCCTTCCACCCCTCCGCCAGCCCGGCGTCCAGCGGCCCCGGGTCCCGCCACCAGTCGCGCAGCTTCGACCGCACCGCCGCGCGGAGCTTCCCCGGCAGCATCTCGTACATCTCCGCCCGCTCCGCGTTCGCCTCCTCCTGCCGCCCCTCCGCCTCCATCTGCAGCAGCTCCTCCGCCGACACGATCACGTTCGCGTACTGCTGGTCCAGCCCCGCGCCGCCCACCGTGCTGGCCGGCGGGTCCAGGAGCTTGCGCCAGTCCACGCCGCCCTTCTGCCCCGACAGCGGCCTCTGCCCGATGATCGGGCACGAGCTGCTCAGCTGCTGCATCGGCGGGTGCACCCGGGACGGAGCCCCCGCCCCCTCCCGCTCCCGCCGCGTGATCGGCCCCGACGACGCCTTTGTCTTCCCCGTCCGCGGGCTCATCAGCAGCTTGGACAGCCTGGTCTGGACGCTGTCGGCGGAGGTGGACGGCATCGGCGGCGGGAGCCCCGGCACGAACTGGCCGAAGACGGCGCAGATGCGGACGAACACGGCGCACGCGGCGCGCGCCATGAGGCCCACGGCCTTCTCGTAGCTCTGGCTCCACAGGGACTCCTCCTTGAGCCGCCGCACCTTGAGCAGCTGCGTCTTGATCTCCTGCTTGAGAGACTCGGCGCCCATCGAGTCGCCGGCCTGCGGCGGGTCCGCGAGCTTCATCGGTATCGGCCCGCTGAGGCGGCTCCAGCCGCGGACGGTGAGCTTCCGCTCGGCGGACTCGAGCTCGTCGAGCGCCTCCATCTCGGAGCACAGCTTGGACGTGGCCGCCACGAGGCGCTCCATCTTCTTGGCCTTGACCTTGAGCCCCTTGGCGGCGAGCAGGTCGAGGCGCGCGTCGTGCGCGCCGGCCTTGATGCTCGCGTACACCCCGGCGAAGTCGATGCCGCAGCGCAGGCCAAGGCGCGCGACGGCGGCAGCGGCGGCGTCGAGCGACAGCACCAGCTCGGCGCAGGCGAGGCGGAGGAGGAACGCCTGGTCGGTGGAGTTGAGGTAGGCCACCCCCGGCGAGCGCATGGCGTCGGAGCGCAGCCGGGAGACCTCCTGCTCCGAGAGCGAGCGGTGCAGCGACAGCAGCTTGGACATGGCCGCCCCCGCCTCGAACGCCAGTATCCCCAGCGCCGCCTGCGGCACCGCCGGCAGCCGGAAGTCCACGGGCAGCCACGAGGCCGCCTTGTGCGCAACCATCGGTCGATCGATGGTATGCCTTTGCTTTGCTCCCTCCCACCTAGTAATGAATCAACAGCTCGACCTGTCAGTACCTTTCTCGCGACCGTGGAGCTGGCTAAGGAACCTTGGATCGCTTTGCTGTTATACGGGCAGACAATCAAGCCATGGAATGGAATGGTTCGCCGAGCTGGGCGTCCTCGGCGATGGCGCCGGCCTTCCCGTAGTAGCAGTAGCAGCAGCAGCAGTACCAGCCCGTCGACGCGGTTGCTGGTACGGGCTAGGCTGGGATGGTTGGTGTGGTCGTCACAACTCACGAACTTTCTTATATACTGCGGCCGCCGGTGCTCGGAAGTTAAGCCAGGCTTGGCGTTCGCGCGGGCAATTAGATGTGGGGATGGCGATGGTGCGAGGGTTAAGTAGCTGCCGCTGCGTGCGTGGCGAGCGGAGCCGAGGAGAGGAGGGAGACACGGTCGCCGGGCGCGTGGGAATGCCTTGGCGAAATGGTAGGCGCGACCTACACGACGAAGCGAACGTCTGTTGCGGGCTTGCGGCGCCTGCCAGATTTCGGACTCGGGATGCCCCGGGCTATGCCAGATTATCATTATTCCGGGGTGGGGGCACGTCGCCCCCGGTTATTCTATGCCGAAACTGGCTTTAATTTGCCTCTGGCTCGGTCCGAGGTTACGGCTGGGTAAACCATTAACGGACCCGATCGGGATCTACTGGTTGTGCCGGTCTTGTTCCTCGCCAAGGAAATTATTAATGGTAATATATATGTTGGGTGCCCGGGAATTGATCCTTTCCTGCGAAATTACCGAGACATTTTCCAAGTAGGATCGATTCTAGTATGGCAGTATGACATCCTGGAGTTCCCTTCCGATATAAGAAATCTGGTTTAGCCGTCCCGCCGGCCGGCCGGCCGGACGCGTGCTGATCATGCTCTCGATCGTCGTCGATGAAGCAAGGTTCATGGACATGGCTGTGACATTTGACAAATATATCGCCCATATCCAACATGCAAAGAGATGTCCATGAGTCCATGACTAACATGGCTCGCGGCTCGCGCACATGGCTGAGTGAGCATCCGGTTGCGTATGTGCAAGGCGCCTGCGCGTGCATGCATCCTGCATGGGTGCTGTTACTTACGGACTAAGATACTGTTGTAAAATGGAGTAGTACAACTCAATCAAGTCGAAAGAAATGGGCAACTGAATCCCCATATTCGACCAGTACTATTGTAAATATTTACTTTCTTTTTTCAGATCACTGTATATGTTTACTCGACCAATGTACTAGCTTAAGTAATGTACTGTGTATAGATATACTGTAGGATACTGCAAGTGTTTACTTTTTAGTTTGTGAGGTAAAGGAATTTTTTTTGCGCATAAAGTAAAGGAATGGACTCCGATAAGTGCCACACGTGTGGGCGTTAGGGGGTCTGTCCACACATTTTGTGTGGTGTATAAGAGGAACGGCCCACACACCTACGTGTGGGCAAAACAAGTAATGCCCACACACACCTGTTTTTTCCCCTCGCGATCCCTCTCACACTCGTGCGTGTGGGTGAAATAGATAACGCCCACATGCCCGTGACGTCGGGCCCTGCACCGTGGTCCCAAGACGCCCAGCGTGGCATCTACCACGTCCGTAGTTGCCATGGTCCAGACCCTCGCCCATGTTCGTTTAACTGTAGTTGCCATGTCGCTAAACTTCGGTTGCCATGTCAGACAACTGCAGTTGCCATGGTTGCTCAACTGCAGTTGTAATGTATGGTCTGGTCTACTGCAGTTGCCATGATTTCAAAATTTTAGGAGTTGTCACCCACTAACACTAGGCAGTTGTCATGTAGCACTACAAAAAGGCATGGCAAAAAAACATGTTCGGGTAAAAGAGAGAGTTGCCATGTGCTCACAAGCACGCTAGCGCAGTTGCCATATAAAGAGAAAGAGTTGCCATCTGCTTACGTGCACGCTAGGGCAGTTGCCATGTACCATGCAAACACACATGACAACTCGGGTGAAAGAGAGTTGCCATCTGCTTACAAGCAAAGCTAGGGCAGTTGCCATGTACCCTGCAGAAACACATGGCAACTGCCAGCTTTGAGTGTGGGCGAGGAGACGGACGTGTGGGCGAAGTGATAAACGCCCACACACCAGTCCCCTCTGCGTGCGTGAAAACTGGTGTGTGGGCGAATTGCTAAACGCCCACACACACCAGCCCCCGTGTGGTAAAAAAGACGTGTGGGCAACCGGATGAATGCCCACACACCAGCTTAGTCCTTACGTGGCACACAAAAACTGTTAGAACGCGCCAAGATTCGTGCAGAATTGATTGGACGAGGATCCAAGCGTGTGACCGAATTGCCAGACGCCCACACGTGTGGGCGTTAGTATTTTCGAAAGGAATTAGTAAAAGCACAATACGTGTTCGCTTTTCTTTCATCCGAAGAAAGAAAAAGGCCATTGTCGCCGCCGCTAGGAGTCTCCCCCGCCGCTGCCGCCCGGCGGCTCCCCTCGGCTGGCCACCTTAGTCATCGGTGGTGAGGGGGGGTGCCGGATCCACTCGTGTGGATATCGTTTAGACTCTCGCAGTTTTGTTTTTTAGGTTGTTCATCGTCATGGCTTAGGCGGCGGCAATGGCAGCGTCGAATAAAGATTCTTCAGATCCTACTCCGACGAGGCGATCGGTCCGTCCTATGGTTGGGGATGGATTTAAAAATCAGTCTGTTCAAGTAAGGATGGCGTGGCAGCGGCGACATCCTCGTGGTAGAGTTGTATCCTCGGGTTTCGCCGTTGCGACAACGTTCTCTCCATCGCCGGCGTGGAGCTTGGAAGTTAGTCCAGGAGCGGATACAGATTGTGGTTTGCATCTGCGACATCCGGAAGATGCTGAATCGTGTACTGAGTTCGTGGTTCATGGATGGCACGTATGGTTTTCTCCTCCGACGTCTTAGTCGTGTGGGGGTGCCACGTCTAGAGTTTGATGGCGTGTCCGGGGTGTTGTCCCGGCCTGATTCTTTCAATGGTAATGGTTTCGTCTTTGGCGAACCACCTTGGAGGTCCGCAATACTACATATCAGTGATGAAGCCGCGTCAAGCTCAAGCGCGGAGGTGATTCGTCATTTTGTGGTGCCAGAGGTAGGTGACAGATGTCGGAGTCAACCTCAGAGGATTCTTCAGTCTTGTTTGTAATTTTACTTGTTAGTTGGTGTTTCTTTGTGCAGAAGCTAACTTTTTTCTATTTTTCAGTTTTGCCAGGTTGATATGTACATGATATCCTTATGATATAAAGGAAACACAAAAAAGGTAAAGGAATTAGTATTATGGTGTACACACATCCAATCACATTTAACTAGTCGGCCCGCTTCATATTAAAAACCAGTCAAATCAGTTGTGGCTTTACGTAGTTAGTTGAATTTATACCAGCTGACTGATTTAGCGGGCTGCACCCTTAACAAGCAAGTCGAGTAGTACTATTTTCCATTCCAAAGTAATTGAACTTTGAGGTTTCTTTTTAAGTCAAACTCGTTTAAATTTGATCAAATTTATAGAAAAATATCAATATCTAGAACATTGAACTAGTCTCATGAGATTCTTTACAAAATATATTTTCGTACTATGTGTATTTGGTCATGTATAGATGTTAGCATATATTTCTATAGAGGTTTTCAAATTTAAGCAAGTTTCACTCTGGACAAAACTAAAACTTCAATTATTTTGAAATGGAGGGAGAAATAATTTTCATTTCAAGGGGCAGTTTCTTTTTCTATGAAAAACCAGCCTACTTAGGGAATCTAAGAAGATCCCCAAAAGTCATATTTGGTGAGAAATTTTCTGGTTTAGGTGGTTAACCCATATTTAGCAGATCCCTCAAATGGTTAATGTCTCAAAGTTATAGCTTTGATCCCCAAAAGGCCACCCTCTAGCCTATTTTTCTCCAAGAAGGGCGACTCTTAGCAAATATAGGCAGACCGCGCCGCCCTTCTCGGTACCAGGCCATGCCGTGTCGCCCCCTTCATTGCTGGAGAGCGTCTGACCCATGAATCAGTTTGCGCCGCCCTTCCGGAAATGAAGCCGCATGAGCTTGGGGAAGCAATAGGAGCACCGAGCAAGCCCATGCAGGTCGACGATGCTGGAATGGCCCTTTCACGAGCAATGCTACAGGCACAGATGGATAAACACGGGATTTAAGGGAAGGCTTAGTTGGGCTGGTTTGATTGGATAGAAACCAGGGTTATGGGTCCACACCCCCTCGGAAATAGGGGGTGAAGATTAGTTGTGGAAGAAGCCCCATAAAGCTCCATGAGTTTAGAATTTTCGCTTCTTCACGGTTGCCATGGCCCAGCTCCCTGTTTCTCCCATCGGCTTGACCATGAGGTCCTCGTCATGGCCTGCGCAGTTCAGCGCATTATCGCACTGCAACAGCGACTTCGTCGGATCCGTTCGCAAATTGTTCGTCACCGGTGGCTAAGCCCTCCAAATTTGGCGAGCCCACCCGTGTTCCTTTGTGGCTGCAAATTTCTTGTTGTTTAAAGAACCTCACACACAACCAATAATTTCAATTGAGACTTCTTCACTTGTACTAACCGTGGAAGCAAGGCATAACACAAATGCAAGTTGGCATACAAATCCTATTGCTCACTGCATCACACACATCCAGAAAAGAATCTCTTGCAGCATATGGATATAGGTTTTTCTCATAAAACTTTACGTAAACCAGATACTCGACTACTTCTATCGATCACTAGGAGAGAAGTTAGATGATGCGCTAATAGACACACACGAGAAGCAAGTCCAAATCAAGAAGCAAGCCTAAATCAACGTGATGCAAATCCATATAAGAAAATTTAAGAAGTTTTGCCTTGCACTCCTAGTTGTGGTAATGATTTGGTTCATACTCCTTGGATCAGCAGCAACACTTCTTCTTGTAGGAGTCATTGCACTGATAATGTTCTTAGTTTAGTCAATTAGCTTGAGAATATGTTCTTAGTAGTATGTACCCTGGAATGGTAGCAACCGTTCTTACTAGAACTGTGCGACATTACATTTGATATGTATCCTAGATCAAGTTTCGAATTAAATATGTGTTAGTTACAAAGAAAAGAACTAAATATGTGGTGAAAATATATGTTCAAATTAAGTTTGTATGCAAAGAAAATGTATTTTGTTGGGGTGAAGTTAAGTTTTAGATTATCTGATGAAGAAAAGTTTAATTCCTTAAAAATCACCAATTTAAGATGAGAGTTATGATTTGAGATTATAGGACAAGGGATCGGGTAGAGACACCCTTATTACATTGTAAGGGTATCTTCAACGGCAACCCGCAAATTTTCTCTCACATCTGTCCACGAACCATGGGGGTGGGGAAGGGGGGGGGGGGGTGAGAGGACCAGTCCACAGACATGGATGCGGGAGGCCATCAACCAATGCTAGTTGCATACATTTTGACAACAACTCAAACTAACCGGATGAAATTCGATCAAACATGACCGGATTTCATATAAACATGACGGATATCATTACATTTACATCAACTAAGCGGAGCTCGTCCACCTAGGTCTAATTAGTCGCCGGCACCCGTTCCCTGTGTCCGTCCATGACCAAGAGAACTGAAGCTTCACCGTCTGCAGTTCCGCCTCGGCGCTCTCCAGCTCTATCTCCGTAACCTCGGCCCGGAAAGTGAAGCTGTCCACCTCCATATCGCCGCCAAGCGACTAATCGACCGACGATGTTGAGCCCGCCAAGCTTGGCGTCGACGGGAGGGGGGAGCGGTGGCCTTCCTGGGACCAGAGCAGCGGCGACCTACCATGCACTACTCTTCCTCGCTGCCGGTGGTACTCGCAGACGTGCCGGCTGCGTGGTCGTCGCGGCGGGGCACAGACTTAGCGATGCCCTCCTCCTCCTCGTCGGTCTCACCGAACACCGCCTCGTCGTCGCACTCCTTGCCTGCGGCCGCCACCTCCGCCACGCGCTGCCGGTACCGCCAGCGGGCGAGGCGGATCTCGCGGGCGGAGCGGTAGGACTCCAGCAGCGCCTCCTGCTCCGCCATGTCCGCGTCCGGCGCGACCGCTCTGCCGACGGTGATGTGCTCCTCCGCGTGTAGATGCTCCTGGAGGAGGTGGAGGTTGTAGGCGGCGTCGGCCTGCGCCTCCCGGAACTGCTCCTCCCGCTCCTCCCGCATCATGTCCATGTAATGGGCACGGGCCTCGCCGATGGTCATGGTGCAATGCACCAGCGAGGGTGGTGCGGAGGAGGAGCAGGGTCGCGCGGACGAGGAAGGTTGCGCTGGTTCATCGTCGGCAGCGTCCTCCATTGGGACGTCGTCGCCTTCCGGCTGGCTACTGGCCAGCCAGCCGGCGGCAATGGTGGCCATCCCCTTCTTTTGGTACGACGTCAGCCCGTCCCAGAGAGCTTTGGAGGGAGGGATCCATGGTGAGAGTGGTGCGGAGAGAGATCGAAGGTGGATGACTGCAGCTATGGCTAGGGCACCGGCTTTTATAGCAATGGTGGGCGGCAGAGGGACGGACGGGTGGCGCCGGAGGAGACGCCTCGGCAACCGCGTGCCATCAATGTGGGCGGCAGACGGACGGACGGGCGACCGTCATGTCGTTTGAACGCGCCGCAGTCGCCTGCATTGGGAAGCAGCGCGAGCGGTGCTCTCTCGGTCGGTGCGCCACTTCAATGACGATGCCAATCAGCTGCCGCATCCGCTCTGGCGGGCATGATGCGGGCGCTGACGCTTTGGAGCGGCGCTGACCGAAAACGTGCGGGAGGGAGGAGGGGTTTTTGGTGGGCCAGGGCGGTCAGAAGCGGGCTTGGGATCGGCCCGGACTCCCGTAAAACACTCTCACGTTTGTCTGCGATTTACGAAAAAATCACGTCCGGCCCCCTCCGCGAACCGATACAGACCCGCGTTGGATGACTTCCGCCGTCCGGACGGATGATAGTGGTTTGCGGGTCCATCTTGGAGATGCCCTAAACACTCAATGGGTGTACCCCTGCTACTAGTACTAAGCATCAAAATAGCTAACATGATTATGGTCAATTTCCGCAATCACGGAGACAGCTAGCCCATAGTTTGCTACTACTAGTAGCTCTTGTTGCCACTAAAGTCAAAACTCGACTTATCAACATGACAAGCAGCTAGCCCATAGTTTACCTTCCAAGTCGTCGACAGTGTCGCTAGCTCGACCCCGCCTCAATTTCTCCCTGATGCTGACGCTATGGCGCCAGTATCCTCTCGTGACATGTACTGATCAACGATAATGAGTGCCGGTTACAAGTTTCAAGTCCAAGTGTCCCGTTTCCTAGCAAGGTTGGACGATTAATCCCTTAAAGAAAAATTGGACGATTGATACAATCTGCGTTAAGTTTCCCACTCAGGAGCCATGGATGTTCTGGTCTTGCGGGCATACACATGTCGTTACACATGGGGGGCCAGACTGCAGAATTGTTCAACAAATCGAGATGATCTGGTGGGTTCTTGAGAAACAAATAGGTTAGAATTTCTATACTACTATTTTAGTATTGAAAACAATGACAAGCAAAACTAACCATTCATGCAGAAGAAGTTTAACTTTTAAAAGGGAAAACTTGAGGCGGGGAAGCAAGCCCAAAATCGCACCACAAATTACATGACCGTAGTCGAACGGCATGCGAAATGAGAAATGACACAACGCTCCAAGACAAAACCATCATGAAGAAATTGTCACTCGCAGGTTTGTTTGTTGGTCCAGGATATCAACAAAATGCTATCACCCCCAAAGCAAATCATAGAACCAACACCTTCAACAAAATACTGACATGCATATGTCACTGCTACGTGATCAAACCATAAGGCTAGCAAACGGGGTTTCAGCCAAAAAGGATATGAACATGATGCTACCCGCCATATTCACCATCCACAAAAGGGGAAACCCCTTCATGGACGTCGTCGGATCTCTTCTGACCACTCTGCACCACCGTCTCATTGATGGTTACCACGCGTGCCACGGCATCGCCTAACAGCCGTTGTCGTCCATATGCCACCCTGCAAGGACCTCAGTCTGGCCCGTGGTCGAGCTAGATCCGTCATGTTGGCGTTCGCCAACAACATTGGGGGAGATGAGCACCGCACCTCACACAAGCTCTCCACGATATCAAGCCATCGCGCCACATCTGGTAGGCCTCACCTCCGCTTCTAGCCAACCCATGATGTCGCGCCCATTCCGCACGTCGAAGTACATGTGTCGCACGCTCAGCCACCATGCCGGCAAGACAACCGCCGTTGTTCCCAATGCTCGACGAGTTCCCACCACAAAAATGATAGAGGGAGCACCTCCAACACCTTCGGTATGGGACATGTCACGACTATGGCGTAGGCCGGTGGCAGCAGCGGCGAGGGAGGGAAGTGGACTAGAGCTGCCATCTATGTACACATCTTTGGAAGTTTTGAGTATAAGTAGCTAGAAAGTGGTCAACCATGTAAAATTGAACAACTAACATGATCTGCACTAATTCCCCTCTCGATGATCTGGTGATAGTTGATACGATGTGTGTAATAGGCTATCCACTGGTGTCTTAATTAGTGCATTCTTAAAAAAAACTACTCCCTTTGTAAAGAAATATAAGAACGTTTAGATCACTACAGTAGTAATCTAAACGCTCTTATATTTCTTTACGAAGGGAGTATATATTAACCTTTTTCTGAACAAAGGGGTTTCCTCAGGTTCCATCAATATGAAACCAAACATAGTTCACAGGATCCATGCTAAGCTTAAGCAGCATGCCAGCTAAATGTAGGAAGCATAGTCAACCAGACGGTTGTCAGCAGAAAACACATACTCTAGTTTATTACAGTCCTAGGAATTGGACTAAGGCCCCGCTTGGAAGCCCCGAAAAAATCTTACAGGCGTAACAAATTACAACCGCATAATACTGGTGTCCAGTAATATACAGCCGAATGCTATTCCCACTTGTAAATCCTGTCTTTCTCGTTCCACGTCTTCTTCCTCATTCACAGTCGTTAATGGATCAGGAAGCCGCCGCCGCCACCCGGTCCCTCCTCCTCCCTCCATTTGAGAAGTGTCATACGAGGCCGAATCGTTCGAGCGCGCCACGGCCAGCTGCTCACCTCGCCGTTGACCAGATGCTCAAGGAGCGTCTCCGTCGCACCGGTGAAGGCGGAGGTCGAGAAGCTCCACGGAGGCGACAACCGTCGCGTCAGGGGACACCAACGTCCAGGCCATTAAGACGAACGGCGGAGACCTCGTGGTGGTGGCGGACTGGCGGGCAAGCTCGACCCGGTCACCGGGCGCGAGGGGGAGATCTGACGTGTTGTGCGGATCCTATAGTGCGGCAAACAAAGAACAAGCCCGGCATCATCGGCTAGCCGCCGTCGCCGTCAACGTCGTCGGCGCCTCGCCAGGACTCCATCACGGACACCGGCGCAGGCGCCTGCTTGTTGTGGCTGCGGCGGCGAAGCCATCAACCGCGCCTAGTCTCAAGAGAGGAGAGGATTACGGGGTGGTGGAGAAAACGACGGACTGAGGTCTATATCAAATACCAGCTAATTCCGGGTGTAACTGATCGAATCGGTGTGAATGTTACAACTCAAAAACGATCAACCAAACGCCCAAGCGTTGCCGGTCTGGTTTTTTCTTACGGAGATGTATTTTACCGGTGTATTTGCTTTCAAAACGACAATCCAAGCGGGCCCTAAAGAAGCAAGCGCATCAGGATATCACGCACCATACATGCCCATCAGGCACACCGAAAACAGTTGGTACTGGAGATCATGATTTGGGGTCACTCTTCATCGACCACATCTTGGGGGAGGATTAGTCCTAGTTGATCCTCGGGAGCTCTCCACGTCGGCAGCCCAGCAGAAGCAGGCACCTTAGAAGAAGCACACAGAGAGCATTGTCACAGAGCCTCTTCCATTGATGAAGAAATCCACTAGTTTGGACAAAATGCATCTGGTGCTTCTCCATGTTTGAGTTTGACCCAAAAAGCGAAAAATCATTGCGCAAGATCCATAAAATCCACAAGAAGGCAACACAAACCATATTGAGAAAACTCGAATATTATGCTAGTGCCATGAGGCAAGATCAAACACACAAACATGGATATCAATCCTAATGAAATCAGAGACAAAAGTCCAAACTATTTTAGCAACCACACACTCGAAGAACAGATGATGAACAAATTCCGTCTCAATACAAAATAAATAGGTAGGATACTCCACGTGCCTATGTTTTGCAAGATTATCCTGGTCAATATTTTAATGTTGAGTATAAGCCAAAAGAACACATGGATTTTGCTGGGGCAGAGAACTTTGCAAAACAGGTCACCATACATCGATTTTACACCACCAAAATTAATAGCACTGTAAAAAAGATTTGACAGAGTGTCTGCCGAAAGATTCAAGCATTGCATCTCCAACACTGTCCCTGGAGCGGACACATTATTTGTCCGCATACTGGTCCATACTCGTTCATGGACACAGATACGGGAGTCGGCCATCCAACCATGTCCACTAAACGTTCACCCCTGGATTTTTTCGAAGTCCACAACACTCAAAGTAATTATAAAAAATATCACAATTCATCCGTAAATAGTAGTATGCAAATATCCGAGAGTGGCGTTTTGGCTCCTAGGTGTAGATACACCTATTATAAAATATTTATAAAAAAACACATTTCAAAATCTTAAAAAATTTCGAGAAAAAATATCACATGTACATCCGGACATCCTATGTTTGCACACAAAATTTTGGCAAAAAAGAACATTTTTGTGGCATGTGTGAAAAAAGATAAAAAAAAATGCCTCGTGAATAGCTGTATTCAAGCATCGAAAATTGTCTTTTTTACATAAGCCACAAAAAATGTTCTTTTCACCGAAACTTGGTGCACCCACATATAATGTCTAGATTTACACACGGGATTTTTTTCTCAAATTTTTTTAACTTTTTAAAATGTATATTTAGACAATGGGTGCATATACACCTATGAGCCAAAGTGAATTTCCGCAAATATCCCTAGTACGACAATAGTTTAAATATAAATATTATATCCGAGATAACTAGATGTTCAACATGTTTTTTGAATGGGAACCGTTTCACAACGGTGTGCAGGTTCGGGTCGCACACGCGCCACTCGATCGCGCACGGATCCAGCGCACACACGTCTCACAATCTAGGTTTTGCGTCGTTGTTTTCCTCGGCCCACCATGTGCGTTTAGCCCATCACAACCACTTGTTTTTTTTCTCAGCCTTCCTCTTTATCTTCTTTCCCAGGTCGTCCTCAAAGACCCATGTTCACCACTGCTGGCTGAAACTCCGACGGGGTGGGCAAAGAAGCTCCACCGCAGCCCCGCGAAGCTGCGTCTGTTTTTTTGTTTTGAGTGATGTGACCGCGGAGACCATGGCCAGGCCCATAACATCATGGAGCTGCGAGCTCGAGGCGGCAGGTGCTGCATGTTGCGACCGTGGTCATTGCGTGCTGGAACCAGCGACAATTTTTGCTACATCCACTAACGACGGAGCTACGACCCGCGACGACGGAGGCAGTTATTTGCTACAACCGTCGTCGGCTTTTGCTATGACCAACCAGGAAATTTGCTACATTCATTAATGGCGGAGAGGCAACCCGGGACGGCAACGACGACGTTTCTACTGCAGTCGTCGCCCTTTTATTTGCTCTAATTGATGTTGCAACTGGCGACGAGAAAAGCTACGACCGGCGAGAAGAAAAGCTACGACCGGCGATGAGAAAAGCTACGACCAAAGACATGAAAATGGGTTGGCCGCTACACAACACTAAAAGCTGCAACCGACGATCGATAATGTTACAACCGGCATTGTCGAAAGCTGCATCCGGTTATGAAAAAAGCTTCAACCAGATAGAAAAAAAACTTCGGCCCGTGATTTAGAAAGCTTCAACCAGCGACAGTGAAACACAAAAAGCTACAATCGTTAACACAAAAGCTTCTTTTTTTGCGGGGTTAACACAAAAGCTTCAACCTATATTTTAAAAGCTTCAACTAGAGATTGGCGAAGAAAACGTTGCAGCGGCGAGCCGTTGATGCACATGACGTTTTTCTATGCAACAAAAAAGTTGCAATCGTTGGCATGAAAAGCTTCAACCCTATTTTTGAAAAGCTTCAACATGGTGACAAAAAGTTGGAACTGACACATCACCATTGATGCAATGGCGGCACTCCTTCGTCGGAGTTGCGACCTTCGCCGGCAAGAGCTGCATGTGACGGAGCCGACGAGAGCCACGGTGACATCGGGTGCTGCGACCGGGGCGGGCCATGCTGGGAACAAGCGACCGTGAGGACGTCCAGGCGACGGGGGCGGTCGAGGGCGGCGGCGACGAGGGCGGCGGTCGGCGGCGGCATGGACGTCCGGCGAGTTGGCTGACGGCTGGGCAAGATCACGGGGCTACTTGGGGATGAACATGCATATGTTTTTTTAGCTAGCGAAGCAGTTGAGAAAGAAGGCATATCGTGCAGTTAATACGGAGCGAATCCTACGTACACGGTGCGACCGGCCGAAATTTCAGCCGGCGCACCGGCGCGTATCGCTCGCCTTTTTGAATTGATCGAGTCCAAATACAATGATACTCGAGTTAGAACCTTGAGTTTCATTCAATAATGTATGAATGTAAATGGTCTGCCCTTGCTTGTGTGGTATATGATTATTATCAAGTTACAACATTGAGTAAATCAATGAATTGACCAACATATAGAGCAATAAGAAGCAAAAGTTACGATCTTCATGATTGACGCACCAGGTGGCCACCTTCTCTCCACTTTTGTGCAATTACACTGTAATACTTCATGATGTAATTGGAGATGGAGTACCCGATGGGCTAGCGACTTCACATTGAGTGCATGGATCACGTGGAATGCAAGTCCTAGGGTGTGATGTGGTTTTGCTCATGAAATGAAGAATGCACGTTTTATCAAAAGGTCGAGCCCCCTTGCCTCATGTCTACAAATAAGTCCGTAGATACAATTAGTCACGCATCGCACAACAACTCATCTTTCATCACCAAGTACCATGCCATTATGCTTACTCTCGAAAACAACAAGAAGGTCAAAAAAGCTCAATGACATTTGGCCGAACATCTATCGGGTGTGGTGTCCGCAATAGACAGCGTCGGCAGGGGACAAAGGGTACCTAGCTGCAAACAGATCCAGGGTGGACGGCGGTAGTGCAAGGCGGGCAGGCGTGTGGATGGGGGTTGAGAACGTCCGTCAATGCCTAGGCGGCAGCCGGCAGTCAAAGAAGTATCTCGCTGGCGTCGATGAGGGTGCGGATGCTGAGCAAGGGAAAAGGGGGAGTAAAGTCGGAGTAGAATAAAAAAAAAGGTGCAGAAGGGGAATTTGAGTAGGCCAAAGGTATCAAAATCCTACGTGGCGGAGGTCCGCCCGTAAACCTCCCCCTAGTTTGAATCTGGTTTGCGGGAATTTGGACAAGCGGATACGTCCATGAACAAATATGGATCTGCGTTGGATGGAAAACTATGCCCGAACAGCTCGATACGAATGTATATGAGCATTTCGAGGGACGGCATTGATGCGTCGGCTTCATCAGAAAAGGAAAGAGCCCTAACATTATCAAGCAACTGACACCATAGGCACGTACAAGCCCAACCAGATCCACACACCTTCGGAAAGCAAAGGTTGACCCCATCCAGACTTGAGAAGGGAACATCATGCATGCGCTCTGTTTACACATGTTTAGCATCGCTGCATGCATCTGCATGGCTGAGAGTTTGGAATAACAACAAAGTGAGTAAACACGACAAATGTCACATCGGTTAAAGCGGCTAAAATTTTCCTCGTATCCACACTCGGGAGGCCCTCGGCTCCTCGATTTGACCCGACTTTCTGTAGCAAGCTAGGCAAGGTGGCGTGGAGGCAGAGGCAAGGAAGAAGAAGACCACTGATGCTACTACCAATGCAAATGTGCTTACATGAGGTGCTAAGTGTATTAAATATCTTAGCAACTAATCTTTCCAATGCATAGTTGCTTAGCTTTTGTAGCTAAGCTCCTCTCATTGAATTGTCTAATAATTAAACTCCTTCGCTCATTGGTTGGTAGAATATTTTCAGATAGGCCCGCGTCTTGCAAGACTGTTTCTTCTTAGGGTCTTCATAATGTTCTCTCTTCTCTTTAATTTCTTTGTCACATCATATTTCTGCCTATGTGGCATCCTTAGCACCTGTACACCATGATGAGAACTGCGAACTGGGGAAGCTGCTGGTGCCATGGCCCCATGCGTGCTGCTGACTGCTGAGCCTGACGTGCATTGCATGGCTGATTGCGACGGCCTCCCGGCGACCGGTCGTACGGCCAGGTCTATGGCCCAAACCCACACTCCGTGTGGGGCCGTCCCGCCGGTCATTGACGCCATTAAAGCCGCTGTCTCTTGTGGCTTGGGCGTTCGTGCTACTTTCGCGGGGCAAAATTATAAGCTGGTAGCTTTGCCGTAGCTCTTCGACAAATACAAGTCTACAAGAGAGAGATTTACATATACGTACTGTATATTCGTTGTATGAAACTGCTCGCGTTCGTGTACGTACTAGTACGTGTGAACACTGTCACAGTTCAGGCAATCGTATTTTAATCGCTCTGCGTGTACCATGTGCACACTTTGCAATCCCTAGCACATTTAAATAGTGTAGCTGACGTGTGAGAACACTCTGATTTGCACATTTTGTAATGTGTTCGTGTTACGTATTCCCAACTCATCCCTGTGCTAATCGTCCAGACATGAAAGGGCACGTTGCCCGTTTAATAATCGTGGGTGACTTTGTCGTGATGTTTTTGGTAGGTCAAACGGTGGGGAAAATCCCCCCACTGCAATTTTTATAAATCAAAAAGATACATTAAAAAGGCTTCTATTTTTGCGAGAAACTTCCAATAAAATACATCGGAGGTCATAAAAATATTTCAAGTGTGTTAAGTAGTTCCTAAAAGTTTAAAATCATTCACCGTGTGTTCTCAAATGTGTGTAAGTCGTTCACCAAGGGTCCTAAAAGTATTCCAAGTGTGTAAAGTAGGTCATAAAAGTGTCGCTGGTAAAATACATATACAGGATCCGCGGTGAACGATTTCAAATTTTTATGACCTACTTGACACACTTAAATACTTTTAGGAACTTCAGTGTGTTTTACTCTAATCTACATTACCATCAGTGGGTGGTATCATATTTGTAATATCATGCAATCCTTCATTTATTTTGATGCATACTCATTTTGTCTTGGAGTGCATTATGTTACGGTAACATATTATGTTATCATAAACACCTCTCCTTATTAACTACTTGGCACATAAGCAAACTTGTCTTGGATGTGTTATGTTACTAGTTAAGTTACTCACTATGGCCAGACTGAGATGGTTGTTATTACTATTGTCTCTTGGAAGGTAAAATATTGTCAACAATTTTGTAGTACTGGACTTTGCTATTTTTTTTGTACTAATAGATGGAAGTAAAAACTTACGACATAGAGGAACATTGCAAAACCTATTTCTTGTACATGACACATCGTTGAATCTTTGAGGACAAACAGTAGACATGCCATTTTTACCCTAAATTTTTTTATGTTTCCTATTCATGTATAGTAAGTGAAATCTTTTTTTTTCCTAAATAGCTACAACCCATAAACTATTTTTTCTAGCCATGAAACCATGCCACATAAGCTGATAAGCAAGTCATGCATGCAAGCTATAAATTACTTCTTTTTTTCTGCATATGCATGCAATGCTCCCACATCATCAATTCATGTATGTTACTCATATTTTTTTTCATACATTTGCTTTTCACTAGTTTTAGATGTTGTTTTAGCAACTATTTATGTATTTTTATCAAGGTTCCCGTAGCAACACACGGGTCATCATTTAGTTCATCTAGTTTTTGATTACTTTTCAGTTATTGGATCATGATCCAAGTACCCGCGTAATGTCATGTGGATTTATAAACATTAATTTCAGGCACAAAATAAATATAATTTATATTAAGTCGAATAATACATACATACATACAAACTGGCGGAGCTAGGTAAAATATTTTTTTTGGGGGGGGGGGGGGGGGGGTCAAAAAGAAAATATGGATGTTTGGGGGGCCAAAAGTCTATATTTTTCCTAATCTTTCCCTTATATATTTTTTTCCTTTCACATATTTTACTCAGTCTATATTTTTTCCTTTCACATACATGCATGCATGCTTGCATACGTACATACACTCAAATTGTAACATGGTTTTACTTTTGTTTCAAAAAAGAGAGCAATCTGATTATGCATCGAGTGACACACGCAACCATAGTTTGTAATTTTATTTATTTAAGTTATATGTGTTCGATAGCAATTTGGGCTTCCAAGAAATCATTTTGTCTGTGGTTAATATAGAGTGAAACTAATAAAGCTATTGTTATATATAGTAGTACACGCCAGTATGGGGTAATTATTCAATAAGGGTGTGATACGAACATAGTGAGTTGTTTGCACTGTATGAACAAAATATGACAACATAGTGAGCATTTTTTGGATATATGTAAGAAAATTTGTAAAGTCCGCGGTTAACATAAACGGCGAGATTGTCCCATACTTACCCACCTTTTGTGGGGTGCGCCAGGGCGATCCCTTCTCCCCGTTCCTCTTTAACATGGTTGTTGATGCCCTGGCAGCCATCTTAGATAAAGCGATGGCTGCGGGACATATGAAGGGCATAGTCCCGCATCTAGTAGGCGGGAATGAGATTTCCCTCCTCCAATATGTGGATGACACCATTATCATGGTGGAAGGCTCTGCTAGTGACATTACGAACTTGAAGTTCCTCCTGCTCTGCTTTCAGCAGATGTCTGGTCTCAGGATTAACTTTGATAAGAGTGCGGTGATGGTCTTGGGCTACTCCCAAGACGAAGGTGTTGGAAATATGCCCTAGAGGCAATAATAAAATGGTTATTATTATATTTCCTTGTTCATGATAATTGTCTATTGTTCATGCTATAATTGTGTTATCTGGAAATCGTAATACATGTGTGAATACATAGACCACAACATGTCCCTAGTGAGCCTCTAGTTGACTAGCTCGTTGACCAATAGATGGTCACGCTTTCCTGACTATGGACATTGGATGTCATTGATAACGGGATCACCTCATTAGGAGAATGATGTGATGGACAAGACCCAATCCTAAGCATAGCACAAGATCGTAGTTAAATGCGCTAGAGCTTTTCTAATGTCAAGTATCATTTCCTTAGACCATGAGATTGTGTAACTCCGGATCATTGTAGGAATACTTTGGGTGTGCCAAACGTCACAACGTAACTGGGTGGCTATAAAGGTGCACTACTGGTATCTCTGAAAGTGTCTGTTCGGTTGGCACGAATCGAGACTGGGATTTGTCACTCCGTATGACGGAGAGGTATCTCTGGGCCCACTCGGTAATGCATCATCATAATGAGCTCAATGTGACTAAGTAGTTGGTCACGGGATTATGCATTACGTAACGAGTAAAGTGACTTGCCGGTAACGAGATTGAACGAGGTATTGGGATACCGACGATCGAATCTCGGGCAAGTAACATATCGATTGACAAAGGGAATTGTATACGAGATTGATTGAATCCCCAACATCGTGGTTCATCCGATGAGATCATCGTGGAGCATGTGGGAGCCAACATGGGTATCCAGATCCCGCTGTTGGTTATTGGCCGGAGATATGTCTCGGTCATTTCTACGTGCCTCCTGAACCCGTAGGGTCTACACACTTAAGGTTCGATGACACTAGGGTTATAAGGAAAGTTTGTACGTGGTTACCGAATGTTATTCGGAGTCCCGGATGAAATCCCGGACGTCACGAGGAGTTCATGAATGGTCCGGAGGTGAAGATTTATATATGGGAAGTCATCATACGGCGCCGGAAGTGTTTGGGGGTATGCCGGTATTGTACTGGGGCCACCGAAGGGGTTCCAGGGGTCCACTGGGAGGGTCCACCTGCCCCGGAGGGCCCTATGGGCTGTATGTGGAAGGGAACCAGCCCCTAAGTGGGCTGGGCGCCATCCCCCTAGGGCCCATTGATACGTCTCCGTCGTATCTACTTTTCCAAACACGTTTGCCCTTGTTTTGGACTCTAACTTGTATGATTTGAATGGAACTAACCCGGACTGACGTTGTTTTCAGCAGAATTGCCATGGTGTTGTTTTATGTGCAGAAAATAAAAGTTCTCAGAATGACCTGAAACTCCACGGAATATCTTAGAATAAATAATAAAAAATCCTCGCCAAAGATGAAGACCAGGGGGCCCACACCCTGTCCACGAGGGTGGGGGGCGCGCCCTCCCCCCTGGGCGTGCCCCCCTACCTCGTGGGCCCCCTGGAGACCCTCCGACGCCAACTCCAACTCCATATATTGGCTTTCAGGGAGAAAAAAATCAAAGAGAAAGAATCATCGCGTTTTACGATACGGAGCCGCCGCCAAGCCCTAATCTCTCTCGGGAGGGCTGATCTGGAGTCCGTTCGGGGCTCCCGAGAGGGGGATTCGTCGCCGTCGTCATCATCAACCATCCTCCATCACCAATTTCATGATGCTCACCGCCGTGCGTGAGTAATTCCATCGTAGGCTTGTTGGACGGTGATGGGTTGGATGATATTTATCATGTAATCGAGTTAGTTTTGTTAGGGTTTGATCCCTAGTATCCACTATGTTCTGAGATTGATGTTGCTATGACTTTGCTATGCTTAATGCTTGTCACTAGGGCCCGAGTGCCATGATTTCAGATCTGAACCTATTATGTTTTCATGAATATATGTGTGTTCTTGATCCTATCTTGCAAGTCTATAGTCACCTACTATGTGTTATGATCCGCAACCCCAAGTGACAATAATCGGGACCACTCCGGTGATGACCATAGTTTGAGGAGTTCATGTATTCACTATGTGCTAATGCTTTGTTCCGGTTCTCTATTAAAAGGAGGCCTTAATATCCCTTAGTTTCCAATAGGACCCCGCTGCCACGGGAGGGTAGGACAAAATATGTCATGCAAGTTCTTTTCCATAAGCACGTATGACTATTTACGAATACATGCCTACATTATATTGATGAATCGGAGCTAGTTCGTGTCACCCTATGTTATGACTGTTACATGACGAACCACATTCGCATAATTATCCATCACCGATCCGGTGCCTCACGAGTTTTCCATATCTGGTTTACGCTTATTTACTTTTCCGTTACTCTGTTATAATCACTACAAAATACCAAAACATTACTTTTGCTGTCTTTACTTTTGTTACCGTTACCACCACTATCATATTACTTTGCTACTAAACACGTTGCTGCAGATATTAAGTTTCCAGGTGTGGTTGAATTGACAACTCAGCTGCTAATACTTGAGAATATTCTTTGGCTCCCCTTGTGTCGAATCAATAAATTTGGGTTGAATACTCTACCCTCGAAAACTGTTGCGATCCCCTATACTTGTGGGTTATCAAGACCTTTTTCTGGTGCCGTTGCCGGGGAGAATATCTCTATTCTTTGAGTCACTTGCGATTTATATCTGCTGGACACTATGAAGAACTTGAAAGACGCTAAGACAACAATTTATCCCTCAACTACGAGGGGAGGTAAGGAACTGCCATCTAGCTCTACACTTGATTCACCTTCTGTTATGAGTAAGCTAGCGACACCTAAACCTGCTTCTGCTATTCGTTTCGATATGTCGCATGTTATTGATGAAGCCACTCGCTATGCATGATACTTATGATGAAACTACTTCTATGCTTGATACTCTGTGCCCTTGGTGAATTTCTAGATGAACAAATTTCTAGGTCTAGAGAAAGAGAAATTATTGAAACTGAATACAATGATGAAAGTGATGATGAAAATATGCCTGCTATTCCTGAGGGTTATCTTTTTTATGCTGAATCTTCTGCAGCTATTTTTGCTTGTAAGGATAGATATGAACTTAAGAGGCTGCTAGTTAAATGGAGTAAAGAATCTCTTAGAGATAGGATGAGACCTGACCCTGCTTTTGCTACTTCACCTATCTGTGTTCCTGATAAGGATTATTATGAATTCTCTGTTGATCCTGATATAATTACTTTGGTTGAATCTGATCCTTTTTATGGCTATGAATCTAAAACTGTTGTGGCACATCTTACTAAGTTAAATGATATATCTGCCCTGTTTACTAATGATGAGAGATCGCGCTACTTTTATATACTCAAAATATTTCCGTTCTCATTAAAGGGTGATGCTAAGATTTGGTTTAATTCTCTTGATCCTGGTTGTGTGCGTAGTGCCCAGGATATGATTTATTACTTCTCTGCTAAATATTTCCCTGCTCATAAGAAACAAGCTGCTTTGAGGGATATATATAATTTTGTGCAAATTGAAGAAGAGAGTCTCCCACAAGCTTGGGGGAGGCTTCTCAAGTTACTTAATGCCTGATCATCCTCTTAAGAAACCTGAAATACTTGATATCTTTTATAATGGACTAACCGATGCTTCCAGAGATTACGGATAGTTGTGCTGGTTCTCTTTTAGGAAAGAACACGGATGAAGCTGAAATTCTATTGAATAATATGTTGACAAATGAAAATAATTGGGCACCTCTGAGCCAGCCCCGAGCCAGCTCTGAGCCAACCATCGAGCCTATTCCTAAACCAACTCCAAGAAGAGAGGTGTTCTATTTCTCATCCCAAGATATGCAAGAGGCAAATAAATCTATGAAAGAAAAAGGTATTAAAGCTGAAGATGTTAAGAATTTACCTCCTATTGAAGAAATACATGGTCTTAATTTACACTTTGTTGAAGAAGTATATGATCTCAATTCTTTATTCGCCGAAGAACCTCCTGATCCCGATATCCCAACACAGGTAGTAAAGGTAAATTCTCTCTATAGATATGATAAAGCTGAAGTACCTCCTACTAAAATTGCTAGTCAGTGCTTGGATGAGTTTGATAACTTTATGTTTAAGCAAGATGACTTTAATGCTTATTTTGGTAGACAATTAAAACAGAATACCTTTATGATTAAACGCTTGAGTGATTATATGGCCAATATTAGAGGTGAACTTAAACTTGTTAGCAAACATGCTTCCATGGTTACCACTCAAGTAGAACAAGTACTTAAAGCTTAGAAAGAAGTGCTTGATGAAATGAATAGTAAGAAAATGATTATCTTTGTTAGAGTGGCTACTAGAACTGGTAGAATGACTCAGGAACCTTTGTATCCTGAAGGCCACCCTAAGAGAATCGAGCAAGATTCTCAGAGAAATAATATTGATGCACCTAGTTCTTCTAAAAGGAAGAAAAAGAAAAATGATAGGCCTTTGCAAACTTCTAGTGAACCTATTGCTGAACCACATGAGAATCCAAATGATATCTCTATGTCTGATGCTGAAACACAATCTAGTAATGAACATGAACCTAGTGAAAATGTTAATGATAATGTTCATGATGATGCTCAACCTAGTAATGATAATGATGTAGAAGTTGAACCTGCTGTTGATCTTGATAAGCCACAATCAAAGAATCAACGTTATGATAAGAGAATTTTTGTTGCTAGGAAGCACGGTAAAGAAAGAGAACCATGGGTTCAGAAACCCATGCCTTTTCCTCCAAACCATCCAAGAAAAGGATGATGAGGATTTTGAGCGCTTTCTTTGAAATGATTAGACCCATCTTTTTTTTAGTATGCGATTGGTGATATGCTCAAAATGAATCCTTATGCTAAATATATGAAAGATATTGCTACAAATAAAAGAAAGATCTGGAAGCTGAAATTTCCACCATGCTTGCTAATTATACTTTTAAGGGTGGAATACCAAAGAAACTTGGAGATCCAGAGTACCTACTATACCATGCTCCATTAAGAGAAATTATGTTAAAACTGCTTTATGTGATCTTGGAGCGGTGTTAGTGTTATGCCCTCTCTTTATATCGTAGACTTGACTTGAATAAGTTGACACCTACTGAAATATCTTTGCAAATGGTTGATAAATCAACTGCTATACCTGTCGGTATTTGTGAGGATGTGCCTGTTGTGGTTGCAAACGTTACTATTTTAACGGACTTTGTTATTCTTGATATTCCCGAGGATGATAGTATGTCTATTATTCTTGGAAGACCTTTTCTTAATACCGCAGGGGCTGTTATTGATTGCAACAAAGGCAATGTTACTTTTCATGTTAATGGTAATGAACATAGTGTACACTTCCCGAGAAAACAACCTCAAGTTCATAGTATCAACTCTATTGGAAAAATCCCATCGATTATATTTGGAGGTTTTGAATTTCCTCTCCCTACTGTCAAGAAGAAATATGATATTCTTATTATAGGGGATGTGCATATCCCCATTGAGGTAACATAGTGTTATTCGAAATTTCTCCGGTTCCATGATTATCGGAATGAGTTTGTTAACAAGACTTGATCAACCTTGTTAGTGGATTCTTTTTGATGAGCATGAGATGGATGAAACTAGAAGGACAAACTTCTGTACCCTCTTTATATTTTATGTTCTTTAGTAGAAATAAAGTAAAATAGTATTTTTTTTGTCTGTTTCCTGATTTATCCGTGCAATATAAAAAATATCCCGAAAATAAAAGTCCTCAGAATGCCATGCCAATTTAATATGATTTTTTCGAATATTTGAGGATTTTAGTGCAAAATTACATGGGGAGCTGCCACACAGCCACGAGGTGGAGGGCGCCCTACCCCCTGGCGCGCCCTTGCCTCGTGGGCCCATGGTGGCCCCCCTCCACTTATCCCTGCACCCATCTTCTTCCTCTACCTCACACAAACCCGAAAAACCAACTCAAGCTCGTGTTCCAGCCACTTTTGCTGCGATTTTCGATCTCCTTGCTCAAAGCACCTCTCGCAAAACTGCTTGGGGAGATTGTTCCTTGGTATGTGACTCCTCCATTGGTCCAATTAGTTTTTGTTCTAGTGCTTTATTCATTGCAAATTTGTGCTGCATAGGTAACCATGTTCTTGAGCTTGCATGTGAAATTTATATGGTTCCAAGTAGTCCTAATGCTTGATATATGCTCTAGGCACTTGTATGAGTAGTTGCTATCAGTTTTATTGAAGTTGGTTCACTTTTATTTGAAGTGACTAAAAATTTCAGATTATTTCAAAAATAATGAAGAGACTTTTGAGGGGCTCGTCGAGCCGAAGCTCGAGGGAAAAACAAAAGGAAGAAGAGCAGAAGCCCAAATTTAATTTGCCTCGCACCACGGAGGTCCGGCCGTGTGAATGGCCTTCCGATGACTTATTGAGGAGAGCCGGGATTTATGAGGATTTCTATCTATTAATTGAGAACGCTGGCCTCACCGACTTCCTCCGCGATCAACGTCATCAGTATCGCTTACTCAAAAATACTTTTGTGCAGAACTTCTACTTTTTCCCTAAGAAATCACCTCCAACAGTAGAGTTCCATTTATATGACGTTGTTAAGGAGATGATATTAGCTGAATTTTGTGAGGTTTGGAAAATACCTTTTGATGGCACCTTAGATGAACCACACCGTAATGAAGTGGAAGCTTTTATTAACACTATCACTGTGGTAGAAACCAGGAAGGTTTCTGATGCAAGAATTACTAGCATACATTTTCCTGTTTTATGCTACTTTGCCTTATTTGCTAGTCGTTGCTTGATTGGTCGCAGGAACTGTGGAAACCTTAGTGTTCCTGATATTATCATTTTGTTCCATGGCTTATACGGCAATAACTCTGTTAGTATGGGTGGAATTGTTGCTAGACGGTTAAGTCTGAATCGTACTAAGGGCCCCGTCTTTGGAGGCATTTATGCTTCACGCCTAGCTGAATATTTTGAAATACCTATTAGGCATGAGGAGAAAGAAGAAACAGCGTTGCCCCATGCTTATTTAGATTATAAGAGTATGCTAGCGCATGATTTTCTTGTTAAGAGTCGCGAAGGGGAGCTCAAATATAAATTGTACTTTGATAAACATCACCCTGAGACTATTACTTTGCCTGCTCCCTCTTTATTTAACTTGTCTACAGGTCCTTACATCGTTCCGTGGGCGGCTGTTCAAGCCTATCGGAATCCTGCACCAGCCCCGGAACCGGAACCACAAGATGAGCCTCCACGACTATCTGTTTATTCTTGGGGTCCAGAGGAGGTTGCCAGCCAGTGGCAGTCAGAGTCCTCTTCATCACATTATGATCCCAACTATTCTTCATCGCAGTACGACCCCAGCTACACCTACGGGTATCAGCCAGGCCATCCCTGGCAATAGACCAACTTAGGCCAAAAGCCTAAGCTTGGGGGAGTACGTATTTCTCACCGACATTACATTCATGTTCACACACACTCATTGCTAGATGTCGGTGCCCATACTCTTTCACTGTAATATCCATGCTAGTTTGTTTTCCTTTTTCCTGCTTTCTTCTTGTGTGTTTAATAAACCTTAAGAAAAACCAAAAAAATTAATAGCAGTTTATTTTTTTCCCTGCTGTAGTAGTAATAATTAAAAAGAAAACCCAAAATATTTCCCGTTCTTCTTTTGCTTGTTAGGAGCTTTCCCGTGTAAATAGTTTTTATTTCTTTTCTTTTCTTTGGGGATCAGTAGGAGAAGACCATAATTAAATTGTTGAAGTGGCTCTTATATGCATTATTGTTTATTTAACCAAGAGCCCATATTGCCTTGTCTTCTCCTGTTTACTGAATGCTCGCAGATTCCAGCTTAGTCCAATGCACGTGCACTCTTATTATTATTCACACCGTTCGGTCGCGCAAGTGAAAGGCAATTATGATGACATATATGATGGACTGACTGAGATGGAAAAGCTGGTATGAACTCGACCTCTTTTGTTTTTTAAAATATGATGAGTCCATCGTTTTTGATTCAGCTTGTTATGAATAAACATGTTTGCAATGACAATTAGAGATCATAGTTGCTTGTGCCATGCTTGATTAGCTAAGAGTTATAATGGTTTACCTTGCGTGCCAACATGCTATTAAAATGGTTGTGATGTGGTATGATGGGTTGGTATCCTCCTTTGAATGATTTAAGTGACTTGACTTGGCACATGTTCACGCATGTAGTTTAAACAAATCAACATAGCCTTCACGATATTTATGTTCATGGTGGATTATATCCTACTCATGCTTGTATTCAATGTTTATTAATTTTAATGCATGTTCATGACTGTTGTCGCTCTCTAGTTGGTCGATTCCCAGTCTTTTGCTAGCCTTCACTTGTACTAAGCGGGAATACTGCTTGTGCATCCAATCCCTTAAACCCCAAAGTTATTCCATATGAGTCCACCATACCTTCCTATATGCGGTATCTACCTGCCGTTCCAAGTAAATTTGTATGTGCCAAACTATAAACCTTCAAATGAACATTCTGTTTTGCATGCTCGAATAGCTCATATATCAACTAGTGCTGCCCTTATCTTCCGTGTTAGGCGGGTTATTCTCAAGAGGAGTGGACTCCGCTCCTCACTCACGAGAAAATGGCTGGTCACCGGGATGCCCAGTCCCATGCTTTATGCAACCTAAATCAAAATAATTGCAAACAAAACTCCCCCTGGGACCCGTTGAATGTTGGAGGCACTCGTTGTTTCGAGCAAGCCATGGATTGATGCTTGTGGAGGAGGGGGAGTATAAACTTTACCATTCTGTTTGGGAACCGCCTATGATTTGTTTAGCATGGAAGATATCGTCATCTCTTAGGTGTTATGTTGACAATGAAAGTATGCTGCTCAAAATATTATTTATCTATATTTCAAAACCGAGCTCTGGCACCTCTACAAATCCATGCTTCCCTCTGCGAAGGGCCTATCTATTTACTTTCATGTTGAGTCATCACCCTCTTATTAAAAGCACTAGCTGGAGAGCACAATTGTCATTTGCATTCACTACTGTTAATTTATATCGGGTATGACTATGATTGGATCTCTTTTACCATGAACTACAATGTCTAGTCAGTCCTTGATCTTTGAAGGTGCTCTGCATTTATGTTTTGCGGTCTCAGAAAGGGCTAGCGAGATGCCATCTTGTTATATCATATTATGATTGTTTTGAGAAAGTGTTGTCATCCGAGATTTATTATTATGACTTGCTAGCTGATTATGCTATTGATATGAGTAAACATGAGACCTGAGAATTATTGCAAATGTGGTTAGTTATAATATTTGCTGAAAACTTGAATGCTGGCTTGACATAAGTACAACAACAAGAGCAAACAGAGTTTGTAAAAGTTTTTCTTTTTCTCTTCCAGTTTGTCAACTGAATAGCTTGAGGACAAGCAAGGGTTTAAGCTTGGGGGAGTTGATACGTCTCCGTCGTATCTACTTTTCCAAACACTTTTGCCCTTGTTTTGGACTCTAACTTGTATGATTTGAATGGAACTAACCCGGACTGACGCTGTTTTCAGCAGAATTGCCATGGTGTTGTTTTATGTGCAGAAAATAAAAGTTCTCGGAATGACCTGAAACTCCACGGAATATCTTAGAATAAATAATAAAAAATCCTCGCCAAAGATGAAGACCAGGGGGCCCACACCCTGTCCACGAGGGTGGGGGGCGTGCCCTCCCCCCTGGGCGCGCCCCCTACCTCGTGGGCCCCCTGGAGACCCTCCGACGCCAACTCCAACTCCATATATTGGCTTTCGGGGAGAAAAAAAATTAGAGAGAAAGAATCATCGCGTTTTACGATACGGAGCCGCCGCCAAGCCCTAATCTCTCTCGGGAGGGCTGATCTGGAGTCCGTTCGGGCTCGGAGAGGGGATTCGCCGTCATCATCATCAACCATCCTCCATCACCAATTTCATGATGCTCACCGCCGTGCGTGAGTAATTCCATTGTAGGCTTGCTGGACGGTGATGGGTTGGATGAGATTTATCATGTAACCGCGTTAGTTTTGTTAGGGTTTGATCCCTAGTATCCACTATGTTCTGAGATTGATGTTGCTATGACTTTGCTATGCTTAATGCTTGTCACTAGGGCCCGAGTGCCATGATTTCAGATCTGAACCTATTATGGTTTCATGAATATATGTGTGTTCTTGATCCTATCTTGCAAGTCTATAGTCACCTACTATGTGTTATGATCCGGCAACCCCGAAGTGACAATAATCGGGACCACTCCCAGTGATGACCATAGTTTGAGGAGTTCATGTATTCACTATGTGCTAATGCTTTGTTCCGGTTCTCTATTAAAAGGAGGCCTTAATATCCCTTAGTTTCCAATAGGACCCCGCTGCCACGGGAGGGTAGGACAAAAGATGTCATGCAAGTTCTTTTCCATAAGCACGTATGACTATTTACGGAATACATGCCTACATTATATTGATGAATTGGAGCTAGTTCATGTCACCCTATGTTATGATGTTACATGACGAACCACATCCGCATAATTATCCATCAACGATCCGGTGCCTCACGAAGTTTTCCATATACTGGTTTACGCTTATTTACTTTTCCGTTGCTACTGTTACAATCACTACAAAAATACCAAAAACATTAATTTTACTGTCTTTACTTTTGTTACCGTTACCACTACTATCATATTACTTTGCTACTAAACACTTTGCTGCAGATATTAAGTTTCCAGGTGTGGTTGAATTGACAACTCAGCTGCTAATACTTGAGAATATTCTTTGGCTCCCCTTGTGTCGAATAAATAAATTTGGGTTGAATACTCTACCCTCGAAAACTATTGCGATCCCCTATACTTGTGGGTTATCACCCATGCGCCTAGGGTTGGGGGAGGGGAACCCTAAAGGGGGCGCCCCCTTTGCTTTGGGGGCAAGCCTTCCCCCCTTGCCCGCCCCCCCTCTAGATCCATCAGGAGGGGGCCGCCCCCTCTCCCTTTCCCCTATAAATACAGGGGAGGTGGGAGGGCAGCCCTCCCCCTCCCCAACACCTCCTCCTCCTTCCGCGGTGCTTGGCGAAGCCCTGCTGAAGTCCATGCTGCTCCAACACCACCACACCGTCGTGCTGCTGCTGGAGTTGTCTTCCCCAACCTCTCCCTCCTCCTTGCTGGATCAAGGCGCGGGAGACGTCACCGGGCTGCACGTGTGTTGAACGCGGAGGCGCCGTTGTTCGGCGCTAAGATCAGAATCGACCGAGATCTGAATCGCTACGTGTACGACTCCTCCAACCGCGTTCTTGCAACGCTTCAGTTTTGCGATCTTCAAGGGTATGAAGATGCACTCCCCTATCTCTCGTTGCTAGTTACTCCATAGATTGATCTTGGTGATGCGTAGAAAAAAATTTAATTTCTGCAACGATCCCCAATAGTGGCATCATGAGCTAGGTCTATGCGTAGTTTCTATGCACGAGTAGAACACAAGTTGTTGTGGGCGTCGATTTTGTCAATTTACTTGCCGTTACTAGTCTTATCTTGATTCAGTGGCATCGTGGGATGAAGCGGCCCGGACCGACCTTACACGTACGCTTATGTGAGACAGGTTCCACCGATTTAATGCACTAGTTGCATAAGGTGGCTAGCGGGTGTCTGTCTCTCACAGTTTAGTCGGATCGGATTCGATGAAAAGGGTCCTTATGAAGGGTAAATAGAAATTGGCATATCACGTTGTGGTTTTGGCGTAGGTAAGAAACGTTCTTGCTAGAAACCTATAGCAGCCACGTAAAAGTTTGCAACAACAATTAGAGGACGTCTAACTTGTTCTTGCAACATGTGTTGTGTGATGTGATATGGCCAAAAGGATGTGATGAATGATATATGTGATGTATGAGATTGATCATGTTCTTGTAATAGGAATCATGACTTGCATGTCGATGAGCATGACAATCAGTAGGAGCCATAGGAGTTGTCTTAATTTATTGTATGACCTGCGTGTCATTGAATAACGCCATGTAATTAATTTACTTTATTGCTAAACCGTTAGCCATAGTAGTAGAAGTAATAGTTTGCGAGACAACCTCATGAAGACACGATGATGGAGATCATGATGATGGAGATCATGGTGACATGCCGGTGACGATGATGATCATGGCGCCCCGAAGATGGAGATCAAAAGGAGCAAAATGATATTGGCCATATCATGTCACTATTTGATTGCATGTGGTGTTTATCATGTTTTACATCTTATTTGCTTAGAACGACCGTAGCATAAATAAGATGATCCCTCGCTAAAATTTCAAGAAAGTGTTCCCCCTAACTGTGCACCGTTGCGAAGGTTCGTTGTTCCAAAGCACCATGCGATGATCGGGTGTGATAGGTTCTAACATTCGCATACAACGAGTGTAAGCCAGATTTACACACGCAATACACTTAGGTTGACTTGACGAGCCTAGCATGTACAGACATGGCCTCGGAACACGGAAGACCGAAAGGTCGAACATGAGTCGTATAGAAGATACGATCAACGTGGAGATGTTCACCGTTGATGACTAGTCCGTCTCATGTGATGATCGGACACGGCCTAGTCGATTCGGATCATGTATCACTTAGATGACTAGAGGGATGTCTATCTGAGTGGGAGTTCATTAATAATTTGATTAGATGAACTTAATTATCATGAACTTAGTCTAAAATATTTACAATATGTCTTGTAGATCAAATGGCCCACGCTAATGTTGCCCTCTGAAAGGATCGAGAAGAGGTGTCTAGGGGGGGGGTGATTAGACACTAAGTACCAAAAGTTACAGTTTTTAACTTCTTTAAGTTCAAGTGGAGTTTAGACACAAGTTTAACTCTCACAATACATAACAAGCAAGCAAGCAAAGAGTATATGAGCAGCGGAAAGTAAAGCGTGCAACTTGCAAGTATGTAAAGGGAAGGGTTTGGAGGATTCAAACGCAATTGGAGACACGGATGTTTTTGTCGTGGTTCCGATAGGTGGTGCTATCGTACATCCACGTTGATGGAGACTTCAACCCACGAAGGGTAATGGTTGCGCGAGTCCACGGAGGGCTCCACCTACGAAGGTTCCACGAAGATGCAACCTTGTCTATCCCACCATGGTCGTCGCCCACGAAGTACTTTCCTCACTAGCGGTAGATCTTCACGAAGTAGGCGATCTCCTTGCCCTTACAAACTCCTTGGTTCAACTCCACAATCTTGTTGGAGGCTCCCAAGTGACACCTAGCCAATCTAGGAGACACCACTCTCCAAGAAGTAACAAATGGTGTGTTGATGATGAACTCCTTGCTCTTGTGCTTCAAATGATAGTCTACCCAACACTCAACTCTCTCTCACAGGATTTGGATTTGGTGGAAAGAAGATTTGAGTGGAAATAAACTTGGGGAAGGCTAGAGATCAAGATTCATATGGTAGGAATGGAATATCTTGGTCTCAACACATGAGTAGGTGGTTCTCTCTCAGAAAATGTAAGTTGGAAGTGTAGGTTCATTCTGATGGCTCTCTCCCCGAATGAAGAGTGGGTGGAGGGTTATATATAGCCTCCACACAAAATCTAACCGTTAGACACAACTTGCCAAACTCGGTGGGACCGAATTGTCAAACTCGGTCGGACCGATTCAGCAAATCTAGTGACCGTTAGGATTTTCGGTGGGACCGATATGCAACTCGGTAGGACCGATATGGTTAGGTTTAGGGCATAACGTAATCTCGGTGAGAACGATTACATAAACTCGGTGGGACCGATTTTGGTAATAAGCTAACCAGAGAGTTGGTCAGGCAAACTCGGTAAGACCGATTACACAAACTCGGTGGGACCGATTTTGGTAATAAGTTAACCAGAGAGTTTGCATTGTAATCTCGGTAGTACCGATTACTCAAACTCGGTGAGACTGATTTTGGTAATGGACATACACAGAGAGATTACAATCCCATCTCGGTGAGACCGAGATCCCTATCGGTAAAACGAATTTTCCTAGGGTTTGTGGCAGTGGCTATGACATCTGAACTCGGTGGCGCCGGATAGAAAGAATCGGTAGGGCCGAGTTAGACTTTTGGTTTAGGACATATGTGGATGTGAGAAAGTAGTTCAGGGCTTTGGAGCATATCACTAAGCATTTTGAGCAAGCAAGCCATTAAGCAACACCTCATCCCCTCTTGATAGTATTGGCTTTTCCTATAGACTCAATGTGATCTTGGATCACTAAAATATAAAATGTAGAGTCTTGTGCTTGGAGCTTGAGCCAATCCTTTGTCCTTAGCATCTTGAAGGGGTTCCACATCCTTTAGTCCATGCCACTCCATTGTTGAACTTGTCTGAAACATACTAGGTAAAAGTGTTAGTCCAACAAGAGATATGTTGACATTAATTACCAAAATCACCCAGGGAGCACTTGTGCTTTCAATCTCCCCCTTTTTGTTATTGATGACAACATACATCAAAGCTTTAGTTAAAGATATAAAGAATAGCAAGTAAAGCTTTGGAAAGACATTTAACAAGCATAGGCTCCCCCTACATGTATGCAATCATGTGAATATGGAAATTACAAGCATGTGAGAGCATAACCATGACAGAGTAGGCAATGTGTTACATGTATCTTGGCTATATGCATCAGAGCAATAGATGTGAATATGGGAAATGTACCTTCATGCTCACGAGTCCTTCTTGCAAACAGTATGTACATCAACAAGAATTCCTTATACACATGATTGTGATGAATATACTTACCTTGTGGTCTTGAGTTGGCTTAGGATGGAATGAACCTGTGAAAACAAGGTTAGATAACACAGATACACCTACTAGCCAGAGCAAACAAAAGAAACCACAAGAGTACAAATACTGGGATCACATGTAGAGAGTGAGTACTAAGTACCACATTTAATTATAGACATGTCTCCAAAGGTAAAGATGTGCAATGAATTTAAGAATTCTTTCCCTTAGAAATCTTGCTCCCCCTGAATCTAGCATGGGATACTGGGAGAAGATAGGGAACAGAAACTCAGAGCACAAAGAAACAAATGAACAGAGCTAATGCAAATAAGCACATATGAACATGTCTTTCCCCTCAAGAAGACATGTGTCATCTCTCCTCTTGAACACCAAGCATCTGGGATCCTTGAAGATTACACTTTCCTTGAGCATTCTCTCCCCCTAGAGATATGATTAGGCTTTGATGTGATCTCTCTCTCCCCCTTTGACATCAATTTCCAAGAAGGGCTTTTGGAATCTGTCGTGAATGGGTTTGGTCCTTGAGTCACAGCACAAAGCACTAAGATAAATGTGATGCTTGTAGAGGACAAGATTCATTGAGTGGTGCTGGATCAAGAGTAATGCAGGAACAAGTGGCAAAATATCTTTCCTGTAGTGAAATCGGTGGCACCGAGTTGTATGCTTCCGTTGCACTGAAAGATTTCGGTTAGACCGAGAACAAGAAACCGGTGTGACCGAGTTCATCACAGAGAAAACACTTGTCACCTCAGCTCACTAGACAAGTAAGATCTCACAAGGATTTGTAAGGAATTAACTGAAAGATTTGCAATGAATTGGATGCAGGGAATGCAGAACAAATAGAAAAGAAAAGAAATCTAGATGAAGTTTTTTTTGAAAGGGGAAACAGATATGCATGAGACAAATGCAAGAGCACAGAAAAGAACACAAGAGAACTTCATCTAGAGATGGTCGGCGACAAAGTCACCTATGTTAGAGCATATTGACTTAGGAGTCAAGTGAGATCACTTGATCATAGGTCATACTCATCGTTTAAGCTCAAAATGGGGTTACCATTTTTCGTTTAAGCATCTTGATGTATTCACATCTTGTCGAGTTGCTTTGACTCATGACTTGGAGTAAAGCTTCTCTAAGATGGAATAACATACCTTGGGTGGTGGTGTTGATCGTGATCATGTAGTTGAACTTGTGTGGGTTGCTCAAGGTTGATGTAGCTCATCAAGAGTTGGGAGCACCACTTGGAATTTGAGTTCATCTACCTACATGGATTAGTTTTTGCAAGGAAGAGCACTTGTGTATCCAAAATGACAATCATGAAACTCAACATAGAATTTGTCAAAGGATATGTTTGAATGGTTTCGTGCTTCCTTGTCTTCAACCACCGTTGTGTAGAGACTTGGTGATGTAGAGATTGCTCAAGATGTGAATGAGTTGCAATCTCATAGATTTGGATTCATCCAAGTACCTACAAGGGTTAGATAACATGCAAGGTGCAAATATATCCAAAACATAAGATTATCATCATAAGAGAAATATCAAGGATTAGTCATAGGCTCATGTCTTGCATGTATCCAATGGAGTTCCTACCCCAAGTTTGAAGAATCAATGATGTTCAATTCACCTCTCAACCTGCAAAACAATTTATCATCAAGTGGTGTGGTTTGGTGAAAATATCCACTAATTGCTTTTCGGTGCGAACATGCTTAAGATTAATGTCCCCTTTGGCAACATGGTCTCGAATGAAATGACGACGAACTTCAATATGCTTAGTTCGAGAGTGTTGCACATGATTATGAGCAATCTTGATTGCACTCTCATTGTCACAAAGTAATGGAACATGTTTCACATATATCCCATAATCTTTAAGAGTTTGGGTCATCCATAGTAATTGAGCACAACATGAACCAGCGGCAATGTATTCCGCTTCGGCGGTGGATAAGGATACTGAGTTTTGCTTCTTGGAAGACCAAGACACAAGAGATCTACCAAGAAATTGACAAGTACCCAAAGTGGACTTTCTATCAACCCACATAGTCCGAGTCGGAGTAGCCAACAAGATCGAAAGAGGCCCTCTTTGGATACCAAATGCCAAAATTTGGTGTATGGATTAAGTATCTCACTATCCTTTTCACGGCCTTAAGATGACATTCTTTAGGAGCAGCTTGATATCGTGCACACATGCACACACTTAGCATGATATAGGGACGTGAAGCACATAGATATAACAATGAACCAATCATAGAGCGATAAACCTTTTGATCGATTGGTTCACCATCTTTGGTCAAATCAAGATGTCCACTAGTAGGCATGGGTGTAGTCATACCTTTGCATTCTTGCATATTGAACTTCTTGAATAAGCCCTTGGTGTACTTTGTTTGAGAGACAAAGGTACCTTCATTAGTTTGCTTGATTTGCAAACCAAGAAAGAATTTGAGTTCACTCATCATAGACATCTCAAACTTCTCCGACATTAGCTTCCCAAACTTTTCACTAAAATGAGGGTTAGTAGAACCAAATATAATATCATCAACATAGATTTGGCATACAAATAGTTCTCCATTGACCCTTTTAGTAAAAAGAGTAGAATCTATTTTTCCAATTTCAAAGCCTTTTTCAATAAGGAACTTGGTCAAGCATTTATACCACGCTCTAGGAGCTTGTTTAAGACCATAAAACGCTTTGTGAAGTTTGTAAACATGATCAGGTTTCTTAGGATTAACAAAGCCGCGAGGTTGCTTAACATAAACTTCCTCCTCTATTTCACCATTTAGAAACGCACTTTTAATGTCCATTTGGTACAAGGTGATATCATGGTGATTGGCATAGGCAAGTAAGATGCGAATGGACTCAAGTCTAGCAACGGGAGCAAAAGTCTCACCATAGTCCATACCTTCGACTTGTGTGTAGCCTTGGGCGACGAGACGTGCTTTGTTGCGAACTACTTGTCCATCTTCATCTTGCTTGTTGCGAAACACCCATTTGGTACCGATGATGTTGTGGTTGTTGTCGGGCTTCTCAACCAATGTCCAAACTTGATTTCTCTCAAAGTTGTGTAGCTCTTCATGAATGGCGTTTATCCAATCCGGATGTTCCAATGCTTCTTCAACATTCATAGGTTCAATGCTAGAGATGAATGAATAGTGTTCACAAAAGTTAGCTAAACGAGTTTTAGAGCGAGTGATTCTCCCGGTTTGGATATCTTTGTAGATTTTCTCGACGAGATGATCTTTAGCAATTCTTGCTCGAACTCGTGAAAGCTTTTGCTTGGGTCTTGGTTGAACATCTTCTTCATCTTGTTCTTCTTCTTGGCCTTCTTCATTGTTGGCGTTGTCGTTCTCTTGTCGTGGTGGAGAAGGAGGTTGTTGACGTTCGTCTTGGTGCACTTCCTCGTTTTCTTCATCTTGATGTGTCCCACTTGTGGATGCTTCCATGTCAACTCTTGGTTCACCTTGTCGTGAGGTAGAAGCTTCCACTTGGATGGACGAGGTACTCTCCTTCAGCTCCGTTGGACGAATCTTGCCAATAGACAAGTCTTGAATTGCTTCCGAGGGGTCTCTGTCTCCTACATCAATTGGCAATTGCTCTTCTTGCGAGCCGTTAGATTCATCAAACTTCACATCTACCGTTTCTTCAACCTTTCGGGTGAAATTGTTGTAGACACGGTATTTGTGAGAGTTTGAGCCATAACCAAGTAGGAAACCTTCATGAGACTTAGGAGCAAATTTAGAACGACGATGCTTATCAAGAATGTAGCACTTTGAGCCGAATACTCGAAAGTATCCAACTTAGGGTTTGTTACCGATGAGAAGCTCGTATGCCGTCTTGCCGAGTAGCTTGTGAAGATACAAGCGATTTGTTGCATGACAAGCTGTCTCAACCGCTTCCGCCCAAAAGTGCTTCGGCGTCTTGTACTCATCAAGCATTGTTCTCGCCATTTCGATGAGCGTCCGGTTCTTCCTCTCAACAACTCCATTTTGTTGAGGTGTGTACGTAGCCAAGAACTCATGTGAAATCCCTTCTTCGTCAAGAAAGGTGTCCACATTTGCGTTCTTGAACTCCGTTCCATAGTCGCTGCGAACCTTCTTGATCTTCACTTCAAATTGATTTTGGGCCTTCCTGGCAAAGTTTTTGAAGATCTTTTGAACCTGTGATTTATCATCGAGAAAGAACACCCACGTAAATCTTGAAAAATCATCAACTATAACTAGACCAAAAGAATTTCCACCGAGACTTTTGTAGGCGTTGGGACCAAAAAGATCCATGTGAAGTAGCTCGAGTGGCCTCCTTGTAGTCATGATGTTCTTCACGGGATGCCTCCCTCCAACCTGTTTACCTGCCTGACAAGCGCTGCAAAGTCTATCCTTATAAAATATGACATCGTTAACGCCAAGGATATGATTTTGTTTAATAAGCTTGTCAAGGTTTCGCATGCCAACATGACCTAATCGTCTATGCCATAACCATCCTTTAGAAGATTTAGCAATAAAGCAAGTTCTAGGTTGAGCCTTTTTAGTGAAATCAACAATGTATAGATCACCTCTACGTACACCGGTAAAGACCATTTTATGATTATCTCTACGGAACACTTGGCAATCTACTTCAGTAAATAGGACATTGAAACCGAAATCAGCAAGTCTAGATACTGAAAGTAAGTTGTATGCAAGAGATTCAACAAGCATGACATTTTGTATGGAGCTATCATGTGATATGGCCACCTTACCAAGGCCAACCACCTAACCCTTTGAGTTATCACCGAAAGTGACATACTTTCGAGAGCCATTGTTTTCAGCAAGCTCACGAAACATATCTTTATCTCCGGTCATGTGATCGGTACATCCACTATCAAGAACCCATTCCTTTCCTCCTGCCATATATCCCCGAAGATTTGCCATAAGACCAAGGTGTCTCATTGCATCATCAAGATCAAAGTTACTATCATCATCCTCATCATAGTAACCATGTTCAACATCGTCATGTGGTGGATCAAATCTTAGAGAGGGTGATTCGTTAGAGTGAGTTTGACAATGATCTTGTTTATGAATTTTTATAGCTTCAGAAATAATATCACTAATAGTTCCAACATCTCCTTTGGCACGCATAAGGTTTGTAAGCTCAAATAGACAATCACCAAACATAGGATCACTGGAATTCATCTTACTCAAGGCAACAGACTTATGGAGAATTTCATCTAGATTTTTCAAGGAATAGTTTGGAAAGCGTTCCTCAAGAAATTTCCATATGGTGTAGGCACACTTAAGAGTAGGCAAACATCCAATCAAGTTTCTAGGCAAGCCTCTAGTGATAAGTTCAATAGTTATAAGATTGCGAATCATGTCAATTGACTCATCAAGGTAGGATGCATAGGGTCAACATGAGGTGCACAAGGACTAGCAATGTACTTGTTCAAATGATATTGATTGAAAATCGCAAGCATCTCATTTTTCCACTCATGAAAGTACTCTCCATCAAGTATAGGCACTCTATGTCTAAGACTCCCAATTGTAGACTCATCCATCTTCCTCCAATGGTGTTTAAACCAAAGCAAGGAGACCAATGCTCTGATACCAATTGAAAGGATCGAGAAGAGGTGTCTAGAGGGGGGTGATTAGACACTAAGTACCAAAAGTTGCAGTTTTTAACTTCTTTAAGTTCAAGTGGAGTTTAGGCACAAGTTTAACACTCACAATACATAACAAGCAAGCAAGCAAAGAGTATATGAGCAGCGGAAAGTAAAGCATGCAACTTGCAAGTATGTAAAGGGAAGGGTTTGGAGGATTCAAACGCAATTGGAGACACGGATGTTTTTGTCGTGGTTCCGATAGGTGGTGCTATCGTACATCCACGTTGATGGAGACTTCAACCCACGAAGGGTAACGGTTGTGCGAGTCCATGGAGGGCTCCACCCACGAAGGGTCCATGAAGAAGCAACCTTGTCTATCCCACCATGGCCGTCGCCCACGAAGGACTTGCCTCACTAGCGGTAGATCTTCACGAAGTAGGCGATCTCCTTGCCCTTACAAACTCCTTGGTTCAACTCCACAATCTTGTCGGAGGCTCCCAAATGACACCTAGCCAATCTAGGAGACACCACTCTCCAAGAAGTAACAAATGGTGTGTTGATGATGAACTCCTTGCTCTTGTGCTTCAAATGATAGTCTCCCCAACACTCAACTCTCTCTCACAGGATTTGGATTTGGTGGAAAGAAGATTTGAGTGGAAAGCAACTTGGGGAAGGCTAGAGATCAAGATTCATATGGTAGGAATGGAATATCTTGGTCTCAACACATGAGTAGGTGGTTCTCTCTCAAAAAATGTAAGTTGGAAGTGTAGGTTCGTTCTGATGGCTCTCTCCCCGAATGAAGAGTGGGTGGAGGGCTATATATAGACTCCACACAAAATCTAACCGTTACACACAACTTGCCAAACTCGGTGGGACCGAATTGTCAAACTCAGTCGGACCGATTCAGCAAATCTAGTGACCGTTAGGATTTTCGGTGGGACCGACATGCAACTTGGTAGGACCGATATGGTTAGGGTTAGGGCATAACGTAATCTCGGTGGGAACGATTACGCAAACTCGGTGGGACCGATTTTGGTAATAAGCTAACCAGAGAGTTGGTCAGGCAAACTCGGTAAGACCGATTACACAAACTCGGTGGGACCGATGTTGGTAATAAGTTAACCAGAGAGTTTGCATTGTAATCTCGGTAGTACCGATTACTCAAACTCGGTGAGACCGATTTTGGTAATGGACATACACAGAGAGATTACAATCCCATCTCGGTGAGACCGAGATCCCTATCGGTGAGACCGATTTGCCTAGGGTTTGTGGCAGTGGCTATGACATCTGAACTCGGTGGCGCCGGATAGAAAGAATCGGTAGGGCCGAGTTAGACTTTTGGTTTAGGACATATGTGGATGTGAGAAAGTAGTTGAGGGCTTTGGAGCATATCACTAAGCATTTTGAGCAAGCAAGCCATTAAGCAACACCTCATCCCCTCTTGATAGTATTGGCTTTTCCTATAGACTCAATGTGATCTTGGATCACTAAAATATAAAATGTAGAGTCTTGTGCTTGGAGCTTGAGCCAATCCTTTGTCCTTAGCATCTTGAATGGGTTCCACATCCTTTAGTCCATGCCACTCCATTGTTGAACTTGTCTGAAACATACTAGGTAAAAGTGTTAGTCCAACAAGAGATATGTTGACATTAATTACCAAAATCACCCAGGGATCACTTGTGCTTTCACCCTCAACTTCAACGCGTTCCTAGAGAAAATCAAGCTGAAAGACAATGGTAGCAACTATACGGACTGGGTCCGGAACTTGAAGATCATCCTCATAGTTGCCAAGAAAGCATATGTCCTTGATGCACCGCTAGGTGAAGCACCTGTTTTCCCAGCAACTCAAGACGTTACGAATGCCTGGCAGTCACGTAGTGATGATTACTCCCTGGTTCAGTGCGGCATGCTTTACAACTTAGAACCAGGGCTCCAAAAGCGTTTTGAGCAGCACAGAGCATATGAGATGTTCCAAGAGCTGAAAATGGATTTCCAAGCTCATGCCCGGGTCGAGAGATATGAAGTCTCCGACAAGTTCTATAGTTGTAAGATGGAGGAGAATAGTTCTGTGAGCGAGCACATACTCAAAATGTCTGGGTTGCACAATCGCTTGTCTCAGCTGGGAGTTAATCTCCCAGATGACGTGGTCGTTGACAAAATCCTTCAGTCGCTTCCACCTAGCTACAAGAGCTTTGTGATGAACTTCAATATGCAGGGGATGGAGAAAACCATTCCTGAGGTATATTCGATGCTGAAATCAGCGAAGGTGGAGATCAAAAAGGAACATCAAGTGTTGATGGTGAATAAGACCACTAAGTTTAAGAAAGGCAAGGGTAAAAAGAGCTTCAAGAAGGACGGCAAGGGAGTTGCTGCGCCCGGTAAGCAAGCTGCCGGAAGAAGCCAAAGAATGGACCCAAGCCTGAAACTGAGTGCTTTTATTGCAAGGGAAACGGTCACTGGAAGCGGAACTGCCCAAGTACTTAGCGGACAAGAAGGCCGGCAACACCAAAGGTATATGTGATATACATGTTATTGATGTGTACCTTACCAGTACTCGTAGTAGCTCCTGGGTATTTGATACCGGTGCGGTTGCTCATATTTGTAACTCAAAACAGGAGCTGCAGAATAAGCGGAGACTGACGAAGGACGAGGTGACGATGCGCGTCAGGAATGGTTCCAAGGTCGATGTGATCGCCGTCGGCACGCTACCTCTACATTTACCTACGGGATTAGTTTTAAACCTCAATAATTGTTATTTAGTACTAGCTTTGAGCATGAACATTGTATCTGGATCTCGTTTAATGCGAGATGGCTACTCATTTAAATCCGAGAATAATGGTTGTTCTATTTATATGAGAGATATGTTTTATGGTCATGCCCCGCTGGTCAATGGTTTATTTTTATTGAATCTCGAACGTGATGTTACACATACTCATAGTGTGAATGCCAAGAAATGTAAGGTTGATAATGATAGTCCCACATACTTGTGGCACTGCCGCCTTGGTCACATTGGTGTCAAACGCATGAAGAAACTCCATGCAGATGGACTTTTGGAGTCAAATGATTATGAATCATTTGACACGTGCGAACCATGCCTCATGGACAAAATGACCAAGACTCCGTTCTCCGGAACAATGGAGCGAGCAACCAAGTTATTGGAAATCATACATACTGATGTGTGCGGTCCAATGAGCATTGAGGCTCGCGGTGGCTATCGTTACGTTCTCACCCTCACTGATGACTTGAGTAGATATGGGTATGTCTACTTAATGGAACACAAGTCTGAGACCTTTGAAAAGTTCAAGGAATTTTAGAGTGAGGTTGAAAATCAACGTGACAGGAAAATAAAGTTCTTACGATCAGATCGTGGAGGGGAATATTTGAGCCATGAATTTGGCATGCACTTAAGAAAATGTGGAATTGTTTCACCACTCACGCCGCCTGGAACACCTCAGCGTAATGGTGTGTCCAAACGTCGTAATCGCACTCTATTGGATATGGTGCGATCTATGATGTCTCTTACCGATCCACCGCTATCATTTTGGGGTTATGCTTTAGAGCCTGTCGCATTCACTTTAAATAGGGCTCCGTCGAAATCCGTTGAGACGACACCGTATGAATTATGGTTTGGGAATAAACCTAAGCTGTCGTTTCTAAAAGTTTGGGGATGCGATGCTTATGTCAAGAAACTTCAACCTGAAAATCTCGAACCCAAGTCAGAAAAATGCGTCTTCATAGGATACCCTAAGGAAACCATTGGGTATACCTTCTTCCTCAGATCCGAAGGCAAGATCTTCGTTGCCAAGAACGGGTCCTTTCTGGAGAAAGAGTTTCTCTCGAAATAAGTAAGTGGGAGGAAAGTGGAACTTGATGAGATGACCCCTCTCGAACCAGAGAGTAGCGCAGCGCAAGAAAATGTTTCTGTGGTGCCTGCACCGACTAGAGAGGAAGTTAATGATGACGATCATGATCAAGTTACCACTGAACTCTGTAGGTCCACAAGGACACATTCCGCGCCAGAGTGGTACGGCAACCCTGTCCAAGAAATCATGTTGTTAGACAACGGTGAACCTTCGAACTATGAAGAAGCGATGGCAGGCCCAGATTCCAACAAATGGCTTAAAGCCATGCAATCTGAGGTAGGATCCATGTATGAAAACAAAGTATGGACTTTGACAGACTTGCCCGATGATCGGCGAGCGATAGAAAATAAATGGATCTTTAAGAAGAAGACGGACGCGGATGGTAATGTTACCATCTATAAAGCTCGACTTGTCGCTAAGGGTTATCAACAAGTTCAAGGGGTTGACTACGATGAGACCTTCTCACCCATAGCAAAGCTGAAGTCCGTCCGAATCATGTTGGCAATTGCCGCATTCTATGATTATGAAATATGGCAAATGGACGTCAAAACGGCATTCCTTAACGGCTTCCTTATGGAATATTTGTATATGATGTAGCCGGAAGGTTTTGTTGATCCTAAGAATGCTGACAAGGTATGCAAGCTCCAGCGCTCAATCTATGGGCTGGTGCAAGCATCTCGGAGTTGGAACATTCGCTTTGATGAGATGATCAAAGCGTTTGGGTTTACACAGACTTATGGAGAAGCCTGTGTTTACAAGAAAGTGAGTGGGAGCTCTGTAGCATTTCTCATATTATATGTGGATGACATACTATTGATGGGAAATGATATAGAATTCTTGGAAAGCATAAAGGCCTACTTGAATAAGTGTTTTTCAATGAAGGACCTTGGAGAAGCTGCTTACATATTAGGCATCAAGATCTATAGAGATAGATCGAGATGCCTCATTGGTCTTTGGCAAAGCACATACCTTGACAAGATATTGAAGAAGTTCAATATGGATCAGTCCAAGAAGGGGTTCTTGCCTATATTGCAAGGAGTGATATTGAGCACGGCTCAATGCCCGACCACGACAGAAGATAGAGAAAAGATGAGTGTCATCCCCTATGCCTCAGCCATAGGGTCTATTATGTATGCCATGCTGTGTACCAGACCTGATGTGAACCTCACCGTAAGTTTGGTAGGAAGGTACCAAAGTAATCCCGGCATGGAACACTGGACAGCGGTCAAGAACATCCTGAAGTACCTGAAAAGGACTAAGGATATTTTTCTCGTTTATGGAGGTGACGAAGAGATCGTCGTAAAAGGTTACGTCGATGCTTGCTTCGACACAGATCTGGATGACTCCAAGTCGCAAACCGGATACGTGTATATTTTGAATGGTGGGGCAGTCAGCTGGTGCAGTTGCAAGCAAAGCGTCATGGCGGGATCTACATGTGAAGCGGAGTACATGGCCGCCTCGGAGGCAGTACAGGAAGCAGTCTGGATGAAGGAGTTCATCACCGACCTAGGAGTTATACCCAATGCGTCGGGCCCGATGACTCTCTTCTGTGACAACACTGGAGCCATTGCCCTTGCCAAGGAGCCCAGGTTTCACAAGAAGACCAGGCATATCAAGCGTCGCTTCAACTCCATTTGTGAACATGTTCAAGATGGAGACATAGATATTTGTAAAGTGCATACGGATCTTAATGTTGCGGATCCGTTAACTAAACTTCTTCCACGAGCAAAACATGATCAACACCAGAACTCTATGCGTGTCCGATTCATCACAATGTAACTAGATTATTGACTCTAGTGCAAGTGGGAGACTGTTGGAAATATGCCCTAGAGGCAATAATAAAATGGTTATTATTATATTTCCTTGTTCATGATAATTGTCTATTGTTCATGCTATAATTGTGTTATCCGGAAATCGTAATACATGTGTGAATACATAGACCACAACATGTGCCTAGCGAGCCTCTAGTTGACTAGCTCGTTGATCAATAGATGGTCATGGTTTCCTGACCATGGACACTGAATGTCATTGATAACGGGATCACCTCATTAGGAGAATGATGTGATGGAAAAGACCCAATCCTAAGCATAGCACAAGATCGTGCAGTTCGTCTGCTAGAGCTTTTCTAATGTCAAGTATCATTTCCTTAGACCATGAGATTGTGTAACTCCCGGATACCGTAGTAATACTTTGGGTGTGCCAAACGTCACAACGTAACTGGGTGGCTATAAAGGTGCACTACGGGTATCTCTGAAAGTGTCTGTTGGGTTGGCACGAATCGAGACTGGGATTTGTCACTCCGTATGACGGAGAGGTATCTCTGGGCCCACTCCGTAATGCATCATCATAATGAGCTCAATGTGACTAAGTAGTTGGTCACGGGATTATGCACTACGTAACGAGTAAAGTGACTTGCTGGTAACAAGATTGAACGAGGTATTTGGATACCGACGATCGAATCTCGGGCAAGTAACGTACCGATTGACAAAGGGAATTGTATACGGGATTGATTGAATCCCCTACACCGTGGTTCATCCGATGAGATCATCGTGGAGCATGTGGGAGCCAACATGGGTATCCATATCCCGTTGTTGGTTATTGGCCGGAGATATGTCTCGGTCATGTCTACATGCCTCCCGAACCCGTAGGGTCTACACACTTAAGGTTCGATGACGCTAGGGTTATAGGGAAAGTTTGTACGTGGTTACCAAATATTGTTCGGAGTCCCGGATGAAATCCCGGACGTCACGAGGAGTTCCTGAATGGTCCGGAGGTGAAGATTTATATATGGGAAGTCATCATATGGTCACTGGAAGTGTTCGGGGGTATGCCGGTATTGTACCGGGGCCACCGAAGGGGTTTCGGGGGTCCATCGGGAGGGTCCACCTGTCCTGGAGGGCCCTATGGGCTGTATGTGGAAGGAAACCAGCCCCTAAGTGGGTTTGGCGCAATCCCCCTAGGGCCCATGCGCCTGGGGTTGGGGGGGACCCTAAAGGGGGCGCCCCCTTGGCTTGGGGGGCAAGCCTTCCCCCTTGGCCGCCGCCCCCCTCTAGATCCATCTGGAGGGGGTCGGCCCCTCTCTCCCTTGCCCCTATAAATAGAGGGGAGGTGGGAGGGCAGCCGCACCACATCCAAGGCGCAGCCCTCCCCCTCCCCAAGACCTCCTCCTCCTTCCGCGGTGCTTGGTGAAGCCCTACTGAAGTCCACGCTGCTCCAACACCACCACGCCGTCGTGCTGCTGCTGGAGTTGTCTTCCCCAACCTATCCCTCCTCCTTGCTGGATCAAGGCGCGAGAGACGTCACCGGGCTGCACGTGTGTTGAACGTGGAGGCGCCGTTGTTCGGCGCTAAGATCGGAATCGACCGTGATCTGAATCGGTACGTGTACGACTCCTCCAACCGCGTTCTTGCAACGCTTCCGTTTCGCGATCTTCAAGGGTATGAAGATGCACTCCCCTCTCTCTCGTTGCTAGTTACTCCATAGATTGATCTTGGTGATGCGTAGAAATTTTTTAATTTCTGCAACGATCCCCAATAGTGGCATCATGAGCTAGGTCTATGCGTAGTTTCTATGCATGAGTAGAACACAAGTTGTTGTGGGCATCGATTTTGTCAATTTACTTGCCGTTACTAGTCTTATCTTGATTCGGCGGCATTGTGGGATGAAGCGGCCCGGGCCGACCTTCCACGTCCGCTTACGTGAGACAGGTTCCACTGATTGACATGCACTAGTTGCATAAGGTGGCTAGCGGGTGTCTGTCTCTCCCACTTTAGTCGGATCGGATTCGATGAAAGGGGTCCTTGTGAAGGGTAAATAGAAATTGGCATATCACGTTGTGGTTTTGGCGTAGGTAAGAAATGTTCTTGCTAGAAACCTATAGCAGCCACGTAAAAATTTGCAACAACAATTAGAGGACGTCTAACTTGTTCTTGCAGCATGTGTTGTGTGATGTGATATGGCCAAAAGGATGTGATGAATGATATATGTGATGTATGAGATTGATCATGTTCTTGTAATAGGAATCACGACTTGCATGTCGATGAGCATGACAATCGGCAGGAGCCATAGAGGTTGTCTTAATTTATTGTATGACCTGCGTGTCATTGAATAACGCCATGTAATTACTTTACTTTATTGCTAAACCGTTAGCCATAGTAGTATAAGTAATAGTTGGCGAGACAACTTCATGAAGACACGATGATGGAGATCATGGTGACATGCCGATGACGATGATGATCATGGCGCCCCGAAGATGGAGATCAAAAGGAGCAAAATGATATTGGCCATATCATGTCACTATTTGATTGCATGTGATGTTTATCATGTTTTACATCTTATTTGCTTAGAACGACGGTAGCATAAATAAGATGATCCCTCGCTAAAATTTCAAGAAAGTGTTTCCCCTAACTGTGCACCATTGCGAAGGTTCGTTGTTCCGAAGCACCACGTGATGATCGGGTGTGATAGGTTCTAACGTTCACATACAACGGGTGTAAGCCAGATTTACACGCACAATACACTTAGGTTGACTTGATGAGCCTAGCATGTACAGACATGGCCTCGGAACACGGAGACCGAAAGTGTAACATCCCAAAATTCTAAATTTTGGAATGTTATAAACCAATAGATAGATTTGATTGATTGTTTGATTGATTGACTGAAAGTGAGTGAATTCGAAACTTTTTGAAAGTTAAATGAGAGGGAATAAAAGAACTTTCCCAAACTTTCATTTTGCTTTTATGATCTTCGGGAATTCAAATTCTTTTCATCACAAAACCCTGGAGAGAAGATGACATGACTTCTTCCATTTATTTAAATGACAAAGGGTGTTGAAAATATTTGAATTTCATTTGGAAAATATTTCCAATTCTGAAACTTTATGCAACTCAATAATTTTCACGAGCGAAGATAAAATGACTTCTTCAAATTATATGAAATATGAGTTGGGAGTTTCAAAGAATTAAAATCAAAGTTCTTTTGAATTTATTTTCAATTTGGAGTTATTTGAGTTTTATTCAAATTATTTTTCTCCAAAAATAAAATATATGGAAAATAGGGTAACATGATTCCCTACATCAGAAAATTGGAGAGAAATTAATTTGAAGTCATTTTGGTATTTTTAAAAATAAATTTTGTTGGATTTTATTGGACCAGAAGCACTCTTTGCTTTATTTGAATTTGTGTGTATTTTATTTGAATCTAGAATAATGTTCATCTTGTAGGAAATATTTTTCTGCAAATTTTGATATATTATATGCCTATGTTGTATTTTTATTTATTTGGTATTATTTTTATTTTTAGTGTCTTTGTATAAAAAAAATCCCTCCTCCGACTGGGCCGGCCCAGCTCCCAGGCCAGGCCGCGGCCCAGCCCACGTCGCCCGTCGCCCTCGTCCCCGAGAGGGACTCCGCTCGGGAGTCCGCCGCCACCCCGGCGTCGCTGCCGCCTCCGTGCCGCCGCCGGCCTCCTCTGCCCCCTCCCCCAAGCAGCTTCCCCGGCCCCTTCTTTATAAGCCGGAGCCCCGGGCCCCTCCTCCTCTCCTCTCTCTCGCCAGCATCTCGCTGGTCGAGATCGATCATGGCGCCTCGCCGCCGCCCGCCACAGACGCCTGACCTCGCTACCTCGCCCTCGCCGCCGTTCAGCGCGGAGCCGCCGTCCGCCAGAGCCAAGACTCGCCGGAGTTCGCTCCGCCTCGCCAGAAACCGCCGCCTCCGTCGGTCTATTTCACCGAGCCGGTAAAACCCGCGCAAAAACCCTCTCCGGTTTTTCGTTAGTTCGGTTTTATTTGGTTTTGTTAAATAGTGAGCGTTCACCCGTTTAGATCTGTAGCGAATGGTTTTCGTTCTCTAGCGTTCGGTAGCGACCGTTCGTTCGATAGGATTTTTCTTTTTATTTTTATTTTCCAGCCAGGGACTTATTCGTGATAACTTTCTTCACAGATTAGCCCCTGGTTTTCAAACGTTCATAACTTTTTACTCGTTTATCCAAATCCAACGAAACCAATGCCCACTTCTTCGTTATGATCTCCTCTATCCAGTAATCCAACTCAAACATGTTTTTGAAAGTTTTCAAATTTGAATTAAAACAGATTTATATTCAAACTTCGTTTGATCGTAACTTGAGTTTGTAACTCCGATTTAGTTGATTCTTTTTGCTATTCGAAGCTCTTGACCTAAACTTTCTGATAAGGCCAAATTCACATAATTTTGGTACTGTTAGAAATTGTTTTATGTTGCAAGAGTTATTTGCTTGGTTTTGATGTTTTTCGAATCGTTTTCTTCGATCTTCCCGATCTTTTGAGTGATTGCTTATGTGTGGTTACTATTGCTTGATTACGATAGATTGACCGGAGTGTGACGAGTAGAACTATCAAGAGTTGTTGAGTGCAAATCATCTTCATCAACATTGCAGGCAAGTAACACTTTGATCATACTTTTCTCATACCCAGTTTTTATGCATTAGATCAATCCTCAAACACTTGCATGATTAGGATCTAATTAAATTGTGGGTTATGGGAAGTAGTTGAGGTAGTACCTATTACCTGTTTTATTATCAAACCCTTGGGAGTTACTTCTACGTTTGCTTATTATGCCATGCTATGCTCGTAGACGTGGATTGGGTTTGAGTGAATATCCATGACAGATGTGAGATTGATAATTAATGGTTTATCTAGGGTGGCAACTTAAACACACATCTAGGTGGATTGAGGCACTGGTTACTCAGGACTTGCTGTCTAGGCACACAGGTTTCGTGACTTGCTCAGATTTCTTGGACCGCCACCTGTGCTCAAAGGGATCATGAGATTTTTCAAATTAGAAACTTCCGTGTGCAGCCACAAGCCATTATGGGCTCGCATAGTTGATTAAGTTGTGCGAACTCTTACGGGTAGACTAGCGATGTAGGGGTTGTAGGTTGGTACGGTCTACCCACATGTAAGGTGCTAGCGCTTCGAAGACTATGTCTCGGTCATCCGCTTCCCAAACACCATGTAGTGCGAGAAACCAAACGGAGGCGATCGAGTCTTGTGGGGAAAGTCGCAAACCTCTCGCAGAGTGTATAAACTAATCATGGTTAGCCGTGTCCCGGTTATGGACATCTTGAGTATCTAGTTCTTGGATTATCCTGTTGATCTCATCATGTTACTTCTAATTAATATTGTTGGGTTTTAATGAGTACTTTTAATTGGGATTGAGGATGTCAACCATTCTCAATGTTCAACAACCACCATGATAGTTAAATAAATTTATTCCTTTGTAGTAGGGAAAATTGGCTTTTCGCAAAACCTTATAACCATAGAGCTTTTCCACCAGCCATATATGCATGTAGTATAGGCTTATTCTTTCATTACTCTCTATGTGTTACATTGCCAAGATATTCCATGTGTTGACCCGTTTCGGGCTGCAACTTTTCATGTTGCGACTTTTCGAACGACGAGTAAGTGATACGTTAGGGTTACGATTTCCTATACTCAACTTTGCCGTTGGTGTTGATGGGAATCCACAACCTTGTTGCTTCCGCTATATTTTGGATTGAGGTAATAGTATTTACGCTACTTTATACATGTGATTTACCTCTGTTATAAATCCTTCGAGTATTGTGTGTGTCAGCATATCGATCCAGGGATGACACGTAAGCACAGAGACTTGATCCATTCGGGTCGGATCGCTACAAGATGGTATCAGAGCACATGTTGACTGTAGGACGTGACCCTAGAAACGGACAAGCCCATAGGAAAGATTTTTCTCTACTACTTCATTTTCGAAAAGATCTTTTACCTCTCTTCTCTTCCGAGCTTATTCAGATATTCCCTTTTAGTGAGACGATACCCCTTTTCCCTTTTGACCGCTCGAAGATTCGGCTGATGAGACCACTCCAAGGAGACAAGATATCAGACAACTAAGACCATTTGGAATGAAGAGGATTTTACCGTGTAAATGGAAACTACAACGGTTGAAGACTCCGAAGACTAGGAGAATTTGAAGGCTCTGAAGAATTCCTAGATCAAGGTGTATCAGAGAAAGACCGGAGCATGGAGAGCATAAAACTCAAAGTTCTGTCAAGGAAAACCCTAAGGCAGGAGATATCAACTATGGAGTGATAGCTCATGGAAATGACAAGAGCAGAAACACGGCTATCCATGATGTTATCACCGCTTATGCTATTGTCGCCGTGCTGAGTTAAGCATGCATATGCATGGAAGAATTGGATGGTAGACGGCTGAAGGAGCACCTATCAGCAAGATGAAGTTTTAACCTTAGCCGGTGTATCACCAGGATCTGGAGTGTTACATCAGGAAGTTAAGATGGACCTGCAAGAAGCAATATTTTGACAAGAAGGCAATTGGTGAAGAACTCAGGACCCGAAACTGAAAGTAGACAAGCTGAGGAGCAAAACCTTGAGACATCAAAGATTTGTCAGGAACTGAAGGATAGTAGGACCATGGTTCATGTCAAGGAAGTTGAAACCAGAAGTTTGGAATGCAACCCCAGATATATTAAAGGATGTCCTGAGAGATTTCACGTCAACAAAGATGATCTGGCAAAAAGGACAAGCATGACCGGAAGAAGCCGTTGGAGACATGAACAAGACTTGAAGGGTTTGACGACTTCGAAGATTTATTGACCTTTAGAAGACCAAACCCCTGTTATATACCTGCGTTAGATGCGACGATTGTGAGCTGTCATTGGTTTGATGTTTTTCCGACAGCCACAATAAAACCTGTCTTTTCAAAACTTTTGTGTGTATTGTGTGCATCCCTCTCGATCTCTCTTATCTCACCCCAAAACCCATGGACCCATTAGAGGATGAATGGAGATGAGCTTGTACTCTCTGGACCGATGAGTCAATTGGAGACAGGCCGATGGATTCAGAACATGGAGGATCACATGGAGAATAACCCTATAGCCGGAAAGGATATATGGCCCAGCATGCTCTTCAGTGCTTTGAAAGAGGTGCTTCTACTTGGTGGAGGTGTTGACGCCTGATTTTGGCAAGATACAGAGTGAAAGGGTTTTCAGCATGAAAAGTTTCACATCACCGACTGGAATAACTTTAATGTTTGGACCATAATTATTCGGCATCATATCAAAGACCAAAACTACACTCAGATTGTCATGTTTAGGTGTTTCGAGTGCTTTTGGTCAATTGCCTCGAGGACAACCTCGGATGAAGGAATGCTCTACATGAATTGTCTTCGTCTCGTCAAATCGGTCGATTTTATATAAAAATCATCTCAATACGAGTTCGTATGCAAAAGTTAGAGCTATCTGAATGCAGCCCTGTCAAGAGGCGAAATATGACGCGGGAGACCAGACATGTCTTGGCAAGTGTCTGACGTAATGCGTGAGTGTTTTGCCCCAGAAGATGGCCTCGAATCGGAAAACGTTCAACATAAAAGTTGTTCGTCTCGTCGAAACGGTCAAGATTGCTTTTGGGCTCGTTTCCATCCGAGATTGTTTACCACCAAAAAAAAGACCCGCAAGGTGCAGCCAGTTTAAACCGAGCAGTTTTGGAAAGTTCGGACAAAATCAATTCGAATTTGACTAGGGTTTTGAATGTGAATCCAAAACCCTAGTCAAATTGGATTTGACTAGGCCCCAGAAGATGGCCTCGAATCGGAAAACGTTCAACATAAAAGTTGTTCGTCTCGTCGAAACGGTCAAGATTGCTTTTGGGCTCGTTTCCATCCGAGATCGTTTACCACCACAAAAAAGACCCGCAAGGTGCAGCCAGTTTAAACCGAGCAGTTTTGGAAAGTTCGGACAAAATCAATCCGAATTTGACTAGGGTTTTGGACGTGAATCCAAGCCTTTTCCTTGCACGGAAGTCCAGCCGCCTCTTATATACCCAAGGGTGACGGCCGATTGAACAACACACAATCGAACAAATCAATCTATCATCTTTACCTTTATCTTTATCTCTCCCTTGTTCTTCTTCTTCCTCGTTCTTCGCTCGTTCTTCTTGTTGCAGGCGGCGAACCTCGAGGCCCTAGGGGCGGTCAGGCCGACCTAGGGCAGCCCATAGCCGCCCTACATACCGACGGGTCCCTCCCGGCGTGTGGGGTTTCGGTTCACAAAAGCGCCCGCCGGATTGTCTTATGCATCAGCGCTTCGGCGGGTCTCCTTCGACGTGAGCTGCGGTGCATCACCCCCGACATCGAGGGTACACGGTGACGTGTTCGTGTGCGAACACACTTTTTGGCGACTCCGCTGGGGACGAAGATTTGAATAGTTTCCAGCATGTTCTTGCTACGAGGAGAGCGTCATCAAGCGGCTGCAATCTACAACGGTAACATGTATCATCAATCTCCTTATGTAGATGCAAATAGCCATTATGTTGATGTTGCTAGATCTTTCAATGGACATGTCATGTCGGCTAGCCCTAACGAGCAAAGTCCGACTAGTTATTCCGTTGGAGAAACTTGGAATTTACAGAATCGCGACATGCAACCTATGAATCTGAACTTTCGTGCATCGGCAACATCTTTCAATATGCCGGTGAACAACACGATTTGTTCGAGTGGTCAATATATGACACCTCAATTACAGGAGGGTGTCTCACTGTTTTATCCATCGGCAGCCGACTCGCAATATGCGGGTTCATCCCCAAACATGCCGATTGATGGGGGAATCGGCCATGCTTCCATTAGCTATTTGGTCGGTTATCCTCAAACATCATATACTACACCTCGTGAGATTAATTGTTCAGTGGCATATGAAACTAAAAATATTCATGACTTGGATCACCTTTGTGGTTATGCCCGAGTGAATGGAGATTCTGCAGGAGCATATGTGCCTAATATTGCAGGAGATGAGGTGGCTTTAGCTGCATTAAAAAGTTTAGCCCAAAATAAGAAGATTAGTGCTATTTGCCTTGAGCAGCATGAAAAGGGATTGGTTCCTGATTATGAGGCAGTAAGAGCTAGGGTTTTGAAAGAAGATGAAGTGTTGCCGATTGAGAGAAAATATTCAACAACAGTGCACAAGTCTTCACCTATCATTGCAGCATGTTATACACCCCCTATACAATCAAAAAATTTCGGCAACATCACTTCATTGCCGAAAGATACTAAAAGTGTTGGGGGGCAAGCCGATCCAAGCAGGGCTGAGTTTGAAGAAAAATATGTGGCCCAAGTGGACAAGATAAAGCTAGAGCTCACAGGGAATTGCGTTAATGAATTTACTACACCTACCTTTGAGGAATTACCAGCAGAATATCGACAGGCTTACGAAGCACTCAAGAAGAGCCGTGGAGAAGAGTATTTGCAAGAATATGTCAAGTTCCTTCCTCCATGCAGCAATCTTGTTGACTCCTCTGTGATGTTGAGGCAAGCCAAGAAAGAAGCTTTGCAAGCAAATCAGCAAGAAAGGGTTCACTCGGCTAATACGGTTGATTCAATTGAAACTGAGTCAAATATGAATAAGTCATCTACAGCCGAGTCGAACGATTCCTTTAAAGAAAAGATGATGTTGGATTCAGTTGAAACCAGATTGAGCACAGAGACGGTTACAACCGAGTGCATAGAGTCCATACTGAGTACATCATACCAGCTGAGTGCATCGACCCATCTGAGTACATCATGCCAGTCGAGTGCATCGTTCCAGACGAGTGCATCGCCGGCTAAAGTCGAGTGCATCAAGCCAATTATTGCCGCGTGTACCAAAATAGAAGATGCAAGTTTCGCCGAGCAAAGGAATGGTAAACGCAACGAATTGGCCGTGTTAGATTTTTCTGGATATGAGGGAGCTTACATGCTGCCCTATGAGTTCCGTGCCAAAGAAATTGATAAGCATCAAGAGAAAAGTTATATGGCCAAACAAAGTTTGGCTAGTGATAAAGATGAAGAACCAGAGCATGCACCTGAGCAAAGTTCAACTGACAAAGAGCATCCGAGTGAAATCCACTTGGATAATCTGAGTGAAATATACTCGGGCAACCCGAATGAAATACATTCGGGCAATCCGAGTGAAATATGCTCAATCAATCCAAGTGATGAGGCACGAGATCCAGAAGAAGAGGAAGAGGTGTTGGAGAATTATTCAAAAGTGGAGCAAGATATTGTTCCAGTGGTGCAACCACCTTCTCCTTCCAAAGTCTTCACAAAGGTACACCTAGCAGACGGTTTATTCAATTTTCAATTTGGTCAAAATCATATTGTTGGTGCACCCGTTGGTAAGATTCTAATTAATTCTGAAAGACCAATCGAGATGAGTAATCTATTTGTTTTGAATTATCTTGTCACTAATCATGTTGATCGACACATGTCATCATTCATAGAGGATAATAGTGACAACTTATCGCAACCTAAGTTGTTCCTGTCATGTCGACTGAACTTTATATTCATATGGACAACTTTGTTTGTTTCATGCCTGGCTAACATTTGGTCTCAGATGAGACATATATTCTGTAATTACTTTGGTTGCAGAAACATAAAGCCAGGTCCAAAGTCCTCCGAGATAGCCGATTCAAGAGCATCAGGGAAGGAGGACGAAAATCAACGCATAGCCGAGTCAGATAGCGTTAAACCGGCACCACTCGGTTGTTTTGTTCCAGAGCCGGTATCACAATACCGGTTAATGGATGAGCAGCGTACCTTCAATCTGGGCATAGGTGATCACATCATTGGTACATCATCAACTAATCCTATTATTATAATTGATCACGATGTCGAGCTATCAAGACAAGAACAAATGCAATGTTCGTTTGAACAAAATGTCAAAGACAACAATGTGATTCATCAAGCCACACAATCAGCTTACACGGGACGATTGGTGCTCGTTGAGGCACAAGCATACAGCCAGTCGACTCAGATTGGTCTTGATGGAGATTAAGCATTGACTCGGCTACCTCAACTCGACTCATCCAAAGACGGATAGGTATATGCTAATGATGATGGGATCAAATCTTCAAGTGAAGTAATCATTCAAAAGTGCATCAGCAATAATATTGAAGACAGGAATTCCATCAAAGTTACGACTGGCACATCTAGTACTGGGGGGCAACAAGAAAATTCAAAGTCCGATGCACACAAAACCAAAGAAAGCAAAGGCCGCGGTAAGCATAAATGCAAAAAGATGAAAGTCACTTTCCCGCAGTTATTGGAAAAATATCAGAAGATAAGTGAGGAGAAGAATGCTTATCGGCCGAGTAAAGAAAAAACATCGAAGTCACCCCCAAGGCATAAATCTGAAGACTGGGATTGGCATAGGAAGACGTTGAGCAAGCAGAATTCATATCCTTATTTTGGGCCGCCAATGCCAATGCCGTGGATGCCTCCCTATGCTCATATAGATACATATTCATCATGGGACAGGTATGGTACAAGGGCACATTCTCCATCTTATTCTAGACCATCTCACCAATACTATGCAGCTCCAAGAAGATCAACATTTGAACAATCACGCATCAAAGACCGTTTCAATCATAAGGAATCGGTCCAGAGCTCAAGGAAGAAGAAAGAGATGGTAAAGCAAGTTTACCGCGTGAAAAGAGATGGTCGTAACTGTGCTACTTCAGATTTGATCTCAAAAAACAAAGAGCCAATTAAAGTGTTGACATTGGCTACAAAAGGCAAAGAAGTGAAGCAATCAATTGATAAAAATCAGAGTGCCAAATCTGAGGAAAAGAAGTTGAGGGTGCACAAGGCCCAAAAAGAGTTGCCATTGCATCAAACAAAATCACAGCCGGGGTGCCCACTCGGCTTATCGTATTGGCGAAAGAAGAAATTACAAAAACTTAGTGCACAAGAGCTGAAAAAGAAGAACATGGCATGGGTTCCGAAGAGGAGCAGTCAAAATGAAAGTGATGTGCAACCTTCTATTGCAACAAGTGTTACAAAAGTGAAGAAAGAGAAGGATGGAAGCCAAAAACAGTTAAGCCAAAGGTTTGCATCACCCCATCAAAATCTTCGGTTAGCACATCATCCATATTCTTCAACCATACCATTGATGCCTTTGCCATGGAATTCATCATCAGGTATGATAAAGTACCCTCCCTGGATTTATTTTAATCCATGGAAGCGACATAATTTTCTGCATCATGAGAGTGTATTACCAAATCACTATACATTTGGTTAATTACATTTTTGTTGCTAAGACAAAGGGGCCGAAATATTTTATTGCTGTTTTATTTGTTTATTTCGGCTATACATGTTTTAATGGATGAATTCTACATGAACCTCATGGTAATGGCCGATACTTAACTATCGTCCTAAGAAACTATCTGATCATGGCCGGTGTGGAATTATAACACCGTCCTTAGTTCAATTGGAACCGAGACAAGGTACATGTTAAGTGATATTAGCTTTGTCTCTCTAGTACTATGGAGATTATATTTTGATGGTTCAATTTGTAGCAATGGCCAAAGTGTTGGTGTTGTTTATTTATCTTCATATGGAGCTAGTTTGTGAAGCCTCATGCCGCTTAAGATATTTTTGCACAATGATCAAAGCCGAATATGCATTGTTATTCGGATTGGAGCTTTGCCTTGCTATAGGTGTTATACATATTGAGGCTTCCGGTGATTCGTTACTAGTGGTGCAGCAAATATCCAGAGTCTTTCAGTGTTTGGACGAATCACTTAATGTTTATCTTGATAAATGTCTAGATATAATTTCTACTTTGGATTGTTTTAGCATTGCACATATATCTAGACATGACAAGCTGGAAAGCAAATGAGTTGGCACAGCAAGCATCTGGATATCATGTTGATCGTGGCATGTTTCATATCTCTCAAAAACCGATGTCTTGTCTTGCCAATATGGGAGAGGCGAACCTGAACCCATTGATTCGCCATTAACAAAAAATCTAGTGCGGTGATAATTCCATTCGAGAAAGCCCATTGTTAATTACTTGTGCAATCCGAGTGAAAGGGTGGACAGGGCTGTTGGCGATGGCTTTTAAGTATACAATGAGAGATGATGGTCTTTATCGCGAACGATCGATGATGTTCTTCTAAAGTGTTTGGACGAGGACCAGGCAAGAGTTGCTATGGGGAAGTACATGAAGGTATTTGTGGCACTCACCGATCGGCTCCCAAGATGAAATGGTTATTGCGACGTCTTTGGGTTTATTGGCCGACTATGATTAATGATTGCTTCAGATATTATAAAGGATGTGAAGCTTGTCAAAAGTTTGGTGATATTCAATTGGCTCCTGCTGCTATGTTACATCCTATTATCAAACCGTGGCCTTTCAGAGGTTGGGGTTTAGATTTCATTGGACAAATCCACCCGTCTTCTTCAAAAGGGCATCGGTTCATATTGGTGGCAACTGATTATTTCACTAAATGGTCTGAAGCAGTACCTCTCAAGAACATGACACATACGGAGGTAATTCAATTCATAACCGAGCACATCATTCATAGATTCGGTATTCCTCAAACATTAACTACAGACATCTTTCATGTCACACCAAGTCAGAGAGTTTGCCGAATCTTATAACATAAAGTTGCTCAATTCCTCTCCATATTATGCCCAAGCTAATGGACAAGCTGAGTCTAGCAATAAAATTTTAATCAAACTCATCAAGAAGAAGATTGAGAATAACGCGAGGAGATGGCATGAGTTGTTGTCTGAAGCTTTGTGGGCTCATAGAATCTCAAGGCATGGTGCTACAAAAGTGACTCCATATGAGCTAGTAAATTTGAATGCCTTGAGAATAGCTAAACAAAATGATTTATCGGCAAAAGACTTTTATAACTTGATGATGGACAATGTTGATGAGGTTGCCGATAAGCGTTTGGCTGCTTTGAATGCCATAGAGAGAGACAAGTTGAGGGTGGCAAGAGCTTACAATAAGAAAGTTAAGTTGAAGAATTTTCAAGTTGGTGGTCTCGTTTGGAAGGTGATTCTGCCAACTGGTTCAAGAGATAGGAAATTCGGGAAGTGGTCTCCGAGTCGGGAAGGTCCTTTTAGAATTACAAGGGTTGTTCCCGGAAATTCATATTTGGTGGAATCAATACAAGGGGCATTGTTACCCCGAGCTCTCAACGGAAAATATTTGAAGAAGTACCACCCGAGTGTGTGGCAGGAAGCCTGAGTAGGCAATGGCCGATATACGACCATCGCCCTTAGCACAAACATGGCCGATATATAATTATCGCCCTGAGGAAAATAAATGGCCGATGGAGTGTTGACATCGTCCTTAGAACAAACACTATGCATATTATTTTTCGGCGTGCAAGCTTTGCCGAAAAACAGGGGGGCATGTGTTGACGCCTGATTTTGGCAAGATACAGAGTGAAAGGGTTTTCAGCATGAAAAGTTTCACATCACGGAATGGAACAACTTTAATGTTTGGACCATAATTATTCGGCATCATATCAAAGACCAAAACTACACTCAGATTGTCATGTTTAGGTGTTCTGAGTGCTTTTTGGTCAATTAAGCCTCCAGGACAACATCGGATGAAGGAATGCTCTACATGAATTGTCTTCGTCTCGTCAAATCGGTCGATTTTTATATAAAAATCATCTCAATCCGAGTTCGTATGCAAAAGTTAGAGCTATCTAAATGCAGCCCTGTCAAGAGGCGAAATATGACGCGGGAGACCAGACATGTCTTGGCAAGTGTCTGACGTAATGCGTGAGTGTTTTGCCCCAGAAGATGGCCTCGAATCGGAAAACGTTCAACACAAAAGTTGTTCGTCTCGTCGAAACGGTCAAGATTGCTTTTGGGCTCGTTTCCATCCGAGATTGTTTACCACCACAAAAAAGACCCGCAAGGTGCATCCAGTTTAAACCGAGCAGTTTTGGAAAGTTCGGACAAAATCAATCCGAATTTGACTAGAGTTTTGGACGTGAATCCAAGCCTTTTCCTTGCACGAGAAGTCCAGCCGCCTCTTATATACCCAAGGGGTGACGGCCGATTGAACAACACACAATCGAACAAATCAATCTATCATCTTTTACCTTTATCTTTATCTCTCTCCCTTGTTCTTCTTCTTCCTCGTTCTTCGTTCGTTCTTCTTGTTGCAGGGCGGAGAACCTCGAGGCCCTAGGGGCGGTCAGGCCGACCTAGGGCAGCCCATAGCCGCCGCGCACCCTGACGGGGTCCCTCCCGGGCGTGTGGGGTTTCGGGTCTACAAAAGCGCCCGCCGGATTGTCTTGCGTACCGCGCTTCCGGCGGGTCTCCTTCGACGTGAGCTGCGGTGCATCACCCCCGGCGTCGAGGGTACACGGTGACGTGTTCGTGTGCGAACAGGAGGATGTACCAAACCATCAATGGATTGCAAAGAGTAACCACTTGGGAAGAATTTAAGTTGACTTTGCTAAAGTCTCGGTTTGTGTCCCAGAAGTTGAAGCCTTATGGAAAGGATATGAAGAAACCTTGTGCATGCAAGCTTTATGGAGAAATAGGACACAACCATAAAGAAAATAAGGATGAATACCCTCATAAGCATAGGATTACCAAAGGAGTTAGCCGAGGATCTCAGGGAACTTTAGTTGGAGATTGTTCCCAAAGGTTTTGTTGCAGCAATGGAAGTTCAGTCTACATTGCTGGGAAAGATCAGTGAAGCTCAAAAGGATGACACAGAGATTGCTGAGTTAAAAGAGAGAATGAGCCAAGGAAAGGCCAAAGGTTTTCGTAAGGATGAGCACGACACCTTATGGTACGAGGATCGTGTATCTGTGCCTAATAATGCAAGATCAGGAAGTTAATACTTCAGGAGGCTCATGACTCACCATACTCGATTCGCCCTGGAAACACCAAGATGCATTTGGATTTGAAGGAGTGTTTCTGGTGGACTGGTATGAAGAAGGATAATGTCGAGTATGTAGTCGTATGTGACGTATGTCAGAGAGTGAAGGCAGAACATCAGAAGCCAGCAGGATCTCTACAGCCTAGGCCGATACCCGAAAGGAAGTAGGATAAGCTTGGCATGGATTTCATTACCAGATTTCGCAGAACCCGAACGAGATATGATTCTATCTGGGTAGTAGTTGATTTTCTTGACCAAAGTGGCTCACTTTATCCCAGTAAAAACCACCTATACAAGTGCGAAGTTGGCCAAGATATATTTGACAAGGATCGTATGTCTGCATGGAGTTCCGAGGACCATCGTAGAGGAACACAGTTTACCTCAAAGTTTTGGAATCAGCTGCACCAGACATTGGGTACTAGGCTAGAGTTCAGTACAACCTTTCATCCACAGACAGACGGATAGACCGAGAGAGTCAATCAGATTTTGGAGGACATGTTGAGAGCATGTGCGCTAGATTATGGATCTAGTAGTGGTGATAATCTACCTTACGCTGAGTCCTCATACAACAACAGTTACCAAGCTAGTTTGAAGATGGTCCCTTTTGAAGCTTTGTATGGGAGAAGGAGCCAGACACCGTTGATATGGGATGAAGTTGGAGACCATCAATTGTTTGGACCAAATGTGATCAAGGAGTCATAAGAGAATGTTAAGTTGATTCGAGATAGACTGAAGGTAGCTCAGTCCAGGCAGAATAATTATGCGGACGCAAGGAGGTAGTCTATGAAATTGGAGACAGAGCATGTATTCATGTGTCCCCTCGGTGAGGAGTTAAACGATTTGGAGTTAAGGGAAAGTTAGCCCCGAGATTCGTAGGACCATACCAAGTTTGGAACGTATGGGATTATTGGCTAACAAGTTGGAGTCACCCGAAGGACTGTCAGGAGTTCATGATGTGTTTCACGATTCCCAGTTGAAGAAGTGTCATGCAGAGATGGCCAATATTCCCCTATAAGGACGCTTGACCCTGGAAAGGATAATGATGTTCCACGAAGTGGAGTATGGATTTCATAAGTATAAGTTTTATCTTGATATGTGGGATATACCATGAGGATGAAGAGATGAATTACTATTGGATATAAAGGAGGTATGATGTTGGTAATATGGAGCAAGTGTGACTCCATGATGAGTCTGAGTAATCACGTCTTAGTTTGGTGCCAATAGAAGGAAGGAAGACAGTACAAATGGATGGATTTAAGTATGCCAGGAAGTTGGATGTTGGGATAATGATCAGTTGCCCAGATGATGTGTCCAAGGATTTTAAAGTGATGAGATGGGCCATAACTCACAGGCCCCAGGACTTGCTAAGATGCAAGCACTTTCTTGCTGAAGGAAAAACCCTGGAAGAAGTTACGACTTTATCAATCGACGATTCTATAGGAGTTTACGCAAAACCTGAGATTTGTTAAGGAACGATAGATGTTTTGTTTGGCTTGCAGAATCAATGGATTTATCCAAACTTAGTTCGTTGACAAGAGAAATTCTGCAATGCTTGTGAGGATGACCGAGTGTTAGAATGCGAGATTCGCTAAACCATGTACAAGGTAATGATTTGGGTGCGTGATGGATTGATCACCATACCGACTTACTCTTATTATTCACTTTGCTATATGGGATGGTAAATCTGAGTGACCTACCTATAGTAGAGTGACGACGATCAAAACCTTGTTTGAACCTTAGAATGGTATAAGCATTTTTCCCCTTGTACAAGGTAGTTGTTGCCAACCGTAGGATATAAGGTGAGGTTCAACCCAGACCCGTTTTTTGCAGGAGAAACCATAAATTGTTGACCACCATGAGATATCGATAGTTGTTTAGAATTGGCGCCAGACCCGTCAGCTATGAAGACCCAGTTTCGGGATAACCTTATCAAGATGAAAGGACACAGGAATTGAGGAAAAGGTTATGCCACTACCGAAAGAATCCAGAGACGGAATTATCCTTCCGATCTGAGAAGACCGACACTGTCAACAATAAGGATGGAGTATATGAGTTTTGATGGAACCGTAACCATGCTTCTAAGGGTGATAGCACCCCAGACCCCCTGTGATGATCGATGGATATTTGAGAAGACCCCCAAACCCTAACCTATTTCTTGCTAGCCTCTCCGAATCTCGAGGACGAGATTCATTTTAAGGGTGGTGGTTTGTAACATCCCAAAATTCTAAATTTTGGAATGTTATAAACCAATAGATAGATTTGATTGATTGTTTGATTGATTGGTGAAAGTGAGTGAATTGAAACTTTTGAAAGTTAAATGAGAGGAATAAAGGACTTTCCCAAACTTTCATTTTGCTTTTATGATCTTGAGAATTCAAATTCTTTTCATCACAAAACCACGGAGAGAAGATGACATGACTTCTTCCATTTATTTAAATGACAAGGGTGTTGAAAATATTTGAATTTCATTTGGAAAATATTTCCAATTCTGAAACTTTATGCAACTCAATGATTTTCACGAGCGAAGATAAAATGACTTCTTCAAATTATATGAAATATGAGTTGGGAGTTTCAAAGAATTAAATTCAAAGTTCTTTTGAATTTATTTTCAATTGGAGTTATTTGAGTTTTATTCAAATTATTTTTCTCCAAAAATAAAATATATGGAAAATAGGGTAACATGATTCCCTACATCGAAAATTGGAGAGAAATTAATTTGAAGTCATTTTGGTATTTTAAAATAAATTTTGTTGGATTTTATTGGACCGAAGAACTCTTTGCTTTATTTGAATTTGTGTGTATTTTATTTAAATCTAGAATAATGTTCACCTTGAAGGAAATATTTTTCTGCAAATTTTGATATATTATATGCCTATGTTGTATTTTTATTTATTTGGTATTATTTTTATTTTTAGTGTCTTTGTATAAAAAAAATTCCTCCTCCGACTGGGCCGGCCCAGCTCCCAGGCCAGGCTGCGGCCCAGCCCACGTCGCCTGTCGCCCTCGCCCCCGAAGCGGGACTCCGCTCGAGTCCTCCTCACCCGGCGTCGCTGCCCCGCCTCCGTGCCGGCCGGCCTCCTGCCCCCTCCCCAGCAGCTTCCCGGCCCCTTCTTTATAAGCGGAGCCCTGCCCCGCCTCCTCTCTCTCTCTCTCTCGCCGCATCTCGCGGGTTGCCCGAGCCAGAGATCGCCGCCGCCCAGCGCGCCTCGCCGCCGCCCGCCCGACCTTCGACTCCCTCGTCCCCGCTACCCTCGCCCCTACGCCGCCGAGCCGGGCCGCCCCGTCCAGAGCCGCACTTTCGCGGAGTTCGCTCCGCCTCGCCGGAAACCGCCGCCTCTGTCGGTCTATTTCACCGAGCCGGTAAAACCCGCGCAAAAACCCTCTCTGGTTTTTCTTTTGTTCGGTTTTTTTAAGATCGGTTTTATTTGGTTTTGTTAAATAGTGAGCGTTCACCCGTTTAGATCTGTAGCGAACGGTTTTCGTTCTCTAGCGTTCGGTAGCGACCGTTCGTTCGATAGGATTTTTCTTTTTATTTTTATTTTCCAGCCAGGGACCTATTCGTGATAACTTTCTTCACAGATTAGCCCCTGGTTTTCAAACGTTCATAACTTTTTACTCGTTTATCCAAATCCAACGAAACCAACGCCCACTTCTTAGTTATGATCTCCTATATCCAGTAATCCAACTCAAACATGTTTTTGAAAGTTTTAAAATTTGAATTCAAACAGATTTGTATTCAAACTTCGTTTGATCGTAACTTGAGTTTCGTAACTCCGATTTAGTTGATTCTTTTTGCTAATCGAAGCTCTTGACCTAAACTTTCTGATAAGGCCAAATTCACATAATTTTGGTACTGTTAGAAATTTTTTTATGTTGCAAGAGTTATTTGCTTGGTTTTGAAGTTTTTCGAATCGTTTTCTTCGATCTTCCCGATCTTTTGAGTGATTGCTTATGTGTGGTTACTATTACTTGATTACGATAGATTGACCGGAGTGTGACGAGTAGAACTATCAAGAGTTGTTGAGTGCAAATCATCTTCATCAACATTGCGGCAAGTAACACTTTGATCATACTTTTCTCATACCCAGTTTTATGCATTAGATCAATCCTCAAACACTTGCATGATTAGGATCTAATTAAATTGTGGGTTATGGGAAGTAGTTGAGGTAGTACCTATTACTGTTTTATTATCAAACTCTTGGGAGTTACTTCTCGTTTGCTTATTATGCCATGCTATGCTCAGAGACGTGGATTGGGTTTGAGTGAATATCCATGACAGATGTGAGATTGATAATTAATGGTTTATCTAAGGTGGCAACTTAAACACACATCTAGGTGGATTGAGGCACTGGTTACTCCAGACTTGCTGTCTAGGCACACAGGTTTCAGGACTTACTGTATTTCTTTGGACCGCCACCTGTGCTCAAAGGGATCATGAGATTTTTCAAATTAGAAACTTCCGTGTGCAGCCACAAGCCATTATGGGCTCTGGCATAGTTGATCAAGTTGTGCGAACTCTTACGGGTAGACTAGCAGATGTAGGGGTTGTAGGTTGGTACGATCTACCCACATGTAAGGTGCTAGCGCTTCTGAAAGACTATGTCTCGGTCATCCGTTTCCCAAACACCATGTAGTGCGAGAAACCAAACGGAGGCGATCGAGTCTTGTGGGGAAAGTGCGCAAACCTCTGCAGAGTGTATAAACTAATCATGGTTAGCCGTGTCCCCGGTTATGGACATCTTGAGTATCTAGTTCTTGGATTATCCTGTTGATCTCATCATGTTACTTCTAATTAATATTGTTGGGTTTTAATGAGTACTTTTAATTGGGATTGAGGATGCTGTCAACCATTCTCAATGTTCAACAACCACCATGATAGTTAAATAAATTTATTCCTTTGTAGTAGGGAAAAATTGGCTTTTCGCAAAACCTTATAACCATAGAGCTTTTCCACCAGCCATATATGCATGTAGTATAGGCTTATTCTTTCATTACTCTCTATGTGTTACATTGCCAGCATATCCCATGTCTTGACCCGTTTCGGGCTGCAACTTTTCATGTTGCGAGACTTTTCGAACGACAGTAAGTGATACGTTAGGGTTACGATTTCCTATACTCAACTTTGCCATTGGTGTTGATGGGAATCCACAACCTTGTTGCTTCCGCTATATTTTGGATTGAGGTAATAGTATTTACGCTACTTTATACATGTGATTTACCTCTGTTATAAATCCTTGAGTCTTGTGTGTGTCAAAGATACCGATCCAGGGATGACACGTAAGCACAGAGACTTGATCCATTCGGGTCGGGTCGCTACAGAAAGGTCGAACATGAGTCGTATAGAAGATAAGATCAACATGGAGATGTTCAACGTTGATGACTAGTCCGTCTCAAGTGATGATCGGACACGGCCTAGTCGATTCGGATCATGTATCACTTAGACGACTAGAGGGATGTCTATCTGAGTGGGAGTTCATTAATAATTTGATTAGATGAACTTAATTATCATGAACTTAGTCTAAAATATTTATAATATGTCTTGTAGATCAAATGGCCGACGCTAATGTTGCCCTCTAACTTCAACGCGTTCCTAGAGAAAACCAAGCTGAAATACGATGGTAGCAACTATACGGACTAGGTCTAGAACTTGAGGATCATCCTCATAGCTGCCAAGAAAAGCATATGTCCTTGATGCACCACTAGGTGAAGCACCTGTTTTCCCAGCAACCCAAGACGTTATGAATGTCTGGCTGTCATGTAGTGATGATTACTCCCTGGTTCAGTGCGGCATGCTTTACAGCTTAGAACCGGGGTTCCAAAAGCGTTTTGAGCAGCACAGAGCATATGAGATGTTCCCAGAGCTGAAAATGGTTTTCCAAGATCATGCCCGTGTCGAGAGATATGAAGTCTCCCACAAGTTCTACAGTTGTAAGATGGAGGAGAATAGTTACATCGTGAGCACATACTCAAAATGTCAGGTTGCACAACCGCTTGTCTCATTTGGGAGTTAATCTCCGGATGGCGCTTGATCGTTGATGAATCCTTGATCGCTTCCACCTAGTTACAAGAGCTTTGTGATGAACTTCAATATGCAGGGGATGGAGAAAACCATTCCTGAGGTACATTCAATGCTGAAATCAGTGGAGGTGGAGATCAAAAAGGAACATCAAGTGTAGATGGTGAATAAGACCACTAAGTTCAAGAAAGGCAAGGGTAAAAAGAGCTTCAAGAAGGACGGCAAGGGAGTTGCCGCGCCCGGTAAGCAAGCTGACGGGAAGAAGCCAAAGAATGGACCCAAGCCTAAGACTGAGTGCTTTTATTGCAAGGGAAACGGTCACTAGAAGCGGAACTGCCCCAAGTACTTAGCGGACAAGAAGGCCGGCAACACCAAAGGTATATGTGATATACATGTTATTGATGTGTACCTTACCAGTACTCGTAGTAGCTCCTTGGTATTTGATACCGGTGCAGTTGCTCATATTTGTAACTCAAAACAGGAGCTGCAGAATAAGCGGAGACTGACGAAGGACGAGGCGACGATGCGCCTCCGGAATGGTTCCAAGGTCGATGTGATCGCCGTCGGCACGCTACCTCTACATTTACCTACGGGATTAGTTTTAAACCTAATAATTGTTATTTAGTACCAGCTTTGAGCATGAACATTGTATCTGGATCTCGTTTAACGTGAGATGGCTACTCATTTAAATCCGAGAATAATGGTGGTTCTATTTATATGAGAGATATGTTTTATGGTCATGCACTGCTGGTCAATGGTTTATTTTTACTGAACCTCGAACGTGATGTTACACATATTCATTGTGTGAATGCCAAGAAATGTAAGGTTGATAATGATAGTCCCACATACTTGTGGCACTGCCGCCTTGGTCACATTGGTGTCAAACGCAGGGGATGGAGAAATTTTTTATTTTCTGCAACGATCCCCAACAGAAGGCAGGGCATCGCGGACCGTCTTAACCGTCAGCTCGGGTGCTTCCCCACGACTTATTTTGGGATCCACACACTACAAAAAAATACACTTCCGTGATGATACGTGTTTGTCACAGTAGGTCGCGTTTTTTGTCATGCATGTACATCCATGACGATTTTATGACGAATCAAGATAGTCATACCGTCTTTGTCGAGAAGTGTTCCATGACATTACCAAATTTATCATCACGGAAGTGTCCACTTCCATGACAATAAATCGCGCATCACAGAAGTGCTTTCGTCAAGGGTGACCGACACGTGGCATCCACCGTAACGGAACGTCGTTAAGCTATCGGGTCCGGTTTTGGATCCGATAACCCGTTAACAGCCCGGACCATGGGGATTTTCCACGTGTAAAATCATCATTGGCCGCAAGAAACACGTGTTGCCTCACCGTTGAGACAGATGTCATCCACTCATTGGATATGAGGCGCCTATGATAGGTCGACACGTGGCATGGCCCAACAGTGGCCCATTCCGGTGAAAAAGGCCGGCCCAGTAAAAATTAGTAGGCCGGCCCATATAAGGCCTACTTGTGTTAGGTCCATTTAAGCCCACGGCCCATACGAGATGTGCCAATTCGGCCCGTCAATGGCCCGTTAAAGATTTGACACCATTGCAGCCCGTCGTCAGTTCGAGCCCGTTAACAGCCCGCTATATATTTGGGCTCAATATCGGCCCGATGAGATTTCAGCCTGTTAACGTCCCATTTAATGGATGGGCCAATTTTCAGGATGTACATCTTTCGGCCTTTTAGCGACCCATTTAAATGTTGGGCTAATTTCCGCCCGGTATGTCTTTCGACTGTTGACGGCCCATAAATCGATGGGCCATTTGTTGTCGGACCGAGTTTCGCATTTTAGCGGCCCATTTAAGTGTTGGGCCAATTTTCGCCGGTGTCACTTTCGACTGTTGACGGCCCATAAATCAGTTGGCCATTTGTAGTCAGACCTGAGTTTTGGCCTTTTAGCGACCCATTTAAGTGTTGGGCCAATTCCCGGCCCTGTGTGCCTTTCGGCCTGTTAACGGACCATAAATGAGTTGGGCCATTTGTAGTCGGACCTTAGTTTTGACCTTTTAACGGCCCATGCCCTTCATGGTCCAATACCAGCAAAGGTACGTCATACAGGGAATAACGTTGCACATCCAGCATATATTATAGGAAATTACATCCACTTGGAAATCAAAGATTGATGCCAGTGCAAATAAATGAGCAGAACCTAACCATCTACAACGTCACAATCTGCAACCTCAAAGATGATGGCGCCCATAAGCATGTGGGCAAGTTCTTGCTGCTTTGCTACTTGTCTATGAAAACATTGATCGCTTATTGTGTCGCACGACTCTCTGACTCGATTCATCCACCATTTCCATCATTGCTTCAACAATTAATTGGTTCACAAACATATATTTATTCCGTTGCATTCGAGATGAGGATCTTGAATAGATTCGGATGGCGATTTTGGCAGGCTTGTATTATTGATAGTGGAGAGTGTCTCGACCACGTGCATCATAACATAAATTAGGACGGGAACCAAAAAGATTAATTATGAGTTATTGCCATATTACTGGCCTAGATTTCTTGGAAAGAAACAATGGGGTTGCCTTGCTGTTTTCGAGTTTGTCTTCTTATCTTCACAGACTCGCACAAAATTAACACACTAGCATTGCTATCATTGGCCAAGTCGATAATAGGAAAGCAACATTGACACTGTGAACGTTTGGGCAACTATCCTACACCAAATTAACACAATGTGGCACAGCTATCATCAGCCGTAAGGTAGTACGAAAGCAACATTGACACAATGAATGAATGGGCAACCAGAGAAGCACTACAATTCAAGAATGTGCGTGATATGAGATAGTACATTCATGCAGCTCAAGATGCAAAACTACTGTGCAGTTTTCCTTACAAAATCAACATTGGCGCCTTTAACATTTGGCTACAACTAATTTTAGATCAGATAAAGGTTAGATTCACGCCGATTAACAAAATACATGTTGATGTAAAATATAGTGATATACAATGTACTTACATCAGCATTGGAGCATAGAGAATTCGCAAGATATTTTCCTCGAATACGATCCCAATGGAGGAAGTCTTCTATCGTTTAACCTTATTTTCTAAACGAGAGATGGGTAAGAAGCATGTAGAAAATATGATCAGAATGCTACAAAATTTCATGATGCGAGGATACACACACGCTACTTAGAATGGAGTTGACATTCTTTTCTTTCGGATGGAGCGGACTAGTTCTTTGGCCTGGAATCGCTTATTATCGATTGGGAGTTGGGTTTCTCTGTCTTTGAAGCGGTATCTATGAAAAATGGAGTTGGTTTATTATCTCTGGCGTTTGGATCTTTTGCAAAGACCTGGTTTGTAACCCTTCAGATTCTAACATAGCCGTCTTCCCTTTGCATGCCTTATATAGAAGAATGGTGATTCAGTTATAAAGCATGCTACAGCAGAGATGGAATAGGTACTGACATATTGACATGTATTCCCTCCATCCGGAAATAAATGGATGGGTCTAGACATATTTCAGTTCTAGTTACATCCAGTTTTATCCATTTCTGTGACATTTAATATGGACGGAGGGAATATGATGTAAGAGCTAGGGATACGACAGGACAACACAGTAAAAAAACACTAAAAAACCCACTATGAAACCAAAGTATTCAAACCCACTGATATGAGATAGTACACTCATGCAGCTCGGGATGCAAAACTACCAGGAAGTTTTTCTTACAAAAATCAACATTGTGGCCTTTAATCATACATTTTGCTACAACTAAATTTAGATTAGATAAAGGTTGGATTCACGCCGATTAACAAAATACATGATGATGTAAAAATATAGTGATATACAATAGGTACTTACATCTACATTGGAGCACAGAGAATTCCTGCAAGAATCTTTCCTCATAAACGATACCATTGCAGAAATTCTTCTATCTGTTAAGCTTAGTTTCTAAAAGAGAGATGGGTAAGAAACATGTAGAAAATATGATCAGCATGCTATAAAATTTCATGATGCAAGGATACGCACACGCTTCTTAGAATTGAGTTGACATATTTTTGCTGGATGGAGCGGACTAGTTCTTTGGCCTGGAATCTGCTTATTATCGTGAGGAGTTGGGTTTCTCTGTCGGAGCAAGTATCTATAAAACTAGAGTTGATTTATTATCTCTGGCGTTTGGATCTTTTGCAAAGGCCTTGTTTGTAACCCTTGATTCTAACATAGTCGTCTTCCCTTGCATGCCTTGTATAGAAGAATGGTGCTTTAATTATAAAACATGCATGACAGAGAGATGGAATAGGTACTAAAGAATAGAAAGGCATGACATATTGACATGTATTCCTCCATCCGGAAAAAAATGGATGGGTCTAGGTGTATTTCAGTTCTAGATACATCCATTTTATCCATTTCGCAACATGTAATCCGGACGGAGGGAGTATGGTGTAAGAGCTAGGGATACGACAGGACAACACAACAAAAAAACACTAGTTGAATGTAAAACTATATGCTAGCGGAATACGTACAGAAATAACTAAGGCAACATACACGTGTATGATTGGGAAAATAAGATGGCATTGCAAGAGAGCACTAGAACAACACTTCAATGTAAAAAAACATGGTATGGCAGACAGATGAAGTACATACTGATTAATAACAATGCATAAGATATTCAGAAGCATGATGTCCAAATTAAGTAGATGGCATTGTGATAGAGTAGAATGACAGTACTTGAATTTGAAAACATGTTATCATGAATGGAATAGGTACTGAAAAACAGGAAGGCATGACATATTTACATGCATGATCAGCATGCTAAGCACATGGCATTACAGAGTAGATACACTCCAGGACATTATATGCATGTTGTACCCATATCACAGGCCAAGTTAGAGCAAGTACCTTGTGGGGTGAAGAGGATCCATCATCTTTCTGCAAGTCTTCTGAAGAACTGCCTTTACATGTTTCATCATATTGGGTATCATTGACATCAAGTTTATTGGCCTTTACATTGCTCCATGAGGTTCTTATGGATATATCTGTGTGTGCAATTATATTTGACATGCATGGAAGACAATTAGTAGTTAGATTTATGTAATGAGTGCACTGAGGAGACGACATAAATAGTAGGACTGGGGTTAACTAGCAGCAACAGGTCTCATAAACTAAAGGAGAACAGGATGAAAGCTACAGAATATGTATCGTTTATACTCGAGATTAACTAGATGGCACACAAAAGTATTTAAGAACAACATAGGTAATACTAGAAGTGGTATAATACTATAATCACCGGCCTGTGGGATAGCATTGGTTGATGGATGATAACTATGGAACAACGTTACCTAAAGAACAAGTATCTTAGCTGAACTATGGAACAGCGTGAACTCCTGAACAAGACCCGTAAGAGATCAACATGAATATACAGTGAAATGTGATGATCTATTTTCCATGCTTAGATGAATAACAAAGCCATAAATGTTGCACACAAGTAAGATGAGGGTACAACCTATCTGGCTGTCATCCATAGGAGTGAGCATCATGTGCTGACTTGTCGATGGCCCTGCAGTTGTTGTGGATGTCCATGTCGGGCACGCGCATTCGATGCAGGGAACTGTTGAGTGGGGACTATAGCTCCCTTCTGGTGTATGCTTCCCTTGTTGGAGCAGCTGCGGTGAGTCGGAAGACGGCGTGTCTGAAGATGCAGATAACACATAATGTTAAGAACGACATATCTCTTTGATCTGAAGAAATACACTAAGAGATCAACATCAAGGTACGAGAGTGGTCACACGTCTATTGACTGAAGACTAAATTGGGGTCACACGATTTTATTTTATTTTGGTACTGTCCGCTCTATGCCGGATGGCTTGATAGCCGTCTTGTGCCTCCCGGCTGACACTGTTCGGAATCTTCCCCAAAGAGCCAGCGACCAACGGCAGAGCAGCCTGCCTCCGCCGTTCGTGGCCCCGGCCAAAACTCCGCTCCCCGCCCCACCGCACTACCTGTTTGCGCCACCCCTGGGCCGATCCACAAAGACTCCCCGTCATCCAGATCCGGCGGCGACAGTACCTTCAACCCACGCAACTCTAAAAGATAGCCATCTAAGCGCTGCTTCCGCGGGGAACTTGCGGCCCTGCACCCTTACGTTAGACACCAGCCAACCGGTAGCCTAGGAGCTCCGCCGCCTCGAGGGGTGCTGCTTCCCATTGGGAATTGATTGGCCCAGAATAAAATTCAGACAACTGACGCCTAAATAAAGTGATTTGAGATGAGGGTGCGACCTATCTGGCGGCATGGTAAAGTAGGCAGGTCCAGCTGCCGAGTCGGTGAGGCCGGCGCGGTTGCGGTGGCGACCGGCGGCAGGGAAAGAGCGATGTCGTGACGGTCGACGGCTACGCGGAAGCAGCGCTAGGACTCGGATGATGAAGTTGGAGCCACTCGGCGCCGTGAACAACGGCGGGGTGAATCGGCTCGATGCAGTTCACGCGGCCGTCGTCGAGGCAGCACCAAAGAAGACGGAGTAAGAGGCACATGGCCCGATGCACGACGGCAATTGGACAGCGTCTCAAAGATTAGGGAGGAGGCGGTTGTGAAATTGGTGCGGTGGGGCGCCATGGAGGTGGGGCTGAGGTTTCGCTGGCTCGGGAGAAGGAGCTTCCGGGGAGAAGGTGATTTGGCGCCCACGAGGTATGAATGGGGCGGGCGGGGGTAATTGGGAGGAGTGGAACCATGTCTTACGGACGCATTTGTGCGAAATGTGAGGGGAGTTCAGTTCTACCCTTGCCTATAGGCTTCTTGGCTTGGGTTTGTGTACTGAGGGTCGGGGATAGTAGAGTAACTTTGGTTCTCCCCAAATAGTGGGCGGGAGTGATTTCGGGCGAGGAGGGCGTGTTTTGAACTATAGTGGGCGCGAGCGACTTGAGGCGAGAGCGTGTTTTGAAATAGTGGGCGCGAGCTATTTGAGTAGGAGGCGTGTTTTGCCGACCATGGTTTATGAATTATTCGGCACATGTCATTTCGCCAAGGAGAAGGCGCTTGGATGAAGTTCTGAACCTACCCTCGATGTACAACGGCCAATTGATCGTGTCCCACATAGGACGGTAATTTTGCATCTCCCATTTATTTGCTCGGGCGAATTCCACCAAGCAGAGAGGTTGTTTAACAGTTCGTTCAAATTTTGGGAGAACGAGCATCCACGTCTACCTTACCAAGTCGATTCAAATGAAAATGCCTCCTTATTTCAAGCCAGATAGGTCATGGCAGTACGCAAGCAAGTGCCTCCTTATTTCAAGCCAATAAAGAAATGGCTCCTCCTAGTGGATTTCTGACATCTGAGTCCCATGCCATTGTCAACATAGTCAATAAACGAGAAAATTGCACAACGAGCGGCTGACACCAGGGACCCAACAGCTCGCCCAGTTATTTTTGTTTTGGGTTAATTTGATAAATGTCACTCCAAATCTGGTGTATCCGAGCAATTTCCAAACTTTGAAAAATGCCATTTCATGCCATTTCTAGTGGCATTTTTCGAAGTCTGGAGTGGCGTTTTTCAAAGTTTGCAAACTTCAATGGCGTTTTTCAAAGTTCGCAAAAATTGCAGTGGCATTTTTCAAAGTTTGGAAATTGCAGTGGCATTTTTATGAATCACCATAATTGGAGTGGCATTTATCTAATTTATTTTTTAGACGGAAGCAGGGTGTCAACTGGGCTGTGCGGGACACTCTGGCCTGTCTAGACAGCCTTTTCTTTTATGTTTACCACAGACCAGCCCAGTAGTTTTTTTTTCTTTCTGAAAATGGCTAGCCCAGTTTTTTTGTGATTTGTCAAATAAGTCGCTTTATCGGGCCTGTTGGGCCGCAAATCTTTCAAGACGAGGAGAGCTTCATTCGGCTGGCCGAGAAAATGGCCTATCAGTAATGAGAAATGGGCTGTACATTTTTAAAACACATCAAACCGGCAATTAGGTTCAAATATATTTTTTTCAATTCGAGATTTTAAATTGCATTGATTTTTATGCGTGGACAATTTATTGGATTTTATATTGATATACATTTATTTTTAAAATCAGTCTGAATGTGACTCGAAATTTCGGGATTAAAAACAGTTCAGACCGCACCGACATATGCAAAATTTCGTATAATTTTTTAACCATGGCCACAATATGGGATGTAATGCTAACAAAAAGAATATGGGCTCCAAAAAAACCCGTAAGAATTAGCAAATGGGCTGTAAATTATTTGAAATAATGGCAGATGGGTTGTACGCTGTTTTCCACAGATCTGAAGCTTTCCACAGATGGCATGTATATTGTTGGATGTCCATCCAACAGCCGTCGTGCTTCTTCAATCTCTGCTCTTCCTGCTCCAGCCGCTCAAACAAGCGCCCATGGACTGCTCGCTCCCTCCTCCCATGGTCGGTTGTGCTGCCGCGCAGGCCTCACCGCCCCACCGTACTCCCATCGCTGGCCTAGCCATCCCTCTACTCACACACAGTCCCACACCTGCTATTATTCTCCGGCGACGGCAGACGAACTAGTAAACCCTCGTACAGTCGTACTCCCCTCCGCGTGGGAAACAACTGCCGAGTCTTCCCTGCCTCCGTGTCGTTCCCTTCCTAGGCCTCGCCGTCGTCCACCACCCTGGTGCTCTCGGCGCGGCCTGGTCAACGTGGTCAACGACCGACATGCATCTGAAGTGGACTGTACGTGGAGGGGCCGACAGTTGGGTCCACGGCCGCACGCAAGGAAATGCCTCCTTATTACGCGCAAAATAATGATTCCTCCACCTGACATCTGGGACCCGCCGAAAGGGCCTCTGTATTTCGCGAAAAAAACGTTACCGCCGCTGACAGCTCGGACCCACCAGCTATATCTTCGCACGCAAGGAAGTGCCTCCTTATTACGCACAAAAAAAATGAATACCCCCTGCTAGCTGGGACCCAGTATAGTGGGCCTACTAAGTTGACGGGGACGAAGGGCTTTGTCAACTTAGTCAATATGCATGATTCCTCGACTGACCGTACGATGTCCATCCAACGGCCATAGTGCTTCTTCAACCTCTGGTCTTTTTGCTCCAGCCGCCCAAAGCAGCGCCGGTCATGCCGCCTGCTCCTGCCTTCCGTGTAGGCTGTGCTGCCACGGAGGCCTCACCGCCCCCATACTACTCCCACCGCTGGCCAGGTCATCCCTCCACTCCACTCACCCACACCCCCTATTATTACTGCGGCGGCGGCAGCCCAACCAGTGAACCCTCGTACTCCTCTCCGCGTGAGCATCCATCGCGCGTCTTCCCGGCCCGCGTCGTCCCTTCCTAGGCCTCGCCGTCGTCCACCGCCGTGGTGCTCTCGGCGGCGTGGTCAATGTGGTCAATGACCGAATTCCATCGGAAGAATATCAGACGTGGAGAGGCCGACGGTGGGTCCACGGCAGCCGCAAGGAAGTGCCTCCTTATTACGCAAAAATAATTATTCCTCCACCTGACAGCAGGGACCCACCGGACGGGCCACCAGTATTTCGTGAAAAAAACATTTGCCCCTGACTGCTGGGACCCATTCAACGGGCCATCGTATTTCACGAAAAAACGTTCCCCCTGCTGTCAGCTCGGACCCACCGGAAGTGCCTCCTTATTACGCACAATAAAATGAATACCCCCTGCTAGCTGGGTGGGACCCACCTTGGTGGGAGGTTGACTTGTGGGCCTACTAAGTTGACGGGGACGGAGGGCTTTGTCAACTTAGTCAATATAAACGATTCTAGCTCCAGTGACCGTACGATGTCCATCCAACGGCCGTAGTGCTTCTTCAACCTCTGGTTTTCTTGCTCCAGCCGCCCAAAGCAGCGCCGGTCGTGCCGCATGCTCTTGCCTCCCGTGGCCGGATGTGCTGCCGCGGAGGCCTCACCGCCCACTACTATTCCCACCGTTGGCCAAGCCCTACGACGACGGCAGCCTCACACCGCAGCCGAACCAGTGAACCCTCGTACTCCTCTCCGCGCGGGCTTCCACTGCCGCGTCTTCCCCGGCTCCACGTCGTCCCCTTCCTAGGCCTCGCCGTCGTCCAGCGCCCTGGTGCTCTCAGCGCGGCGTGGTCAACATGGTCAAGGAACGACTTCCATCGGACGTGGATATGACGTGGAGAGGTCGGCAGTTGGGTCCACGGCGCATGAGAAGGAAGTGCCTCCTTATTACGCGGAAAATAATTATTCCTCCACCTGACAGCGGGGACCCACAGGACGGGCCACCGTATTTTGTGAAAAAATGTTTCCCCCTGACTGCTGGGACCCACCAGCTACATCTTCGCAGGCAAGGAAGTGCCTGACAGTCGGGACCCACCTGGTCGAAGCGTACGTAGCATTGTCATTCTGGTCACGAATGTGTACATACATATATACTGGTCGATGTAGAGGCACACACGTGTCGTAGTAAAGGCGCGTACGTGTCGTAGTAGAGGCGCGCACGTAGCATGTACACGTATGTACAGCGGCCAGGGTGAAAGAAAGAAAATAAGGCCACGACATTACATACGGGCGGGTCTCAACGCCTACCGCCGCACGTATGGCCAGGGCTCGTGTACATGGCTGGGTCAAACGGAGCTTGTGTCGTCGTCGTGTTCATGGGGAGGCAACAGAATGCGTCGTGTTCATGGGGAGGGAACGGAATGCGTCGTGTTCATCGGGAGGCAACGGAACGCGTGGGAGCCAACCGGCTGGGTCGGAACGGAATGCGTGGTCGTGTTCATCGGAAGGGCTTGGACGGAATAGGCGATGGAAACGAGGCTGGCGCGCATCGCAGAACGGAGGAAACGGACCTCCTATGTTTGGAACGGGTCCTGTTGATCGGGAGGGTGTGGCGCATCGCAAAACGGAGGAAACAGACCTCCTACGGTCGTAAACGGGGTCCCGTTGATCGGGAGGGTGTGGCGATCGCAAAACGGATTTAAACGGACCTCCTACGGTCGAAACAGGGTCCCGCTGATCGGGAGGGTGTGGCGCATCGCAAAACGGATTTAAACGGACTTGTGTTGGAGCGCCACGGTCGAAACGGGGTGCTGTTTATCGGGAGGGTGTGGCGCATCGCAAAACAGGACTCCACGGATACCGTTCATCTCCACCGTCGACCTCCTCCAGCCTAAACGGGCTCCTATTCATCCGCCTCCACGCGCTACTCCACCGGCTCTCGCTCAACCATCCTCCACGGGCACCCTCCACCGCTCTCTGCTCATCCAGCCTCCACACCACGGGTCTTGTTCAACCACCCTCCACCGCTTATCGCTCATCCAGCCCCCGCACCACGGGTCCTGTTCATCCGATGCAACGCCACCGCCATCGCTCATCCACCCCGCAACGCCATCGCTCATCCAATCGATCGGCTTTAGTTAGCAGCAGAGTGAAGGAATCGCTGATCGGGTTCGATTAACGACCATCGATCCATCGCCGGGTTCGAAGAACGCGTAGTTCTGCGGTGCAATCACTCGGGTTCGATTAGAGCCCGGCGCCCGCTTCGGGTTCAGTTAGAGCCAACGCCTAGAACACACGCGCGTACCTGTATGAGAGAAACGCGCATCGCTCGGCCCCCGACCTCCCACCGTAATCGGCGACTCCCCAAAATTTTCCTCCCCCTCGCTTCTATCACGGTTTTTTCCGTCATGGACGGCCCAAATAATGTCATGCAGCTGCGTCTCCGGCCCGCCCAGGACGAAAAGCCCATTTTCTGTCATGATTTTTTTATCATAGAAGTAGGAGCCCACAACATCTATGATGATACCGGGTTTTGTCACAATTATCGTCATAGAAGTGTCATATGTATGACAGAAAAAAAATTCGTTCGGCCCAAAATGTCACGGATGTGTCTTTTTTTGTAGTGACATTAGTGACGCGAGGCTCACGGTGGCCGAGCTGCGCCCCACGGTGGGCAAGCTCCAGCACCGCATTGAGCCTTGGCAGGGGCGGTGGCTCTCTAAAGCAGCCCGGACTGTGCTCATTAACTCGTCCCTATCCAGCCTGCTCCTATTCATTATGAGCTTCTACAGCCTTCCTGAGACTCTGCACCATGAGATTGCCAGAGTTTAGGGGCGCTTCTTCTAGGCTGGCGAGGGCGATAAGCAGAAGTACCACATGGTTCGGTGGACTGAGATCTGTAAGCCTCGCGATCAGGGCGGACTTGGGATCATGTCCTCCAAAAGCATGAACATTGCCCTCCTGACTAGGTGGCTTTGGCAGATTGTGAACGGAGAGGATGGCTTGTGGCTCCGCATCATCCAGCAGAAATACCTCCGTGGCCAGCCAGTCGCCTTCTGTCAACGGTCCGGTGGCTCCCAGTTCTGGCAATCCATCATATAGCTCCTCCCAGTCCTCCGCATCGGGACTTCGATTGCGGTGGGATCTGGCACCGGCATGTTGTTTTGGTTCGACCGATGGGCTGGGGACGCCCCCTTCGTGACTCGTTTTCTTGACCTGTTCGCCATTGCGGTAGATCCGCGGATTTCTGTCGCGATGGCCCTTAATGACTTAGGGAAACTCGCGTTCCGGAGACCGTTCGGACCAGCGGAGAACGCTGATTGGCATGACTTGCTTGACTGCATCGCGCTGCATGAGCCTGATCTGGATATGGGAGATGACCGCACCAGGTGGCGACTAGAGCCATCTGGTCAATTCTCCACTAAATCTCTCTACCAGGCTATCGCCCCCTCTCCGGGACCCGAGGCTCTTACCACCATCTGGGAGATCCGGCTCCCCTTGAAGGTTAGGATTTTCTTGTCGCAATGGATCCGCGGCCGCCTTCCGTCCGGTGTGGAGGTCCTGAAGCGCAACGGCCCTGGTGATGGGCGTTGCCCGCTCTGCGGGCCTGAAGAGGATTCGAACCATATCTTCTTCACTTGCGTGTTCCTCTGGAGCTGTTTCCGCGAAATTGTGGGTGGAAGCTGGGATCACAACAACTTCCCCGCTCTCTTCGCCGGACTCCGGGCGTTACCGCCCTCGTCTCGCCACATTAGGTGGTTGACCATCGGTGTGCTAGCCTGGATGTTGTGGACCGTTAGTAATAGGCTTGTAATTCAACGTATCCCTCTTCGTCGCGCTACTGACGCTCTGTTCAAATGGTCTGGTTACTTGCAGCTTTGGCGGCCGCTTAGTCGTCCCAGGGAGAGAGACACCAATCACCTCCATCATCACCCAGCTTCAAGCGATGGCTCTCCGGATGGCTCCGCCGCTCCACCCCCCCCCCCCCAGCCGGATTAGATCTCCTCTACCTCGTTGCCGCCGTGTGTGTGTTGTGCGTGCCTGTTGTGTCTGTGTTGGGCTTGTTGTGTTGTGCCCACAGCTGAACCCGTGTGGTGTTTGTGTGGTTGTCTGTTGGACCTTGCCTGCGGTAGCAATGTGTGTGTGTTGTTCGATCGGTACTTTGTTGACGTTGTACTCGGTGGTTGCTTTATTTATAAAGCGGGGCGAAATCTTTTTTCGGTAATTTGTAAAGTCCACAAAGAAACAGTTTCTCATAACTACTGTACGTAAACAGACACTTTTGAGGGTTCGATAAATTCGATCGTCTCGTGTGAAAGTTCAGTGGCACAAACCACTCAATTTCCAAAGCTTGAGACACAACCAGCTCCGGCCAGGCCACACGTTCCCACAAGTGAGACAGGCACTAGCTCGATTAAAGTGATGGTCCATTGTCAAATCCGTTAATTCGGTCTTCACACCCGAGCATAAAATAGGAGCATGATGACAGGCAGTAAGAACGTAGTATGTACATGCATGGAACCAACATTTGTCCTGCCTCCTTTCGACTCCTCGCCTCCCCGTTGAGGCAACGAGGACACGCAATGACTCGGCGGTGATTAGTCCAGCAGTAGTAAACGGCGTCGCCATCGGTGCTCGTCGGATCCGGAGCGGAGTTTCTCGGCACGTAGCTAAGTTGTCCTCGGTGAAAGGTCTCCTGGATTTGGAGCTTGCGATGATCCGTCGCAGTGGCACTGCCAGTCAAAAAAGGGTCCTCGTTCAGACCGCGAAAGGGACGCGAGCAGGCACAGGAAATGTTATGTAGGATTGTAGGCGCACATCACGGGGGTCCGAACGCAGGCCAACAAGTGATGATGGGACTAACCAAGGAAGCCGCGTGAGTGAGCAGGAGGCTCGTGACGGGCAGAGGCGGCGCGACCTCCGGCTGCGTCGCTCGCGGCGTTAAGCAGTTACGATACGACGACGATGGATGCTTGTCATGGGGCCTGTTTTTGCGCTGGGTCGACGCGCAATGGTGAGAAACTAGGCCCGAGATGGGCATTGTAAACGATTGTTTTCAACGCCTTTACACTGAGATCGTTCCCCCGTACCCGGCGTGCCCACATGCCGGCAAGAAGACGGCTCTTTGATAAATGAATTGCATCTTCAACGCGGACACCAAACTGCCCACATCCGATCTTAATTTGTCACCCAACGCGGTATCCTCTCGGTTCATGGCCGGTCCGGATGTCCGTTTTCCGTAAATCTCAGGCAAAATGGAGGGGGAGGAACTTTGTAGAAATCCAAATAGCTGCCACGTAGGACTCCAACACCCCCGGCATACTCAAATCCCCTCTCGGTCCACTTTTCTTCCACTCTTCCCTTACTTTGCTTGCACACCATCCTCGTCCAACAACGAAGTTGTACCTCTCCGGCCGACGCCCAGGCATCGTAGGACGTTCGCAACCCCCACCAACCTGCTTGCCCTCCTTGGACTACGTTGTCGTCCATCCAGGATCCCTTCGCAGCCAGGTACCCTCCGCCACCCTGCCAACGACGTTCATGGCGGGCACCACGCCTAGTAGGTGTTCTGTCAAATGTCATTGAGTTTTTCTGTTGAACTTCTTGTTGTTTTCTAGAGTAAGCACAATGGCGAGGTACTCGGTGGTCGAAAATGAGTTGTTGTGTGATGCATGGTCAGTCGTATCTGCGCAATTTGTAGGCAACAACTCAAGGGGCTCGGTCTTTTGGCAGCGTGTGCATGCTGTATTTCATGGTGAAAGAAGTTCGTGCCCTACGACATGCACGTCACCATCAACGCAATGTAAAGTTGATATCACATTGATGGTACACCATCTGCAACTTCGTGATGAAGTTTTGCGATGCAGTTGCATGAGTGAAGGCAATGTAGGCATCATCAACCAAGGATCGTAAGTTTTGCTTTCTGTTACCCTGCATGTTGGTTAACTCATTCATTCACTCAATATTTCTCTACACATTTTATAGATTGCGCGTGCTGCAAAGATGTACTATAGGACCGAGGGCAGACCATTCACGCACATACGTTGCCAGATGAAGCTCAAGGGGCAGTATGTGTGGGAAGGCATGTGTCGGTTCTGACTCTAGTATCCTTGAATTTGGAGTGGATGAATTCAAAAAACCTGTTGAACATCCAGTTATCTCTATTTACATTTGAATTATTGTTGTGCTAGGAATATTTGCATGTCATTTATGAATGAATTGTGCTATTTTCTATATTTATTTTGAGTGATGCGGTCTTATACAAAAAGGTGGACATTTAGAGAATAGGGTTGGATGGCCGGCTCCTGCATCAGTGTCCACAGACTGGTTCGGACTAGTACGCGGACAGATACCTTGACCCATTTTCCCCCGATTTGTTCGCTAGGACATTTTGGATTATTTTTCCATTCAACTGGGCTTTTTCTTTTTGATTTGGACTTTCTTTTTCGATCCGGATTGTCCGGGATCCTCTTGTCTGGCTCCAAATCGAGGGAAGGAGTATGAGAGTCTGGATCGTCCACCACGTCAGATCCGATAACCTAGGCACACCAGAAAACCAATCAGGGTCCCTTGCTCTTCTTCCCACTCATGGACCCCAATACCGCCGCTAGACCCAACTCAGGCGCCGCCATCACCGCAATGGATCTCTCCGGCTGCCTTGACCCATCCGTGTGCAAAATCTTTGACTTTCTGTCACAGTCGACACCCATGACCGCCACCCATATGAACCCAAAGAGCTACAAAAATCGCCGCATCAACAAGAAGGCAGGAGACGCCTGCGCGGTAGCGCGAGCGAAATTTCCTCCTGCCATACCGCCACCATGATCTTTAGGGGGTGGAAGGTCAATACACGTTGGCGCTCGATGCGAAAAGAAAGAAAGCAAAGAGAGGAGCCACATGCACGGCGGAGGAGGACGAGTTGTTGTGCTTGGCATGGTTGAATAAAAGCTTTGATCCATTTAAAGGTTCCGAGAAGGCAGGTGAGTGATCGGAGTGAGAGATCATTCCATCATTGGTGATATGCCATATAAGAAATGGTGAACAAATATTGTGCCCCAAATCAAAAACTGTGCACCAAGTGGCGTCGGTGTCATCGGTTACATAAGGTTTGCTTCCTACAGAGTTTATCATATGATTTATTTGCTCCATGTTGTAGTTTGTTCATCATGTGATTCTTTTGCTAGCCCAACTTGGTGGCAACATTGTAGAAGAAAACTGAGAATAAGACATTTACCATGCATCATTGTTGGATCAAGTTGAATGACCAAAGAAAATGGAGTGAGTTTGCCAATTCACTCAAGACCGCTAATGCTAAAAGTTGCTCGAGATCCAAAATGGATGAAGATGGTGAAACGAGTGGAGTTTGTGTTGGAGGAGGGTCTGCACTGGCAAACCACGTGGCAAGGTCGAGGGGGAAGAAGTGGGAGACCTAGAGGACAAAGCACAATGGAGCGGCCAACCAAATGTTAAGTGGGCGGACACCATGAACAAAAAAGAGGTGGTAAATGCCAAAATAAATGAACTCAAGGAAGATTAGAAGGATGAGAGGTTCAAAGAGTTCATGGGGATGTAGGCAAAGAAGATTGAAATTAAACAGAAGAGGCTTGCGATTGAGACAATGTGTGAGAAGTCCAAGGTCAAGTACGTCAAGGCCGGCGACTTGGATGACGGTGGAGTGGTGTGGATTCGCCATATTGTAGTGGCATCATTGTGCCGGTATGCAAACGGTGATGAGCATCAATTCCTTCGGTTTGATGGATTTGGATTACGAACTTTATTCGAATTGTTGACATGTTGAATTGTTTGTCATGCACTTTATCTTCCAATTGTTTCGAGGTGATATATCATCAAATTGTTTTGGGTTGTTGCAAAATGTTGAAATTCAACTTAGAAAAAAGGAGGTGGGTACATAGAGGATTCTTGGGGCTAACATTAGGTTTTCGGGTGTTCACAAACATGTCTAGATGTTTCTGGCGACATATGGAGGTGTCCATTCAGGGTTTTGCCTTATAGATGCCCTACCGCGTATCCTTAAGATTATTGTTTACATCATTTAATTTTGGGGTTCGTAGGATTTTAAACCATGGAATTTTTTTATTACCATTTTACTATACATACGAAAATTTTCAACCATGCAACATCTTCATAAATCGATGAACAACATTGACTTTGACGACAAGTTTTGATGAGAAAGAGAGTAGGACCTTGATACGTCTTAAATGTATCTACTTATCCGAACACTTCTGCTATGTTTTCTCCTCTAATTTGCATATTTTGGTTAAGAAACTAATGGGACTAATGTTGTTTTTAGCAATACTTGCAACGGTGTTGTCTTCTATGCAAGAAAACTTCCCGAAATTTCTGAACATTTTTTGGAAAAGCACTAACATTTTTAGACAATTCATGAATATTGATTTAAAATTAAGAATATTATTTGAATTTGTTAACCAATTTTGAAGTTTTAGATTTTGAATAAAATTTGAAAACAGGTTTTTCAGATTCCATACAATTTTCTAAAATGGGAATGTTTTTTGAATATATGAACGAATTTGGAAAATGGTACATATTCTGAATTCCTAGAACAATTCTTTGATTTTTGTAAAAAATAATGAAAACAGGAACATCTTTAAAAAATCTGAATATTCCGAAAAAAAATTTAAAGGAAAGTTTTTGGAAAAAGAAAATAAATAAAAATAGGAATATGAAAAAGAAAAAATAAACCAAAGAAAACAATCAATCAATCAATCAAAAGAAATAAAGAAAATAAATAACGGACCTTAACTGGTTAGGAAATTTCTAGAAGGTTCGCATAACCAGATGCATCGTACTCTAAATGACTAACCCATTTTCATCGCCACCTCGGCATGGTCTGTTCGTTTGATTAATAGTTTGACACAACAAGGCACAACGACATCTCTTCTCAAGGACACTCTAAATGGCTCGCCATATTAACAATATAGGTAGTTCTGCATAGGTTTTAAAAACAATGCTTCGTATCTGTTAAAAAAATTAAAATTTATTTGAACGATGCTTAACATGTATTCAAAAATGTTCTGAAATATGTATTTGAAAATGTTAATATTGTATTTCTAAAAGTATAAATGTGTGTAAAAATGCTTTTCATGTACACGTAAATAATACAACATGTATAAAAAGTAGATTTCAAAACATATGTTTGTAAAAAAATAATCATATATTTGAAAAATATTAAAGGTGTATAAAAATGTTTATTATGTACAATAAAAATGCACAATGTGCATGAAAAATGTGGAAATGTGTTGAAAATTGGATTAAAAAAAAACCCGATGAGCATAGGAGAAAGAAACAAAATAGCAAGAAAAACTAGGAAGAATTGAAGAAAACTGTTACAAACAGAGCCATAGCTCCAAACTGGACCGGCTTAATAGCAGTACACGCTAGAAACACGAGAATCGCGCAACCCTCGTGCGGCTTTCGCCCCATCGTTCAAAGCCAGCTTGCATGGAAGAGGATGTTCGTCAGAGGAAAAGATGGTTCGTACACCATTTCCTGGGACATACTATATGCTGCTCTTTGTAGCAAAGTGCCGGCCTTCGCAAAGGGCTGCTAACCTGGGCTGGCCCATTTGCGGCATCATGATCGCGATTGAGATGTGACTCAAAACTGTGACTTCGTAGAAGTTCATGCGCTGTGCTAGCCGCTGCAACTAACAACTTCTCGTATTAGAATTGCAGCGTCACGCTTAAAGAAACATACAGCAGCGGCAAAACTTAAACAACATTTCACAAAAAACGTGTGAGGGGTCGAACTGAGGACCTCCTGCAAGTGAGCAACACTATTAGCCACCAGAATCCTGGGATTTAGTACATACCATGGCAGTCTGCATTATACGATATAAGCCGAAACAGATTTAAACTGTTTTTGAAATTTTGAACTTGTTTTTCTTTTTGAAAAGGTTACTATTTTTTGAAACGCAAAATTTTCATATTTCATATCAATAAAATTAAAATTTAACCCATTGTTGGGAATCTCTAACATTTTTTCAAAAAGGGAACAAAATAAAAATGAGGATATTTTTAGAAATCACGAAGAATTTCTAGAAAATGCAAAACATTTCCTAAAAAGCAAGAACACAAAATTAAAAGCACCAACGTTTTTTGAAATTACAGATAATTTTTTCAACACGCGAACATTTTGGAATTCCCCCAATCATTTTTTGAATTCGGTGTCAAAATTTGGAAAACATGAACAGTTTGATGATGGGGACAAATTTGGAAAAGCAGGGACATTTTTGAAATTCCAGAATTCCCCCTCCCCCCTCCCCCAAATAGGAATTTACGAACAAAATTTGAAAACATGATTTTTTTGAAATTTTGAAATTTTTGGAAAGGTGGAAATTTTATTTGAAATTGCTTAAAAAAGAATTTGCGAGTATGTTTGAAAAGCGGAAATATTTTCTGAATTTGTGAAAATATCTAAAATGCGCACATTTTTGAAATTGCGAACAAATTTTCAAAACATAAATATTTTTAATTTGTGACCAAAATTTGATAGTAGTAACATTTTTGAAATAGCATACATTTTCTAAATTTGTGAACAAAAATCAAAATTGAAACAAAATTTAAAGTCGGAACATTTTAGAAATCTAAAACCATAAGTTATTTTGATATTGTTTTGTAAAGGAAGCAAATCACACTTGAAATTCTAAACGTTTTTAATTTTCTGAAAAATTTCAATCCGGAACATTTATCAAAAAATGAATAAAATTTAAAACATGCGAACATTTTTAAAAATTCTTAATGTCTTGAAAAAGAAAAATAAAAACAATAAATATAAAAGAAAAGAAAAATAGAAAGTGTAAACCTCAAAAAGGAAAAACTAAAGAAAAAAGGACAAAACACAGGAAAAAAGATAGAAGAAAAATTAGGAAATCAGAAAAAGTTAGAAAAAATATCGGTTTACAAAACCGGCTAGAACCTACTAGAAGGTTCCCAAAACCAGGATGTGCGGATCGGTTTGATTGCATGTGTGGCGCCCTGACAAGTTGACGCAAAATGCGTTGAATAGGGTTTTCCTTGTTTCCTAATGTTTATGGGAGTGGTTATACGCCATTCCGTGCTGGGCTGGCCCATCCCATTTTTTTTTCTGGTTTTTAATACGGCAAAAATGTGTGTGGCGGAGATTAGAACCAGCAATCTCCACATTACCCAGGCAAACCACACGTCCTTTTCTTCTTTTATATACTATCTCCAGCCGGGTTTTTCTTTTTTCGTTGTGGGTTTTTTTTCTTAACCTGTTTCTTGTCTTGGCATTTTTTCTTTTTCTTTACTCTTTTTTCCCTTTTTTTCTTTCCTCCTTTTTCAAAATGCACAGTTTTTCCAAATGCAACGAACATTGTTTTTCAAATAGATGATCTTTTTAAAAGTTTGATGCACTTTTTCTAAAATTAATGATGTTTTCTCAAATCGATGAATTTTTTTTCAAAATTGGTGAACTTTCTCGAATCAATTTTTTTCAGCTATTGCGTTTTACCTCCTTTTTTCCAGTGCGATTGTGCGGACAAGGGGAAACAAAATGCGAAATTTACATGGGCCAGGCCACCAGTGTTGGCGTGTGGGCGTCAGGGAGCTTCCTTGGCGCCTGGAGCTTAGAATATGAGCTCCTGGATCGTCTGGGCACAAGTGGGCGCCAGTTTTTTCTTCCTTTTAATTTTATTTTTTGGCAAAATTCAAAAATGTTCACGAATTTAAGAAAACAATCACAAACCCTATAACATTGGGATTCAAGACATGTTTTCATGAACTTATTAAAGAAATTCAATTCAAAAAATGATTGTGAATTTGAAATATGTTCATGAATTCAAACGATAATTCTGAATTCAAAATTATTTGAAAATTTCAAATCTATTTGCAAATCTCAAATAAGTGAATTTAAGAAATGTTCATAGATTCAAAAAAGTCTGTGACATTGACATGAGTGTTTGCGAATTTGAAAAAAAAAATAGGAATTCAAAATGTTATTCACAAAATTTAAAAATCCCCGTGATTTCAGAAAAAAAACCATGAAATCAAAAAATATTTCTGAATCAATAATCCTCGGAAAAAAAAAATCCATGAACTTATTTTTTCATGAATTCTAAAATGATCACGAATTTCGGAAATGTTCGCAAAATGATTTTTGTCAGGACTTCAAAATATGTGAAATCAAAAATTATTTTCTATTTGAGAAAATGTTAAGAATTGTGAAATTATTCATGAATTCAAAAATGATTTTGAGTTCAAAAAATCTTCACAAATAAATAAAGGGATAATTGATTTTATGCCCCTAGTTGGGTCACACTCGGAAGGTTTACCCCTAGTTTTTGAAAACACTTGTTCCCGCCCGGACCACTTTACTCGTCTTATTCTTTTGCCCTTTGAATGTTTGACCATTATTTTGAAAAATTCATACTAACTCAAAAAAATGTGAATAAGATATCAAAATTATAAGAAAAACATCACATATATGTGCATGTGATTTGCATTCATGAAAAAGTGTTGGAAAGTCTCCATCTCAGTTTGAACTCATATGATTTCAAGACGAACAATAAAATCTGAAAATATTGAAAAAAAAAATCTTAAAATGGTTTGGTGGCAAACATTAGCCAATATTTTGAGTGCTTGCTAAGTTTCATCAGAGAATGACATTCGTGGAAGTAGTGACCAAAAACAAAATTAGCGCTCCAAAGTGCTTTTGTTTTGGAGCATCAATTTTTTTCCACGACTTCAATGAATGTCATTCCCTCATGAAACTTGGCAAGAACTCAAAATATTGAAAAAAATTTGCCAACAAAAGTTAGAATTTTTAGAAGTTGTTTTCAGTTTTTTTGGATTTTACTTTTCATGCTGAGATCATATGAGCTCAAACTAAGATGGGTTCTATGTGGCAACCCAGCTCGGAGCAACTGGTTTACCTTACATTGCCAGCCCAGAGATCAAGTCGTCTGGCAACACACAACATCTTGGTACAGGAAGCATCCGCGTTATTGATCTCTTTCGGATACATAGGTTCGGATAGTACATGGCAGTCGAGGCCAAGCGGCACACACGGTGCGGCTGCACTTATGTACATTATTTAGTAGACATCTCGGGGCCTTCATGATAAAGGAAACACCTACTCGAGACAGTGGAACGACGAAGTAGTGGGACTCCACTCCACAAGGACACTACTGGGACACGACCTAGAATGCGATGAACCGATCGACATAAACTCCTGGCACGGCTTCTCCTGCATCTGGCATGACATGCCGGGTGAGTACTATGAATGTACTTGCAAGCTCAAAGCAGGCAAAGCAATAACGACAAACAATAACAAGTTAACGCACGAGTATGAACATGATACTTGCTACTTGTGAGCTGCATTGGTATTTCCCCAAAGAGGAGGGGATGATGCAGTACAGCAGAGATAAGTATTTCCCTGTAAGTGCATCTAGTGCCCCTTAGTGATTTTGGTGTATTGAAGACTTATAGGTTAAGGAACTAATGCGTTTGTAAGTGTACACAGGTCTATAAGTCCATGAGGAGTTTGATATTTACAGAGAAAGTCGACCCCTAAAAATGAAGTTCTTCAACTGAAGACTTTGATATTGTGAAGACTTTCTGAAGACTTTGAAAGTGAAGAAATTGGTGTGACCTTGAAGACTTGGTATTCATTTGAGGAACATGAAGCGTGAAGACTTTTGTTTTCGTAGTTTCATTTTCTCTTTCTTGAGTCATAGGAAACACGTCATCGTTAAAGGGGTCGAGGAAATACTAAGGAAAAATTTCCATGTGATGCTCAACTCAAAATCCTACACCTACCAATCCCTTCGAGTGAAGCTTTTGAAATCTCATACAGATTCAGTCAATTTCTTCAATGATGAGATGAAGCTCTTCCGTCGCCGAGGAATTTGTTTCGACCGAGAGTTAGGAATTCGCCAGGCGAATTGCCTACACAAATGAGGAACATGATAGCCCTGAGGAATTTGATATTAAAATTTCCAGCCGTTGCTGTGCTGCGCGCCAGCTGTCCCAAATATCTTATCCACCTAACGGTCATATATCATTGAAGGGCATTTATGTCTTATCATGTCGGGCTGCTCCCTAGGCTATAAATAGCCGCCCCCTACAACCACTAGCTGGTTGGCTGCTCCGAGAGAACTTGACACTTGTAATTTGAGAGCAACCCATCCTCTGAGGAATTTGAGCGAAAATCATCAAGTGAGGAAAATCCCAAAAACCAAACCCCTACAAACCCAAAGTGATTGAGCATCACTGAAGAAATTGATCCTGCGTGGATCCGACGCTTGTTACCTTTGAAGACTGTGCTTCTTCCAGACGGTTAGGCGTCACGGTCTAGAGCATCCAAGAGGAATTGTGGATCGCCGACTGACCAAGTCTGTGAAGGTTTGGAAGTCGCCTGAAGACTTACCACGAGTGAGGACTTGGTGTCCTGAGCTGCGTGCTCAGCGACCGGGTGTCCGGACTGTGTGTCCTCGAGTTTAAATACTCAGCCGCTCCAACCAGACGCATAACCGAGACACAGCAGTTTGAACTGGTCTACCAAATCATTGTCTTCACCAACCTAATCGGTTCTATTTCCTCAACCCTTTCATTTCCTCATTATTGTGTTGAGTGTTTGTTCATATCTGTGTTTGAAGACTTTGATCAAGACTTTCTCAATTTCCTCGTTCAATTTCTTCACTGTTTGTCTTCATCTTGTGTTATCCCGTGATTACGCTTTCAGACTGTGATTGTCTTCATTTCATCATGATGACTATGCTTGTAATCTGTTATGCTTACTTCGAGTACTTATTCATTGCAAGTAGTTCTTCGCTAAGGAATTTCCTCACCGCAAATTCCTCGCTGAAGAATTCATAAAATCGCCTATTCACCTCCCTCTAGTCGATATAACGCACTTTCAATTGGTATCGAGCAAGGTACTCCCTTGTTACGTGTGATTTTGGTTTAACCACCGGAGTTTTAGTTATGTCGACCGCAGATATGATCAAGGTCTCAGCAGGTGTCCTACCTTCGATGGGACGGACTACCCTCATCGAAGAACAAAATGCGAATGCATCTTGAAGCAATTGACAACGATCTCGGTATGTTGTGAAAATGGTGTTCCTCACCACACCTTCTCTTAATGTCTGATGTGAAGAGATTCAAGAAACTCGATTCTCAAGCTTAAGAATATCACATGTGGCCATCTCGAGCAAAGGTCAATATGGAAGAGTGAGTGCTTTGGAATCGCTAAGCTCATCCGGGACAAAGCTGTCCAAAGTAAATGAAGGTGTCTCAACTCAGCGTGACTCTCGAGTTGATGTTCTTCGAATCTCTTCAACCGCTTCAAAAGACTCGACAACGAAAATGTTCAACAAACCTTCGATCGCCTCATCGACATCTCAAATGAGCTTCAAGCACTTGGCGCCATCGACATCACCGACCATGAGGTGGTGAAGAAATTGTTAAGATCGCTGATTCCTCATTTGATACTCGCATCGATGATACAAGAATGAGCTGACTACAAGTCTCTTGATCCCGCCGATATCCTCGAAAGGCTAAATACTCACGAGTTCCAACTTGTCAAAAGAGAGATCTCTATGGTTACGCCTATGGAAAACACGTGCCTCAAGGCCAAGGCTGTGTCCGAATCGAGAGTGAAGACTCGTAGTAGCCTTGGAGATCCTGAAGAATTTGGCCAGAGCTAGCATCGCCGTGAAGAAATTCCAGAAATTTTCAAGACGTGGTCGCTTTGGAAAATCCTCAAGAAGCAGTGATTCCTCATCTAGTGACTATAAGAGAAGACTTTGTCACAAATGCAAGAAACCTGGTCACTACATCCAAGATTGTCCTCAGTGGGAAAAGGAATTAAAGAAGAAGAAACACAAGGATTACAGTTCGATGACATGAAGAAGAAGAAGAAATCATCAAATCTTCATCATCAAAATCCTCAAAACCTTCTTCTCACAAGAAGAGCAGCTCCAAAAGGCTCGGGCATTCATTGGCAAGGAAATGGACTCAAGCTGAATCGAGGAACATGAGGAAGAGGAGGAGTCTCAAGAATCCGAATCTGGTGTGGCTAGTCCGGCTCTTGCTATCGCTTTTGTTAGCAAGTCCATCTTCAACATCAAGAAACCGACTCACCGACAAGCCCGATGAGGAAAATGATGACTACGCTCCCACCTATTGCTTCATGGCAAAAGGTGCCAAGGTACTAAATTTCACCTCCTCTGAATCTAGTGAAAATGAATCTGATGAGGATCTCAAGCCCAGCTACTCTAAACTTGCTAAGATTGCTATAAAACAACAAAGGGCTTTTGAGAAGGTTCAAAACATGCTAGATAAGAGTGATGATATGTTAGGTGAAGAAATGGATCGCACTCAAGCCCTGACTGAAAATCTTCAGAGACTTCAGTCTAGGCTTGACAGCCTTCAAGGTCATCATAACACTATCTTATCTGATCATGAGAAACTTTCTTATGAATTTCTTCAAAGAAAGCAAGATCTTGAGAAGCTAAGAGTGAGTTATGAAGATCTTGAAGGGGCGCGATTCATTACTTGCTCAACAAATCAGCGCTTCTCAAGAAGAATTTGTTCCTCCATGCTTAAAGTGCATTGAACGTGAATCGCTAATTCTTCACCGAATGTTCAAATGCTTCAACTGTTACAAATTCTTCACCTGCCTCTGCTATCACTAATTCCTCATCCGAGGACATTGCTAGTATCACCGACGATGCAGATCGAAGGAATTGTACATGACAGCATGTACAAAAGCCTCAAAGGGCATCGACTCTTTGTGATGTGCTTAAAAGCAGATCCTCAACAGAACCCTAGGAAAGAGGGTATTGCATTTGAGAGGAAACTCAATGTGATGGAACATCTTGGAAGCCCGAGCAAGATCCCAAAACCTCATGGGTTGTTGCAAAGGGACCTCCAGATTGATCCATCTACCTTATCTGGCTTTACATGAGAATCTCCTCATTCTTCCGATGAGTCATTTGACTCAACTATAAACTGTTCAAAAATCAGAATGGTGAAGTATTTGCTAGATATGTTGGCACTAATCTGCAGAACGGTTCCCTATGAAGAAAATCTGGGTTCCCAAGAAGTGCCTTGAAAATCTTCAGGTGAGTGTCCTCATGACACCACCAGTGAAGAATAGGAACCTCAGATCAAATTCTTCATATGGACCAAATTCTTCATATGAATCCAAGTCCTCATACGGACCAAATTCCTCACGTGGATCAAATTCCTCAAAAGGATCAAAGTCCTCATATGATCATCATCGTGCTAACAACTCTGTTTCAGCGCAGGTAGAGCTAAGGGCTATGAATATGTGCATTATTCTTCAAACCAATATGTTCATATGTCCTCAAGAATTTCTCCGCTTATTCATATGCTTACCCTAACCCTCTTATGTGAAACGAAATGGTTTGGCCTCTATGCCACCATTCTCGTATGGTGCTCGCAGAGTGATGAACTCTTTGCCACCCCTTCAGATGTGGGTGGTGAAGAAAAGAACTAATCTCTTCTCGTAGGTCAGGTCTCCGGACGTGCCTTAATGTCCAAGAATTTCTTTGGGGCCTCGACAAAATGCCCGAAAGGACGCAGGCTAATCATGATGAAATGAACTTTCATTTCACATGTCCTCATATCGCTTATCGATTAATCTCGACCGATGAAATTCATCGATAAACTTGATATCATATTCTTCATCGATGAAGTATATGAGATCGTAAGTTGTACTAATTCATCTGCAGGATGACCAACCCAAAGCCACTGAGTGGGTTCTCGATAGTGGATGTGCAAATCACATGACTGGTGACAAGAATCTATTGATGGATGCTCCCTTATCACCGTCACATCTGAAGCATATCATCTTTGCTGACAAAGGCAAAAGTCAGGTATTGGGACTTGGTAAGGTTGCTATCTCTAAAGACATGCACATGGACAAAGTCATGCTTGTTGAGTCTTTAGGATATAACCTCATGTCAGTCTCAATGCTTTGTGATCTTGATATGGTAGTTATCTTTGGCAAGTATCGTTGTGTTGTGATTATGGAAGCTGACAATTCCAAAGTCTTCAAGGCTTTAGGAGAGGAGACTTGTATATTGTTGACTTCTCCACAGGTCCACAACCAGCCATGTGCCTACTTGCAAAAGCTTGAGAAGGCTGGCTATGGCATCGACGACTTGGTCACGCAGGCATGAGGAATTTGCACACGCTTGCGAAGAAGAAGCATGTCATTGGCATTGAGAATGTCAAATCCTCAAGGATCACTTATGCGGAGCCTATGAAGCTGGAAAAATGACCAAGGCCAAGCATCCAGCGAAGAATATCATGACCACTACTCGTCCCTTGAATTTCTTCACATGGACCTCTTTGGTCCCAATCATTACTCAAATTGTCGTTAATGAAGCATCACTATATGGCTTTGTTATTGTTGATGATTACTCTCGTTACACATGGGTACACATTGTTACTTACAAAAATCAAGTGCAGGAAATCTTCAAACGATTTTCCTCGAGGGCTTCAACTAACTTTGGTGTGAAGATCAAGCACATCAGGAGTGACAATGGAACTGAGTTCAAGAATTCGGTCTTGATGACTATCTTGATGAACTTGGTATTACTCATGAGTTATCTGCTCCCTATACTCCTCAAAAAAACGGCGTCGTGGAGCGCAAGAACAGAACTCTTGTTGAGATGGCTCGCACTATGCTTGATGAATACAAAACGCCTAGTCGCTTTTTGGATTGAAGCAATCGACATCTGCGTGCCACATCATCAACAGAGTATATCTTCACAAATTCTTCAAGAAGACTGCCTATGAACTCCTCACCGACAAGAAACCAAATGTAAGTTATTTCAAAGTCTTGATTGCTAAATGCTGGATTAGAGATCCTCACCACAACTCTAAATTTGCACGAAAGCACATGAAGGTTTTATGCTTGGTTACGGAAAGGACTCGCACACCTACTGAGTCTTCAACATCGCTCTTCACAAGATTGTTGACATGTAGATGTGCGGTTCGATGAAACTAATGGCTCGCAAAGAGAGCACCTACCTTCTGTGTTAGGCGAACCGCACCGAGGATTCTATCAGTTCAAGGCAACCGAGGATGTCATTCCTATGGAAGAAACTGCTGAAGAATTCATTCTCAGACGCGAAGAACGCCGAAGTGATGCACCAAGATAATGTCAAGAAAGTGGTGCCGAGGAAAATGATCAAATTCCTCGACGACAACCAGCTCATCCTCGCGTTGCAAAAGAAGTGCAAGTGGAGAAGATCATCGATGACATTAAAGCGCCAGTCCTCTCACACGCCAAAAGCTTCACATTTATCTAACTTTTGTGGGCACTATGCTTTTGTCTCTATCACAGAGCCCGCTAAGGTAGATGAAGCATTTTGGAGCCGGTGGATTCAGGCCATGCAAGAAGAATTACATCATTCGAGCTCAACAATGTCGGGAACTGGTCAAACGTCCAGATCCTCGCAAGCATAATATCATTGGCACAAAGTGGATCTATCGCAACAAGCAAGATGAAAATGGTCTTGTGGTGAGGAATAAGGCACGACTAGTAGCTCAAGGCTACACGCAGGTTGAAGGAATTGATTTCGATGAAACTTTTGCACCTGCTAGACTTGAGTCTATTCGCATATTACTCGCCTATGCTAACCATCACAATATCACTTTATATCAAATGGATGTGAAAAGTGCATTCCTCAATGGTAAGCTTGAGGAAGAAGTATATGTTGCTCAACCCCGTGTTTTGAAGATCCAAAGAATCCTCGACAAAGTCTTCAGACTCAATAAGGCCCTCTATGGCCTCAAGCAAGCCCCTCAGGCGTGGTATGATACATTGAAGGAATTCTTCGTGAAGAATGGCTTCACACCCGGTTCACTCGACCCTACTCTCTTTACTAAATCTTATGATGGTGAACTGTTTGTATGCCAAATATATGTTGATGATATTATCTTTGGCTGTACTGACCAACGTTATAGTGATGAATTTGCCTATATGATGAGTGAAGAATATCAAATGTCTATGATGGGAGAGTTGAAATTCTTCTTAGGTCTTCAAATTAAATCAACAACACAATGGCATATTCATATCTCGGAGAAATACCTCAAAGATGTCCTCAAGAAATTCGCATGCAAGATTGGAAAGGTGTCAAAATTCCTATGCCCACAAATGGCCATCTATGCACTGATGAAAATGGTATTGACTTCGATCACAAGGTATACCGCTCCATGATTGGTTCTTTATTGTACTTATGTGCATCTAGGCCAGATATAATGCTTAGTGTTTGCATGTGTGCCCGATTTCAAGATACACCGAAGGAATCACACCATAAGGCTGTGAAGCATATTCTTCGATATCTAGCTCACACACCAACACTAGGATTATGGTACCCCAAGGGCTCTACTTTTGATCTCATTGGATATTCTGACTCTAACTATGCTGGTGATCATGTGGACCGCAAGTCAACATCTGGTACTTGTCATTTCCTCAGACGTTCTTTGGTCTGTTGGTCCTCGAAGAAACAGAATCTGCGATCACCGTCCATCGCGGAAGCTGAATACATTCTGCTGGCTCGTGTTGTGCTCAATTGCTGTGGATGAAGCAAACTCTCAAGGACTACGGCATCAACGTGAAGAATGTGCCTCTCTATTGTGACAATGAGAGTGCCATCAAGATTGCTCACAACCCAGTTCAGCACTCGAAGACAAAGCACATTCAAATTCATCATCATTTTCTTCGTGATCATGTGTTGAAGGGCGACATCTCCATCGAGCACGTGAAGACTGAAGAACAGCTATCTGATATCTTCACTAAGCCCTTGGATGAGAAGAGATTTAGCAAGTTGCGGTGTGAGCTAAATATCTTAGAATCCTCGAACGTTCTTTGAAAAGGCACACATCCTAACACTTATGCAAAATTGATGACTTAGATGTGCAACACATGAAGAAACGTTTTTCTTCAATCAATGAAGAATAACACTCTAAGTGTGAAGAAATTAATGAAGAATTTGATTCTCAGAACCCTATGACAATTGTACGCGGTGTCTGAAATCATCATTCTTATACGGTGGGTCACGCCACCACCAAAGTTGAAAATCTTCAATTTGAGTTTTTCCTCGTTTTGAAATTCTTCAGTTTTCAAATTCTTCAACTTTGCAAAATCTTCACTTTGTTTCCGTCGTCTTTCTTCATTGACTATATATATATATATATATATATATATATATATATATATATATATATATATATATATATATATATATATATATATATATATATATATATATATATATATATATATATATATATATATATATATATATGGGTTTATGTCCTCTACAACATTCACTTATGGCTATTTCTTCAAGTCGCTTTTTCGCTAAGTGAATGTGATCGACCCTTCCCCTCTATGCTATACTCAACCCAATCCATTCACAAATTCTTCATGTGCGTTCTACTTTGAAACTCGTTCAAAATCTTCACTGTGTCCTTGACAGCTGAAGAAATTGCAACGGAACTTTTAAAACGAATCTTATTCAAACCTTCGTTTTTACCGCTCAAACCGTTCCGCATCCCACGATGCATTACTTTATTCACCCACGATCATACACGATCTCCACTACACAGTACGTGGGTAACACATGTCATGAGAAGGGAAACAGTTAGGGGCATGTTCGTCCTAAATCTTCGGGCGATCCGTTTTTCACCGTGTCTATAAATACCCCTCTCTCCCTTCCTCACTCTTTTACTCTGCTCGACCTCTCTCTCCCGCTCGAGCTCCTCAAACCCTAGCGCCGCTGCTACTCCATCGTTGCCGGTGAGGAAAAGCTTCACTGCCTCGACCTCGTCGCCGACGTACTCGCGCCGACCGTGGAAATCTTCACTCCGCCGTCGCCGTAGCTGTCTTCCTCCGCCAAGTTAGGGCGTGGAAGATCTGAACGGACGAACTTCCCAACTGTTCTTCTCAGTTCGTCGTGTTCTTCACTTCGGGTAATTAAAAGTTACTTTTATTACTTGCTTTGATTCTCAAATCTTCTTCAAATTCTTCAAAGGTGTTTATTCTTCAAATCTTCACACATATGAACACCTCAAATCTCTTGATTCGTTTCTCTAAGCAATGATTTTCTTCAAGATTCCTCAATTGTGTGGATCCTCGATCTATACAACTCGAACCTAAGACAAAGAACGCTTAGTGAAATTCTTCAAGGCTCATCTGGTCAAAATCCTCAAAACTTGTTCTTTTGAAAAACCTTCCGAGAACGATATGACCTCTCCAAATTCCTCGCACCTATACTGTTCACAGTACAAATGTCCCGCTGAATCCCTAGGTTCTCATCAACTTAACTCATTTGCAGCGTTCCTCGAAGAAAAACTGCATACTTCTTCAGAGAACTCAATTGTTCAATTTCCTCACCTGAAGAACATGGCAGACGGTAAGAAGCCACAGAAGGGAGGAAAGAAACCTGAGGTTATGACTGCTTTTGAAATCCCTGAGGAAATTTATGCTGACTACTGCACACCGGATGAGGAAAGCAAAAATCAACGCAAGGTGCGTATTCAGAAGATTGAACGGAGATGGGCACGGGAATGGAGGGAATACAGATATGTAACTCCTAAGTACATAAAGAAATTTGCTCTAAATCCTCCATGCCCAAGAGCTCCTTTGGCACCTGGCCAAGTAGCTGATCCCACAAGCATCAAACGAGGTGAGGACTTTCCCGATGAATGGGCTAAACGCCAAGCAAAATTGGCAAAGCAAGCAAAGGAGGCAGTGACGAAATTCAATGAGGATTCCGCCGCTGCTATCACATCGAGGTCTCGGTCAAACCGAGGAAATCCATGCAAAAGAAGCCTGCTCATAAGCCAAGTGCTTTATCATCTGCGCCCTCACGGCCAAGTTCCTCAGCAGCACCCTCCAAGCAAATTCCTCACACTGCTGCTGCTCCACCAAAGTCCTCAACAGCTCCGTCAAAACCCTCAGTTCCTGTGCACCTGGCTACATGCCAAAGGACTGCTGGCTTTTCAATTGCCTCAGGCATTTCGGCAAGTTCCTCAGCTGCTCCCATTTCTTCATCTGGCCCGACTCAGCTGAAGACAAAAGCAACAGATGGACGAGGTCCTCAACCAAGCCCAAGGACGAAACAGGTTGCATTCCATGTGCCATCTGATGATGAAGCATCTGATGAAGAACTTGCAGAAATCATCAGAGACCGTCAAGTACAGGCCGCTAGAGCCAAAGGTACATCTGTAGCATCTTTTGGACTCAAGAAAGTCCTCGACTTTATTGATCTCGCACAAGGATCCCAATACCCTCTGCTCGACCTTCATCGACACTGGCAAAGTCATGCGCTGACTCACTTCATCGTGAAGAAAATGGAAGTTTGAGAAGGCAAGGAAATCAAAAGGCTCAATACAGAAGGAGAAGTTCTCAAGAAAACGTTGTCAAGATGACACCGAGGAGCTTCTCCAGTCCAAACGGAAATTCAAGACCTCAGCAAAACTTCAATTCCTACTATGCTGATTGGCAAGGGCCAAGGTCAGATTAAATCAACCTCGACGAAGAAATTCACAAATGTTGCTGCCCGATGCAACATGAAATTCCTCAGTGGAGCCTCTGCTCAGCCAATCAAGAACATGCCAGCACCATCGATGACATTCAACCCATCAAGAAAATGCTGATTCGTGGTGATGATCCCATTCCAGCCATCGAAGAAATTGCCGTGGCACCCACTAGTGGTGCGCTCAAGAAATTGCTCAAGACAGGGGAACTGCATCAGTTGCTCCTGAAGAAACTGAACCAAATTCCTCAGCTCCTCCTGCGCCAACTCCAACTCCAATTCTTCCATCTGCTTCTGATGTGAAGAAAACCAAGGCTGCAGAACGAGCTGCTGTGAAGAAAAGGAAAGCATCAGCTGCGTCAGATTCTTCGGCTGCGAAGAAAATGAAGCCAATGACCAGCTCATTCGAAAATCCAATTGATGCTGTTCCAATTTCCTCCATACCATCAAAGGAAGTTGTTCCTTTTGGAGAAGACTATGAGATCCCAATCGGATCTGATGAAGAACATCAGTCTGCTGCTTCGTCAGAGCAAATTGATGAAGAAATTGAAGTGGAAGCAATCCTTCAACCCCGTTATTTCCTCATCGACTATGAAATTCCTCGGCTGGTGCCGAGGAAATTGAAGATGAAGATGTGGATATTGGATGCACCACTCCGGTGATAAATGATGACTTTTGGGAAAGTCAGATCCCAATACTCCTCTCTTCACCCGCTCCAACAAATTCCTCGGTCTCCTGCACAAACAGTCCAAATGGACTCAAGAAAATCAACCCACTGGTTACGTGCATGAAGAAATTCCAGCCACTAGTCTCGATGAAACTGCTGCCTGCTGCTAATCCTCGATCGCACTGTTGAGGAACAAGAAATTCCTCACTGACGAACCTGAACTTACGATTCCGAGGTGGTGATGCAACTCATCGACACCCCTCTGCCCAAGCAAAAGAATCCGTTCTCAAGCAAGCAAAAGTTCAAGGCTGAAGATTTCTTTGCCGAGCACGTGTTCTTCATCGAATATAATCCATATGATTTCGCCGCATTAGGAAGAGGCGTTTCGACTGCCACCAAGCCAACTTCTATTCCTCGGTGCTTTTCAACAAGGATAAAATCTTCGATCATGCTCATATTCCTCATGTGGATATGGAGTCGCTGCCAGCTTTGAGCCGTCCTCGGTGTTCTTCACGATGCGGGACTTCTAAATTTCTGCACCGATATCTCGTGGATGGAATGAAGAGCTAATTCTTCGCTTTTATGCAACGCTGCACATCACCGGAGACGCCAAGACGTGAACTCATGGGTCTTAGATTGGATGACTGAAAATACTCACTACAAGGCACCAAAGAATGAATTGCTTCGTGCCCTACCACTCGATCCTCCTCTTGATGGTGCACGTCGTATCACTGACGAAAAAGAACTTTCAAATCACTATATGCAAGTGCTGATGAAGCCTTTGAAGCCAAGGTAGGCCCCAAGAACAAAATTCCTCGTCAAGGAATTATTATATGTGCCTCGGACTGTCTATCGGATTCTGACGAAGACTATGAGTCCTATCAAAGGCCACGACTCGAACGATGAAGAAGTCGTTGGCATCATGAAGAATATGCTTTTCAACATCATCCATGGCGTTCCCGTCAACTTCCATGATTTCTTCATGAGGACTCTGGCAAACATAGCTATGTCACCATTTGAGCTGAAGCCTTATGCGCCTTTGGATTATGAGATTCATCAGTCAAGGTCTTCACTAAATTACAAGGTCGATACTTTGAACCATCGCAGCTACCGCCTCGATTGAAGTCCTCAAACGGACATTTACCTCGGTGATGACAAGGGCAAGGCTGCTGCTGTGATCGATGAAGGCATTCGTCTATTGGATGGACAGTTTAGCAAAGCAGCATCTTACTCCACCAATGATGACTCGCCACACATGACTCAGCCATAAATACCTCACCAAGCAAAGTCCTCAAGCTATTGACCGAGGGTGATGATCGATCGTGAGTTACTCCTCGCCTTCATCGGAAGGTTGATCGTAATCACAAATGGGTCAAGCGCCGGTTTGGTACTCTTCTTTACAACATGACCTCCACACACAATGCGGTGAAGAAAACCACTACTACCTCCATGAAACCTTCAAGCGCACTGGCTGTTCTTTCACATGTCTACAAAGTGAAGAAGAACTGACTTCAATGGGACTCAAGGAAGAATTTGACTGGTCTGCACCTCCTCCAAGAAATTCAAGAAGGTCAAAGTTCCTTCCTTGGTGGCAGCTGCTATTCTTCATTTCGCGACAACGATGAAAATGAAGATTTGGAAGACACCGCTGCTGGTCCTACTTCAACAACCGACCCCAACAATGTTTGGCGCCCGCCTTCAACTTGAAATTCTTCACGAGCGTTAGTCCTCGCCGATCCTTTTGGTCATTTGATGACAAAGGGGAGAAATTTGAGTTAGTCTTCAAGCGGGTCTAGTTTTTGTCTATATACAGTATTTTATTAAGTTACAACTCTCGCTCTTCCAAACCGTTTATTGGATCGAGTTGTAATCTTAAACCCGATGGTGCTTTGATACTTTTGATGCATTTTGCTCTTGCTCTATGCTCTGATTCTCGTGAGCTCCTTGAAAATCTTCATAGCAAATCGATTTGGGCTCTGATACTCTTGATGCGTTACCTTGCATAACATCAAGCACCATATTTCATCATGCATTTCAAATTCTTCATATTATATGTTAAATGCGTGTATGAATTACAAGATATAGGGGGAGATCTCCATGATTCAACTCTTCAAATGTGCATTGCCTCAAAAGCAAATTCCTCACTATGCACATCTTCGTGGGGAGTTCTTCTATATCTTGCAATCAAATTCCTCATTATCAGATTTACACTTCATATGTTTATCCTCGTTGAAAACTTAACCTATATTGTCATCAATCACCAAAAGGGGAGATTGTAAGTGCATCTAGTGCCCTTAGTGATTTTGGTGTATTGAAGACTTATAGGTTAAGGAACTAATGCGCTTGTAAGTGTACACAGGTCTATAAGTCCATGAGGAGTTTGATATTTACAGAGAAAGTCGACCTAAAAATGAAGTTCTTCAATCAAGACTTTGATATTGTGAAGACTTTCTCAAGACTTTGAAAGTGAAGAAATTGGTGTGACCTTGAAGACTTGGTATTCATTTGAGGAACATGAAGCGTGAAGACTTTTGTTTTCGTAGTTTCATTTTTCTTTCTTGAGTCATAGGAAACACCGCATCGTTAAAGGGGGTCGAGGAAATACTAAGGAAAAATTTCCATGTGATGCTCAACTCAAAATCCTACACCTACCAATCCCTTCGAGTGAAGCTTTTGGAATCTCATACAGTTCAGTCTATTTCTTGAAGGATGAGACGAAGCTCTTCCGTCGCCGAGGAATTTGTTTTGATCGAGGAGTTAGGAATTCGCCAGCGAATTGCCTACACAAAGGAGGAACATGATAGCCCCGAGGAATTTGATATTCAAATTTCCAACCGTTCTGTTGTCTTCTTGCCACTGTCCCAAATATCTTATCCACCTAACGGTCATATCATTGAAGGGCATTTATGTCTTATCATGTCGGGCTGCTCCTAGGCTATAAATAGCCGCCCCCTACAACCACTAGCTGGTTGGCTGCTCCGAGAGAACTTGACACTTGTAATTTGAGAGCAACCCATCCTCTGAGGAATTTGAGCGAAAATCATCAAGTGAGGAAAATCCCAAAAACCAAACCCCTACAAACCCAAAGTGATTGAGCATCACTGAAGAAATTGATCCTGCATGGATCCGACGCTTGTTACCTTTTAAGACTGTGCTTCTTCCAGACGGTTAGGCGTCATGGTCTAGAGCATCCAAGAGGAATTGTGGATCGCCGACTGACCAAGTCTGTGAAGGTTTGGAAGTCGCCTGAAGACTTACCACGAGTGATTGGACGAGGTCTGTGACCTTAGTTCAAGGAGAATACGGTGAGGACTTGGTGTCTGAGCTGCGTGCTCAGCGATCGGGTGTCCGGACTGTGTGTCCTCGAGTTTAAATACTCAGCCGCTCCAACCAGACGTATAACCGAGACAGCAGTTGGAACTGGTCTACCAAATCATTGTCTTCACCAACCTAATGATTCTATTTCCTCAACCCTTTCATTTCCTCATTATTGTGTTGAGTGTTTGTTCATATCTGTGTTTGAAGACTTTGATCAAGACTTTCTCAATTTCCTCGTTCAATTTCTTCACCTGTTTGTCTTCATCTTGTGTTATCCTGTGATTACGCTTTTCAGACTCTGTGATTGTCTTCATTTCATCATGATGACTATGCTTGTAATCTATTATGCTTACTTCGAGTACTTATTCGCTGCAAGTAGTTCTTCGCTAAGGAATTTCCTCACCGCAAATTCCTCGATGAAGAATTCATAAAATCGCCTATTCACCCCCCCTCTAGTCGATATAACGCACTTTCATTCCCTTAGTTATGAAACCAAGGTTATTAATCCAGTAGGAGAACCAATCAATACTATGTAAACAGTACCTACACACAAGATAACAAATCCTTACACCCAACGCGAACAATGGGTTGTCAATTCCTTGATGGTTAATTGCAAGATTAAATTGTATGGTGATAGATAAATAGATCGCACAAAATATAAAATAAATAAAATAAAGTAAAAATTGCAGCAAGTATTTTTAGGATTTTTATATGATAAAAGATAGACCCAGGGGCCATAATTTTCACGCCAAACTTGCATAAGATGAGCAAATCGGTTGTCGCCAAAAATGCAGTGAAGCCGATACGACTTACCGGTGGCAATTTGCTTCACTTGCTGAAGCATATCACGATCAGCCCAGGCTTGGGTCTTGGCCTCCTTGCACACCGAGTTGGTCGTGGCCAGCAAGGACATGAGCGTGTCCTTCTCCTTCTGAAGGGCATCACGCTGTGCGCAAAATCCCTTCAGGTCTTCTTCGACCTCGGCGACCCAGGCCACGTGCTTCTCGCTAACCTCTTTTTCCTTCACCATCTCTGTGCTGGCCTTCTCCGTTGCGGCCCTCTGTTGTTCGACCTCTTGCCTAGTTGTTTTCAGCTCGGATCGGAGCTTTTTCAGCTCCGCGGAGGCAGCTGAGAACACATCAGTATTAGAATCATAATTTAAAGCAGGCATTGCAAATTCGTAAAAGCTACAAGACTTCTCATATTTACCTTCAGCAACCTTCGTCTGCTTCTTGAGAAGATCCACGTCCTTCTCGGAACGGTCGAGCTTATGGTTCAGCTCTTCCAACTCTTTCGCGTTGGATGTCGAAACCTAGGCCGATACCTGCGATAATATTTATTAGCTTCCTCGGGCGACATCGATCCCCTGGTCGGCTTTGCCTTTTACGACCAGGGTCTTGGGGGGGGGGTACAATGCGTTTGCATTTACTAAACATACAATTCCTTTTTAAAGACCCCCGAGCAAGATCTTAATATATCACTCGTGGCTCGGGGGCTACTATGGTTACTCGTTTGCATTTACTAATCTCAGCTATACTGCCTTTTTTGCCTATCAGCTCTAAGGGCCATCATATGCATATAGCTGAGATTGTTTTTTACTTATAAAATGATGTAAAATCTAAGGAAAGGGCTAGAAAGGTGTACCTCAAAGCCATGAAAGAGACCCCTCAATGCCTCCTTGATACCGGCCTCTCCAGATCGGTAACTCTGCAGCGCCACGCCTAGTAGGACGTGGTGCTCAGCGATGATGGAAGAGTCCGTCATGGACGCCTCCATCTCTTGGGTCCACCTCACCAACTCCTGCCCGGTGGTAGGAGGGGATGGACGGGCCACCTCGGCCCTCCCCGACATGGGAGGGATGGCCGCTATAAGGCTATCGAGGTGGCTCCGGGTCAGGGGCGCCAAATTGCTCGACTGCCCCAATTTCTCTTCTCCATAGGGTCCTTGGAGGCCGAGCCCCCCGCCTCAGCCACAAGGGCATCGGCCCCACCCCCCGTAGGGGCCTCAGGTGGAGCATGTTGGGAGGTTGCCTCCTCCAGTCCTTCTTGGGCGATGAGGGAGGGATGGCGCTCCTCCAGGTGCTCAGAGGGGTGAGCCCGCTCGACGACTTCACGTCGCTTATGTTGGACTGTTGCGCGTTGCATATAGAAGACAAATGATTAATCAAAGGAGTAAAAATAAACGTGCTTGGGTACTTACTGCTCACAAGGGAAGGAAGCGTACCTCCTTGGTGGTGGACTTTGATACGTCCATTTTGCATCATGTTTACCTACTGTTATTTATAATGTTTTTATGCATAATAATACTTTTGGAGTAATTCTAATGCCTTTTATCTTATAATATGCAAGGTTCACACAAAGAGGGAGAATTCCGGCAGCTGGAAATCTGGACTTGGAAAAGCTACGTCAGGCCACCTATTCTGCACAACTCCAAATGAGCTGAAACTTCACGGAGAATTTTTTTTGGAATAAATAAGAAATACTAGAGCAAATAACTACCGAAGGGGGGCCACCTGGTGAGCACAAGACACGAGGGGGCGCTTGGACCCTAGGCACGCCCTGGTGGGTTGTGCTCAGCCCAGCCCACCTCCGGTGCCCATCTTCTGGTATATAAGTCATTTTGACCTAGAAAAAATAAGGGAGGACTCGAGGGGCAGAGCGCCGCTGTCTCAAAGCGGAACTTGGGCAGGAGCACTTTTGCCCTCCGGTGGAGCGCTTCCACTGGGGGAACCTCCCTCCCGGAGGGGGAAATCATTGTCATCATCATCACCAACAACTCTCCCATCTTGGGGAGGGCAATCACCATAAACATCTTCAACAACACCATCTCATCTCAAACCCTAGTTCATCTTTTGTGTTCAATCTTTGTACCGGAACTATAGATTGGTGCTTGTGGGTGACTAGTAGTGTTGATTACATCTTGTAGTTGATTACTATATGGTTTATTTGGTTGAAGATTATATGTTCAGATCCAATATGCTATTTAATACCCCTCTGATCTTAAGCATGATTATTGTTTGTGAGTGGTTACTTTTGTTCTTGAGGTCGCGGCAGAAATCATGTTGCAAGTAATCATGTGAACTTGATATGTGTTCTATATTTTGATAGTATGTATGTTGTGATTTGAAGGAAATATGCCCTAGAGGCAATAATAAAGTTGTTATTTATATTTCCTTATATCATGATAAATGTTTATTATTCATGCTAGAATTGTATTAAACCGGAAACTTAGTACATGTGTGAATATATAGACAAAACTGAGTGTCCCTAGTATGCCTCTACTTGACTAGCTCGTTATCAAAGATAGTTAAGTTTCCTGACCATATACATGTGTTGTCATTTGATGAACGGCATCACATCATTAGAGAATGATGTGGTGGACAAGAACCATCCGTTAGCTTAGCATAATGATCGTTAAGTTTTATTGCTATTGCTTTCTTCATGACTTATACATATTCCTCTGACTATGAGATTATGCAACTCCTGAATACCGCAGGAACACCTTGTGTGCTATCAAACGTCACAGCGTAACTGGGTGATTATAAAGATGCTCTACAGGTGTCTCCGAAGGTGTTTGTTGGGTTGGCATAGTTATAGATTAGGATTTGTCACTCCGAGTATCGGAGAGGTATCTTTGGGCCCTCTCGGTAATGCACATCACTATAAGCCTTACAAACAATGTGACTAATGAGTTAGTTACGGGATGATGCATTACGGAACGAGTAAAGGGACTTGTCGGTAACGAGATTGAACAAGGTATGAGGATACCGACGATCGAATCTCGGGCAAGTAACATACCGATGACAAAGGGAATAACGTATATTGTTATTGCGGTTTGACCGATAAAGGTCTTCGTAGAATATGTAGGAACCAATATGAGCATCTAGGTTCCACTATTCGTTATTGACTGGAGATGTGTCTCGTTCATGTCTGCATAGTTCTCAAACGCGTAGGGTCCGCACGCTTAATGTTCGATGATGATTTGTATTATGAGTTATGTGTTTGGTGACCGAAGTTTGTTCGAAGTCCCGGATGAGATCACGGACATGACGAGGAGTCTCAAAATGGTTGAGAGGTAAAGATTCATAGATTGGAAGATGGTATTCGGACACCGGAATGATTTTGAGTGGTTCGGGTATTTTTTCGGAGTACCGAGGGGTTACCGGACCCCCCGGGAAAGTCATGGGCCTCATGGGCCACGGGGGAAAGAGGGGACAACCCACAAGGGGTGGCCGTGCCCTCCCCATGGGAGTCCGAATTGGACTATGGAAGGAGGCGGCGCCCCCTTTCCCTCTCCTACTCCCTCTCCCTTTCCCCCTTTCCCACTTCGGAGAAGGAAAGGGGAATCCTACTAGGACGAGGAGTCCTAGTAGGACTCCCCCATGGCGCGCCCCTCTAGGCCGGCCGCCTCCTCCCCTCCTCCTTTATATACGGGGGCAGGGGGACCCCATAGTACATCAGTTATTCTCTTAGCCGTGTGCGGTGCCCCCTTCCACAGTTTACTCCTCCGGTCATAGCGTCGTAGTGCTTAGGCGAACCCATACGCGGATCACATCACCATCACCGTCACCACGCCTTCATGCTGACGAAACTCTCCCTCGACCCTCTGCTGGATCAAGAGCTTGAGGGACATCATCGAGCTGAACGCGTGCTGAACTTGGAGGTGCCGTACGTTCGGTACTAGATCGGTTGGATCGTGAAAACGTTCGACTACATCAACCGTGTTAATCTAACGCTTCGGCTTTCAGTCTATGAGGGTACATGGACACACTCTCCCGCTCTCGTTGCTATGCATCTCCTAGATAGATCTTGCGTGATCGTAGGAATTTTTTTGAAATTGCATGCTACGTTACCCAACAGTGGCATCCGAGCCAGGTCTATGCGCAGATGATATGCACGAGTAGAACACAAAGAGTTGTGGGCGATAATAGTCATACTGCTTACCACCAATGTCTTATTTTGATTCAGCGGTATTTTTGGATCAAGCGGCCTGGACCAACCTTACATGACCATGTTCATGAGACTGTTCCACCGAAATACAAGCAACTTGTTTTGCATAAAGGTGGCTGGTGGGTGTCTGTTTCTCCAACTTTAGTTGAATCGAATTTGACTACGGCCGGTCCTTGTTGAAGGTTAAAACAGCACACTTGACGAAAAATCATTGTGGTTTTGATGCGTAGGTAAGAACGGTTCTTGCTAGAAGCCCTTGGCAGCCACGTAAAACTTGCAACAACAAAGTAGAGGATGTCTAACTTGTTTTTGCAGGGCATGTTGTGATGTGATATGGTCAAGACATGATGTGATATAAGTTATTGTATGAGATGATCATGTTTTGTAAAAGTTATCGGCAACTGGCAGGGGCCTTCACTACAAAAAAATACACTTCTGTGATGATACGTGTTTGTCACAGTAGGTCGCGTTTTTTGTCATGCATGTACATCCATGACGATTTTATGAAAAAATCAAGATAGTCATACCTGTGCTATCATAGAAGTGTTCCATGACATTACCAAAATTATCATCACGGAAGTGTCCACTTCCATGACAATAAATCGCGCATCACAGAAGTGCTTTCGTCAAGGGTGACCGACACATGGCATCCACTGTAACAGAACACCGTTAAGCTATCGGGTCGGGTTTTGGATCTGATAACCCATTAACAGCCCCGACCAATGGGGATTTTCCACGTGTAAAATCATCATTGGCTGGAGGAAACACGTGTCGGCTCATCGTTGGGACATATGTCATCCACTCATTGGACAGAAGGCGCCTATGATACGTCGACACGTGGCACAGCACAACAGAGGCCCATTCCTGTGAAAAGGCCGGCCCGTTTTACTTGGTCAATAGGTGGCGGACCGGCCCATGGAAAGCCTGTTAATGGCATGTTCACATATAGCCTATTTACAGCCCGCTAACCCAAGGCCCGTTACGCCCTATCCAAATTAGGCCCAGTAGCGTCATCTGGGCCATCCAATATGATTCCAGCCCGTTTTCACTTCTGGCCCATGTATGGCCCATGACGTCTTTCGGCCCATATGACACCCTATGTAACTCTTGGCCTATTAATGGCCCGTGGTGAAACTGGCTCGTAATGAACAGTGTATCACTTTACACCCATTAACGACCCGTGGTGAAACTGTCTTGTAAAGAACAGTGTGTCACTTTATACCCATTAACGGCCCGTTATTCCGTTGGGCCGTTTCCATCCCATGTTATCTTTCGGCCTTCTCAGAGCCTATTTATTCTTGGGCTCATTTCCAGCATTCGTTTACTTACGGCCCATTACTGTCATTTTCTGCTTGTGGGCCAAATTCAGCCCGTGGTTACAGTCGGCCCGTTTGTGGTACGTTAATACGTTGGGCCATTTTCATAGCATCATCAAATACGACCTATTAATGATGGCCCGTTATGGTTGGCCCATGAACGGACGATTCCAACTCTAGCCCGTTTACGGCCCTAATGCGGCCTGTTATTGACCCATGTTTGGCCAATTGATCATACGGCTCGTATAAGACCCATTGATGATACAGCCCGTAGAAGGCCCATTGTTTCTACGACCCGTAGAAGGCCCATTGTTTCTACGGCCCGTAGAAGGCCTACTGCTTCTACGGCCTGTAGAAGGCCCACTGTTTCTACGGCCCGTAGGAGGCCCAGTGTCACTACAGTAAATATTAGCCCATGGTTATTGTGGCCTAGTTTTAAGAAATAGGTTATTGCAGCCACTAGCAAACCGCGGAAAAAGAACTGCACTGACTACAAGCAAACAAATAAACAACACAAAAAGGAAATAAATAAGCAAGCAACTTATGCTAGGCTATCACGGCTATTACACATATTACATCCACTGGGCATCAAAGTTCGCCACCAGTGCAAATGTAGGGAACAAAGCAGCATATAAACGCCGCAGCAAAACAAGTCCGAGCTGAAACCTCTTGAAGAGTTCAAGAAACAATATCCCGGTACCCATAATGTCGGCAAGATGCTTAGCAAGCTTATTAACTTTCTCTTGTTTGGTGCTTAAATCCTCCGGTAACTTGCTATTGCACAAGAAAGTACGATCTGAATTCTACAGGACTTCCTCGGTCCTTGACTTCTTGCCATAACACACCGATCGATGCCTTTCGACTTGTAGCTGAGACTCAAGAAGTCAAGTGATTCAGCAGCGAGTTCGAAGAGCTTGTGCAGCAGTGATCGCCAAGAACTTCGAACACTACATCAACGCAGGACTGTGGGGTTTTCTCACTGTCTACAAGATCGTTTTTATCACCTTTCTTGGAGACCAACAGGGTTGTCTCACAATCTTGAACCTTATCTACTTTCTCTACCATTGCATAGTGGGGTGCTCTTCTCCAATATTCTGTTTGCATACTACAAGAGAAACAAGCAGACACATCACAGGTTTAGCTCGTAGTATACGAAACTCATTTTGGGAACCGGTTCAGTAGTAATGTGGACAGGATAATAGCATGATACAAACATATTTCTATGTACTATGGTCACTGTATTGTCCATATCATTCTAGTTTATGTTCCCTAATCAAGATAGAGACACAGTTCAACTCATATATTTTTAAGACACAGCAGCATAGACAGAATATAAGTGTGAGAAACCACACAGCATTGGCAACACTTGTAATGTGCATCACATGAGAACATAACTGTTTATACAACTTAAACTGAAATCAACATAGAGCAAGAAGTTAGAATAGCAATCCAGTTAAAGAAATAGGTTTAAAACATATATGTTGCGCCATTGGAGTTTCAATTGGATCCTTCAAATTCGAAAGTAGTTGGTATGAGTAAATACAATGATGCAACAAGAAAGGAGTATGGACCATAGCTACGAATCGACACGAGAACAGTTGCTCTTACGCTTTAAACGTGGATTTTGGGTTAGCTGTGGTGGTCTTCGTGCTTTGGGCACTGCAGTAGCTTTACAAACTGCTCGTGTGGGGGTACTCTGTGGTGGACATGGTGCTTTATCAACTATAAGTGGGTTACTATCCGCTAGGGTTGTGGTTAGATGGGTTGTAGCTGGTTCTCTACCCAACAGTGTAAGTGTGCAATCTGGAAGAGTCTCGATTTTGTGTGGTGGGGCTAGTTTGTGGGCCAGTACAACCATGGTTCTATCTGCATCGATGGGTAGCACTGTCTTTTGTGAAGAATGGGTTTTTGCTCCCTTAGATACTGCCATCACCCCCTCCAATTCAAATGGCTGATAAACAAGAAAAGAAATTGAACGTACAGACATTGTATGATAGACAGATGTGGTAATTCACATATATGTTGTCTAACCAAATAGGACAGCATGACACAATTTCACATATATGATGCCTAACTAAACAGGATAACACGACACAGTTTCAGATATATGATGGATAACTTAACAGGATATAATGGCATAATTCAACATATGATGAGTACCTAAACAGGATGACATGACAAAACTATATGATGTCTTTCTAAAATAGGCTGGGATGAAATAATTCACATACATGTTGTCTAAGTATACATGATGGCATGATATAATTGACATAATTGATTCATATACTAAGCAGCTGGCACTCACATGTATGATCTCTAAACTAAGCAGATAGAATTCAATATTGTGCATATGATGTCTAAACTAAGCAATGCAAGACACCATATGCATCATATGAGAAATATAAACATTGCAACTTAGAGCATACACCTCAGGTGGGATATAGGACTGGTCATCTGTCTCTGAATCCTCCTCTGAGGAGCTCCTTGTAACCATCGAGATATATGCTTCAACAGGTACCATTGCCTTTCTCAAGACCTTGTTTTCCTCCAGATTTTTCCATAACCGCTCAAATGGCTGATATACATGAAGAGTAGTTCAATATACACAGATTGTCGACAAATGGAATACGTAATGAAAAAAAAGATGGCATGAGATAATTCACATATATGATGCACGACTCCATGGCGGTGCATAATTCACATATATGATAACTGGCTGAAAAACATGGCATTGCATAATTCACATATCTGATATACAAAGCAAACATGAGGCATTCACACAAAGCATGTCTAATCTAAGCAGATGGCATGGCAATGCAAGACACCATATGCATGATATGAGCAATATAACCCAGCCAAGTTAGAGCATGCACCTTGGGGGATACGATTGGTCATCTCTCTGAATCCTCCTTTGAGGAGCTATATGTAACCAGCAAGAAATCTGCATCGACAGGTAGCATGCTCAGAAGACCTTGTTTTCACTCCAGATTTTCCCATGACCGACTCAAATGGCTGATGCACAGGAAGAGTAGATGAATGTATAAACATTGTTGACAAATGGAATACATTATGGAAAAAAATATGGCACGATACAATTCACATATACGATGACTGACTAAACAGGATGGCATTGCATGATTCACGTATATGATGCATGGCTAAAGAAGATGGCATTGCATAATTCCCATATACTCCCTCCATTCCTAAATATTTGTCTTTTTAGAGATTTCAAATGGACTACCACATACGGATGTATATAGACATATTTTATAGTGTAGATTCATTCATTTTGTTCCGTATGTAGTCACTTGTTGAAATCTCTAAAAAGACAAATATTTAGGAATGGTGGGAGTATGATATAGAAACCAAACAGGTGGCATTCACACAAAGCAAATCTAAACTAAGCTGATGACATATAAGATGTATAATGTAAGCAATGCAAGGCGCCATATGCATGATATGACCAACATCAAGATGCGAGTTAGAGCAAACACCTCGAGGTGGTAAGCAGGCGTGGTCGGCTCCTTCCGAATCTCCATCCGAGCAGTTATCTTCCTCTCGAATACAATCTGAAATGCAGGAGAGGGGGCCACTTCGCCCACCATGGAGCGGCGTCGCATGACATTATATTCGCACGCAATGGTCTTCTCTTTTCTCTACATGTTCAAGATGATTGTGTACAATATCTGACATGCATAATAAAAAATTAGTTAGATTTTGTAAGGCCTAAGGGGTGCATGCAAAAATCAAGACTGATGGTAGCAAACGAGTGGATGGATCCAAAACTAATGATACCAGGTAGATTATAGCTTCAGTTTAAAAAGATAGACAATGGATCATCTATTGTTTGTTGCCCACCCAACATGAACCACATAGAAGACCCCAGATGAACCAGATAGTAGACATATACTATTCGTTGATGGCTCGATATGAGACCCATGGGAAATTCAAAACTCAAGATTGAACGATAAAGTAGCAGGTAATAATAACCGATGTATAACGTAAGCAAACACGAAAGACTGCGACCTCTCTTCCGGAACTGTGTAGTCCTCAGGTTCATCTGCTCAGCCGATGATGGTAATGCAGTTGGCGTGGCTGCCGGCAACGATGAAGATGATCTGAGGCGGCGAAAGAAAGTCTGCAGGGGGGATCTCTGCTGCAGTGAACGCTTCTGTCGATGGTGCACCTCAGGTGGGGTGGATGACGACACGGTAGGAGCAGGACATAACACACAGAGTTTTCTTTGACGCCTATCTGAAAATGAAGTAAATCTGTAAGGGCTCCTTAGAATTGGAGGATTCTATAAACGCAGGGACAGGAAAAACACAAGAATAGGATAGGAATGCACGTGCAAAACAGAGCATTTGGAAACATAGGATTTCAGTCAACCTGGGTGTTTGGCTCACATGAATTGGAAGAATAGAGGAATGGAGAAACAAAGTGATGCGACGAGTGTACAACCTCTTTGGCATAGCCTTGTGGACCTCAACATCATTGGGTTGGACGTGGAGGATGGTGATGATGCTGGTGTGACTGTCGGAGGCGGGGAAGAAGATCCGAGGCCTCTGGAAACGGCGCCGAGGGTACTGCTCCGCTGTGATGGACGGTTCCGTTGTTGGAGCAGCTCCGCTAAGGTGTACGGCGACGAGGCTGAAGCATGACAAGACAGACAACGTTAATCTGAAGTGGGACCCTAATATCATCTGCAATAGATGATGTAAAATACATCACCAAAAAGTGCTAGATGTAAAACGCATCAGCCGCGCCACGGCCGCTCCGACAGATGTTGTAAGTACTGTTCACTCGAACTTAATCAAGAAAATGAACTTCACATCGAAACTGAATTTTACCGTCGAAACTGATTGAACTAGTGTGAGCATTGCAATAGATGTTTAGGGCATTCAAGCACTAGTAGCAGAGAAGCGATGATCTAAATCAGCAGACGCCGAGCAGGAACGCACTAGCAGAGAGCAAGTCGTGTGGTAGCACCCTGAGCGAGTGCTAAAGCAGCAACTCTTGTAGCTGCCAGAGGTCGCGCAGCAGCAGCAGCGCAAGCGAGAGCAAGAGCAGAGCAGCAGCAAGACGAACGAAAGCAGGGAGCAGTGCAGCAGCGCGACCGACAAGAAGAACGAGCCACAGTAGAAGCGAGAGCCGAGCAGCTGCAGCTAGTGCCGTTGTGGAAGTCGCCACGAGAAAGCAACGACATGGGGAGAGACGCTGTGGATGATGTGGCGGCGGCGGCGCGTGCCGATGGAGACACGCCATGTCGCGCTCGGTATCGAGCACCGGCAGCCCGTGAGATCGAATAAAAGATAAAATGCAGCGGTGAGTGCAGAACCTCCTTGGTGGCGCCGAGTTGGCCTCGGCTTCATCGGAGGAATTGGTGAGGGTGCTACGGTTCCGGTGGGGCAGGTCAAGACGACGCTGTGGGGATTGAGGTGGCGCGATAGACGAGGCGAACATCGGGGCAGCTCATTGGAGGTGGAGGACGGGGCGGCTGATCCGGCGGGACGACGAGATCGAAAATGGATCCTCATCCCGTGCGGTGGATGAGGGACGGCGAGCTGTTGCGGTGGACGATGTAGTCGGGGAAGAGTCTCCGGCTGGGCGGCGGTCGGGAGGCGGACGGAGGAGCATGGGGTTTCACGGGTTTTGGCGGCCTCGGTGTACGAATGGGGGGGAGAAGGGGAGGGGGAGCCAAGCTTAGGGACGCCTTGTCGAAATGTAGGGTAAGTTACAGCGTACCCCACCGGTTTTGACACCATGACGTGGAGCTTCATTTCCGGTGAGGGTAGAAGGGGATTTCATGTGCAGGCTGCGGGAGCGATTTGGATGAGGAGGGAGTTCTCAAGACGTCCAAATTCGGGATAACAAAGCGCGGCGCTGGTTGAAGAAGCGGGAGTTTCAAAGCAGGTGAGACAAAAGATACTCGAGCTTGAAAATTTGGGGATAACAAGGTGCGGATTCCTTGTTCGTGAGAACAAACTTAACGTGTAAAAAAATTCATACAAGACACAAGAGAGTCATGTCCCTTTACTATATTGCTATAGATGCCATTGAAAAACTACAAGAAAAATGTAAAAAATCGGAGAACAAGATTACCCTGCACATTACCAAATCGATTAGCACTTCCTCAACAACAACAAAAAAATCAATTCCCACCAAAGAAAGAGTAATGTCCCTTTTATATGATTATAGATGCCATGATCTCGAATTTCAATTTTGAATCCATGTTATGTTGAATTCAAATATATCGTTAGGTGACCTTGCGGTTTATAATTGATGTAGTCGTACATTTTGATCTTCCATCATATATGAACATTTTACTCCACCATGTGAACATATATATTGTCTTCTACCATATGGACTAAATTTGAATCAATTTTCCTTATTTGAATACGATTGTTGTCAAGTTATACAATAATTTAAATATTATCTTGATAACAAAAACATGCATATAGCAGTAATCATATTTCACTATGAACTACATGTACCATACGCTCTCCAATTCAAATATTTGTATCCATTTTATGTTGAATTCAAATCATAGTACATTATTGGTCTAGGTAGCTAGATGTTGGGATAATCTAAACCCTGTTTTCATACGTATAATTTTGGCTGAATTGGGACAAGTTTTGGTATAAGCCTCTTGCAAAACCGGAGATTCTCTCAACAAGCCTCGTGGTTCCGAGAGGAACATGTCACCTTTGTGTGCTAAACGATATCGCTGCCTCCCCTGATTTTATTTACAGAGGCAACATAGAACTATATGAGTGCCCTGTTAAATTTTGGAATTATTTCGGTTCATTTGGCCTTTTATACATTAATTGAGTTTCTGGACTTTTAATGTGCATAATCTAAATATGAATTGCATGCACATGCTCCGTGCACCAAAGTGGGTTGAAAAATCACATGTGTGTCCTTGGTTGAATTTCTAGGTCCCATGGAAGAAATGAGAATGAAATTCAAACATCAAGGCGTCATGACTCGCCGAGAACATCGAGAAACTTAGATTTTAAATTCATGTAAATCCAAAACTCGCTGGAAATCATGAAACTTGGCATGGTGTCATGTCATGGCACTAACATGTTGTGGTAAAAATTGGGCCGATTTGGAAGCTCGTGGTTCTAAGAGGAACGTGCCACCTTTGAGTGTGAAACGATATACGCTGCCCCCTTGAGTTTCTTAACAAAGGCAACATAGAACTACATTAGTGCCATGTTAAATTTTGGAATTATTCCGGGTTCGTTTGTCGTCTTTTATACATTAATTGAGTTTCTGGTCATTTAATGTGCATAAGTCAAATTTGAACTACAAGCACATGCTCTCGTGCACCAAAGTTGGTTGAAAAGTCACATTTGTGTCCTCGGGTGAATTTCTAGGTCCCGTGCAAGAAATGAGAATAAAATTAAAACATCTTGGCATCGTGGCTCGGCCGAGAACATTGAGAAACTTGGTTTTAAAATTCTTGTAAATCCAAAACACGTCTGAAAATCATGAAACTTGGCATGGATGTCATGTCATGGTACTACCATGTTGTGGTAAAAAAATTGCCGAATAGGAACAGATTTTGGTATAAGCTTCTTGCAAACCGAAGCTTCTCTCAAGAAGGCTCGAGGTTCTGAGAGGGAACGTGCTACCTTTGAGTGCGAAACGATATACGTTGTCCCCCTTGAGTTTATTTACAAAGGCAACATAGAACTACATGAGTGCCCTGTTAAATTTTGGAATTATTCCAACCGTTTGGCCTTATTTACACATTAATTGAGTTTTTGGTCATTTAATGTGCATAATTCAAATTTGAACTACAAGCACATGCTCCCTGCACCAAAGTTGGTTGAAAATCACATTTGTGTCCTCGGGTGAATTTCTACTCCTCCTTCCATCTATATAGGTCCTAATCGTTTTTCGAGGCTAACTTTGACCAAACGTTAGAGCAATAATATATGACATGCAACTTACACAAAACATACCTTCAAATTTGTATGTCAAAGGAGCTTCAATAATATAATTTTCATAGTATACATCTCATGTGCTATTAATCTTGTCAATAGTCAAAGGCTGTCTTGAAAACACATTAGGCCCTATATTGATGGAAGGAGGAGTAGGTCCCATGCAAAAATGAGAATAAAATTCAAACATCGGGCATCGTGGCTCGGTCGAGAACATTGAGAAACTTGGTTTTAAAATCATGAAACTTGGCATGGTGTCATGTCATGGTAGTACCATGCCGTGGTAAAAAAATTGGCGAATAGGAACAAATTTTGGTATAAGCTTCTTGCAAATCGGAGCTTCTCTCAAGAAGGCTCGTGGTTACGGGAGGAACGTGTCACCTTTGTGTGCATAATTCAAATTTGAAATACAAGCACATGTTCCAAAGGCACCAAAGTTGGTTGAAAAATCACATGTGTGTCCTCGGGTAAATTTCTAGGTTCCATGCAAGAAATGGGAATGAAATTCAAAATTCGGGCGTCGTGGCTGGGTTGGAAACATTGAGAAACTTAGTTTTTTAATTCCTGTAAATCCAAAACACGCATGAAAATAATGAAACTTGGCTTGGTGCCATGACATGGCACCAACATGCTGTGGTAAATTTGCAGTCCGATTTGCTAAGGCGCACACATTAACAATCAACAAAGTCATTTTGGAACAAGTGCTGTCACGTTACAATCGGAAACACAAGTATTATTGAAACCGTGGGCGTTCTACTTACTAGTACCATTTACGTGCCGCCACGTCCCCATTTTTTATTAGCTAGGAGGCGCCGTGCAGGGTAGCTATTTGAGTACGAGAGGCATGCGATCAGACCCCTACGCGTGCTTATTGGGAGGAGAGCCCTTTGACCTCCATCTGCCATCCACCTCTCTCCCAAGGTCTCCATTAATGGCGCCCGAGCCTCTGTTTAATGGCGTGGCTATGTCTCACTCGACTGAGATTTAAGAGAGAAAAAAGAAAATCTGAAAGCACGGTTCTTGATGTAAGATCCGACGGACCTATATAGCATCTACTGCGACTTATAGCAAGACTGATGAATATATAAGGACAATTATATTTTTTCAAAGAAGGGCTTGCCCCTTCCGATTTTCATTACTGAAAACCACCACAATTCACAAGAAGTTCAGCACAACTCCAGCCTAACACGAAGGACTAAAAGCTACCAGATTGAAATCGCAACATCCCAAGAGGCCAACAAAGGCCAAACATTCGCGCTAGAACCCAAAATTTCACAACCGACGACACAATCCACATCCTAAACCGATTATTACATCAAAAGAAACCAGGAAACTGAAGGAAGCCCAACAAAAACTAGAAGAACAACAACACTAGGGTCGCCACAGCAAGAGTTTTCTTCATTCCAGCCTCGCAACATTGATCTTCCACAGAAAGATAAGGATGATTAATAGTCTTACATAATTAGAAAGATAATTAAAAAAGCCACATGCGGCTACACCCAAAATACACAAGGGCAAAAGAAGAAGGAAAACAAGGATCTGGCTCGCTGATCTCTACTTTCTTGATGTGTTGCTGCAGGCCGCGGGAACTAGTCTCCGCGGCGAGTGGCGATGAGCTCTTTCGTGTCCTCAAGACGCTGCTTGAGAACATCCACGGATTCCTTCACCAGCCTTTGGCGCTCGTTGCGGAGCATGTCATTCTCGTCCATAAGTTTCTTGACGATGACGCCGGTCCTCTTCAACAAGGCACTTGGTCTCCTCCTCGCTGGTACGCACTTGGACGATCTTCTCCCTCGGCAGGTCGCGCCGCCCGGAGGCTCTCATTGCCCTCCCTTAGTTGCCGGATGACGCCGTAGCCTGTTCAAACGAGGCTTTCATGTCGCCCCGCAACCTCGCCCAGCCGAGATCTGATCCATCGGCTATGGAAGATCGCATGCATGCACTGTAACGATCGCCGCCTGCCGCGAGAAATTTTCCCGAGCCGCCGCGCCCGGGCGGGACATCTCGCTTTTCAGCGGGCGGACGGACCAATCTGCTGCATCGACGGTGTGGCGGGACCTCCGTCTTTGCTTCAGCGGCGCGGCGGGACCTCTGTCAGGTTGCTACTTCCGTGCGGCGGGATATGTCGGCTGCTCTCGCAGCGCGCGTGACATCTCTCGTGCTTCCGCTTCCATGCTCGCCTCTCCCGGTGGCAATCTCTCGACCTGTAACTCACGCTGGCCATGGCAGACGCAAGGGAAGGATGCTGAATGACTTGTTTGTTTTTGTGGATGAGGAGTTGAGGAGGAATGTGCAGTCATCTTGGCATACTAGTATTTATAACCGAGACTAATACACTCCTAAGTGGGAAACCGTTTAGGTTGTGATCGGTGTGAACAGGTTTGCAATTCAATATAGCGTGGTACTAATACGCTCCTAAGTGGGAAACTGTTTAGGTTGTGATCAGTGTGAACAGGTTTGCAATTCAATATAGCATGGAGTAATTTGGAATGTGACGAGACGCAAGCTCAAAATTTATTGACGGTTCTAGTTTCGAAGTGCGGCACTATTCCCGGATGGAGTACTTCTTTTTCTACTCCCTCCTTTCCGATTTATAGGGCTTATCTCAAAATTTTAGTTTTTCCATTTTATAAGGCTCAATTTGGTTGTTCCCCAACACATGTTCAGATTCCAAGGTGCATTAAATCATTGCATGCAAGCATTAAGAGAAAATTGACCAATGCATGTACTTTATGCATGCATGCATTGCAATTAATGCATTGATAAACATAATTTTTTGAGAAAAACAAGAGCATTAATTAGGTGCTTTTGCAAACTACAAAAAATATTCCACCACTCACCATCTTGGTTGGTGAGATTTTTGAATTAAGATAAACAGAAGGCACTGTAGAAACATTTAGGACGTGAGCTTGTCAATCTGAATGTGGAGGGACACAAGCTTAGCCCCGGCCAGCAGCTTGGGCGGAACTATCAAGAAGGTCAACTCATGCACGTCGACGTTGCCGGGATCCTTGCTACTTGTCACCTCCATTTCCACCTTGACGGCGTCGGTCGTGCCTTTGGGCTCCCCCGATGGGCCGTTCGCCCACAGCTTGGCCACGTAGTGCGACAATGGGGACGCCCCCACTCTGATGCAGACGACCGACACGGTGATGGGCGCGCCGATGTCGAGCACGCCGCCGACCAAGAAAAACGCGCGCGGTCCTCCTCCGCGAACAGCAAGAGCCGTGGCTCCGACAGTGGCACTTGCAGCTGGAGCACCTTGCCGTCTTGGATCCTGTGCACGGCATGGGATGCGCGGTGCTGATGTGGTGGTGGTAGCGGCGGGCGGGCCTTCGAGCCGAGACGGGCACGGGCATTTGCAGGCGCGAGCGAACAGACGCTGGTGATCGGCGAGCTTGTGGTAAGTGACGTAGAGCCCACAGCCTTCGTGCGGGCACTCCACCCTCACCGATGAAAGGACGGAGTCCACCGCCGTGTTCCGCACGTCGAAGCCACCGCTGCGCTCGCACTTCTGGCACTGCCGCTGGTTCCCGGGGCGCTCGACGCGGCAGTCCGCGCAGGCCAGGTGCCCTCCCTTGCACTGCAGAAATCAATCGAACAACACATCAATCAAGAAACCTGCACTTTGCTCAATCAGCCGAACGGACGAGGTGTATTCGAACCTCATACACTGGAGGCGTCAAGGGGCGGAGGCACAAGGGGCAGTGGAGCACGGTGAGGTCCATGGAGACCTTAGAGAGCTCCATCGTCGGGTCCTGTTCGGTCTGCATGATCTCGCCCTCCTCGTGCACAACCATCTCTCGACTTGGGCCGGGGTATTACAAAGCTTTACCGTCACATATTTTATACTACTTCAAGGTGCATTAAATCAACACATGCAAGTATCAAAAGGAGAGTCACGGCATGCATGCATGCGTTGTAATTAATGCATCGGTAAACGCAAATTATTGAAATATATCGAGTGCAGTGCTTTGATGTGTCGCGTCAACTCGTACATCAACGAGAAGTTTGATTATCCTCTCCCTCGCGGACTTAACTGCACCTGCCTTTGGCTGTATGACAGGTTGGCCACACACCTGTCGGGCCCACCTGTCATACACGCAAAGGCAGGAGCGTCCCTCCCTCGCCCATGAGCGTGGTGGCTGGCAAGACTAGGAGAAGCTTTCGCTACACACTCTCCCTCCCGCACGCAGTGGACATGCAGCAGTTCAATCGGTGTCAGATGGCCAGAAGCGTACTGTAGTACTCCTCCAGTGCAGTAGTACTCCATCATTGTTCGACTTCCCGAAGAGGCGAAGAGCCAAGCGCAGCCCGGACGCTCGTGTGGCAGTTTCATGTGTAGAGTAGTCTAGGATAGCGTGTACCGTGCCTGTAAGCTTAAAATCGTTGGGTCGGCTCCATGCTATGTGGCCGTCTCGAAGTTTTAAAAAATTAAAATAGTCTTCTGGCCCTACCTGTCACCCTGGTGATTGTAGTTTGCACGCTCATCTGGTCAAGACAGGAATATATATTTTAATTTGTTTTTTTTTCAAAAAGGGGGGACTCCCCGGCCTCTGCATCAGAACGATGCATACGGCCACATATATTTTAATTTGTGGTGGGTAAATGTTAGAGGTTGCAGCAAATATATTGTACACTACGGGTCTTTCAGCCAAGTTTAGAGGCAAGCATGTGGGGCCAGTGCTATGATGTGTCGCGTCAACTTGTACAACGAGGAGAAGCTTGATTTTACTACACGCCTTCTCCCTCGCCCATGCGCGCGGTTGCTCGCAAACGAGGACAGGCTTTTGCTTAGTAGTACTTCTACAACAAGCTATCCGTCCTGCTCGCGATGGACGGACATGCAGCAGTGGATTCGACACTGTAGAAGTTGTAGTAGTAACATCATTGTTCGTCTTCTCGAAGAGGCGAAGAGCCAAGCGCAAACCGAACGTTGCAGTTGTGAACATTGGAGCACACATATAGCCAGGCTCTTGCATGAGACAAAATTGCTATGTGAGCCCACTATTGTACTAGTACGTACAACTACTTGCTAGTATAGCCCTGTAAACCAGAAAGGAGTATTTGCCCTTCTAGAGATTTCAACAAGTGACTAGACTACACCGAGACGGAGTACATATGGAGCAAAATGAGTGAATCTGCACCGTAAATAAATACATACTAGTTCTATCGTTTTCCTCTCCGAGGTGCACAATATTGAGTATAGTGACTAGTCTCTTTTTGACACACATTTACGTTTTTTTTGACACAGTACAGACGCAAGCGCTCATATACACGCGCATACACTCACCCCTATGAACGCACACACGCATGGCACTATCATCTTGAAATTTATGAAGTCACCATAGGCACCTCGTCGTCGACGGGTCCATAGGTGCTTGAATGCCAAGGAGGGAGAGGGTAGCGGTTCCCGAGACGTTGAACGGTCAATGATGCATCCTCAATTACATGCAGAGGGAATTAATTGGAGAAGCAGAATAGAGCCAGCACGATGTGAATGCAACAGAGTTTGACTCTCATATAATAAAGGCACCCCACCACTCCAATCCATCTACTCCCAAGTCTCGCGCAACACCGCTCACTCCAATCCAAGACCAAGTGACCGAAGCCACAAGCACCTATGGAGGCGATGGACGCGAGCGGCAGTTGGCTATGCCAAATCATCCAAGGCGCCGGCCTGCGCCCCGCACCGCAGCAGCATTTCCAGACGGTCTTGGCGACGCAGCATCGTAGCCCTCACGACGCCGGCCGCCTCTCGCATGGACGACATGATGGTCAACTCCATCCGCAAGTTCACCGCCATCAAGAAGCGCACGGACGACCTTGCCGATCGCTCCAGCCAGCGCCAGTGCTCCTCATTGCCTGCCATCCTCATCGGCCTCCATGGTGATGAACTCTTTCAAGCCCTGGTGGCCCTGCAGTGCCGGAGGTCGTGACGAAGAATGTGCACTCGAGGCGCGCGCCGCCGTGCAGCGCCCGCCATGCAAGAAACCGTCGACCGCACATCCACGTCTCACGAGGAAATCGTCTACATAGGCCACTACAAGGCAAGCGAGGACAGAAAGACGTTGGCCTTCTTCCAGCGGCTGGAATCTTTGGACGCCATTGTTGAAGCACGCCGACTGGCCACAAAGCCGCTGCTACTTAGGCGCTGCTCGGTGGGCGGCGCCTCGAGTCGAGGAGGTGGACGTCATCGATGGATGCATCTCTTCTTCTTGCCTCCTGTAACCAGCACTGCATCGCCTCATGGCCTTAATGTTTTATTAGTATAGTACTCCCTCCGTTCCCAAATATAAGTCTTTCTAAAGATTCCAGCAAGTGACTACTACATACGGAGCAAAATGAGTGAATCTACACTCTAAACTATGTCTACATACATCTGTATGTTGTATTCCATTTGAAATAGTATCTAAAAAGGCTTATATTTATGAACGGAGGGAGTATATGGCATTTTTATTCTAGTCGTAACATTTTCATTATGAGGTGGGGCCGCAGTTGAGCAAACCCACCCCGCCCACCGGGCGTCGGCCGAGTTTAGAATTAGAAGAGAGAAACGAGGGAGGAGAGCTAGCTGTAGCACGGACGCTGTTGTCAGATGGGACTCGTGTTCATAGAATAGGAGTACTGAGCACTCGTGCCTCTCTTTTTTTGAGGAAAAAATTAGTCGTATGTCTAGTACCACTAGTTGGGTGCGTGCGAACTATAGCTGTCATCACTTTAGGTCTCCTTTTCGAACCACGGCTATGCTTCACAGTACATATTTTTTCACGCATTTATCCTCCTATATGTACTTCTAGGCTATTTTCACGTGCTCCCATTCGCCGACATGTGGGACATAGAGCATCTGGGTCATAGTGCATGCACGACTCAGAGCATATGCCGGGGTACTTTACATTTCAGACCTCACGAATTACATGCAAACCCCCCGTAGAAGAATAAATAAATGAATGAATTACTACATGAAACCGGATTATTTTCGTGGAAACTGGAGCAGGTTCATCAAATTTTGGACATAACACGTTTATAAAAAATGACCGGACCTAAAACAGTCTAAGGGCCTCTTTGATTTTTCTCGCAAAAATAGGGCCTCTTTGATTCGCAGGATACTGAAAACACATGAATGGGGATAGTATGATGGCGATGAACCAAGACGAGGAGAACTCTAACTCAGTTAGAGGTTAGAGTTAGATTCTAACCCTGAACTAACTCTAAACCAAAGAGGTGTATGGATCTAGGGTTAGATTGACAATAAATGCTCTATCTCAATCATTTGACTACTTTGGACCCTATTTCCTGCCGGATTTGGAGGGTGCTTGCATACGTTTTAGTTCCATGACTAAAAGTAGTGGGACTAAAACTTGCTAGCCTCACCCATGCTTGGATCCAAATACTAAAGAGACTAAAATCAAGTTAATGAGCATTTATTATCCTCCAACCCTCCAATCGAGAACTACTTTGTGTTAAAGGAGAGGAGTTAAATGAGGAGAGAGAGGACTAATCCAAATTTTAGTAGGGGTACCCCTGACTAAAATTTTTTAGTCTCAAGACTAGTTTTAGCCCCTCTTTAGCCAGGGGTGCTTGGAACTTTAGCCTCTTAAAGAGACTATTTTTAGTCAGACTAAAATAAGTCCCTTGGATCCAAGAACCCTCTTGGTGTGGCCGGCTCTTCTGTGGCCTCCTCCCGCTCACAATTGACATAAACGAACCATCTATACAAATCAAGCATGCAAAACATGATAATTTTTCCTTTGTCCATACAAATGAGATATCCCACTTAAACATACAAGTCGTCAATCAAGCTTCACAAAATAAAAAAACACTTCATGAAACAAAGAATGAGCTAACTCATCACGAAGTCATTCACGATAGGGAGGAGCCCGGAGCCCTCACGCACCGAGGGAGGAGCTCGCCATCGCCGCCTGGAGGAAGGCTCAGAGAGCCCAAGCCCCTGAACCCCTCCGACGCTGGCCCTTGCGAGTTGAGGTCGACACCGCATGGGTAGCAGGGCCGCTTGCCGCCGATCGGGAACTTAATCTTTGGGCCTCTAGAAATAATGCAAGCTCAGTAACTAAAATACCTAGAAAGGTGAACTGAACCTTTGGGCCTCGAGAAATAATGCAAGCCTGAAACTGAAATACCTAGACAGGTGAACTAAATCTTTGGGCCTCTAGAAATAATGCAAGCCTGAAACTGAAATACCTAGAAAGGTGAACTGAATCGTTGGGCCTCTAGAAATAATGCAAGCCTGAAACTGAAAAACCTAGAAAGGTGAACTCAATCTTTGGGCCTCTAGAAATAATGCAAGCCTGAAATTGAAATACCTAGAAAGGTGAACTGAATCTTTGGGTCTCTAGAAATAATGCAAGCCTGAAATTGAAATACCAAGAAAGGTGACCTGAATCTTTGGGCCTCTAGAAAGATTTATTACCTCCTCAAGCAGCATCAAACAATTCCATGCGTGCACCACAAATCTATACCAAGTTTGATCAGGATCTACTTTTCCAAATCAGAATTAGTGCTAGAGCAAGCAAGATCAATGATATGGCCGTGAGACAGAGAAGGAACAAACAAACTCACCCCTCTCGTGACCTCCCTGGTAGATGCGCCACCGCCGCGCACGACAGAGGGAGAAAAATGACTGGTGAAGGGGGAGCGGGGCGACCTTCGAAGGCCGGAGGGAGAGGGCGGCCGGAGTAGGGCGGCGGAGGCTGAAAGGAGAGGGCGGCCGGAGGAGAGAGAGGGCGAGCGGCGCTTGGGTGGGCGGCCCTATGGGGAACAGAGAGGAGTTATGAGAGAGGGGGTGGGGGAGCGATCTGGTGCGGGCAGGGGAGATTTTTTAGTTCTCTTTTAGTGGGCCCGAGGATAACTAACCCGATTAGAACCTCTCCACCGGGCTAGTTTTTTTAGCTGGGTTAGAGCAAACTAGCTCAAACTAACCCCTCTTGTTTCGATAATTTGAGGCTATTTCAACCCAAACTAGCTCTAACTCGTGGATCCAAACAAAGAGGAGTGTTATCAGACATGCTACAAGTGTGGACCGTAGCACATTGTTTTTATGGCCATATCACCACATTGTTTTCTACTGCCGGTTCACTAGGCTACCGTGGTTCGCACTGCTGGTTCACTGGGCTGCCGTGGTTCACACTCCTCCGACCTGAGTAGTACTCCCTCCGTTCCTAAATATAAGTCTTCGTAGATATTTCACTGTGGACCACATACGGATGTATATAGATGCATTTTATGTGTAGATTCCCTCATTTTTCTCCGTATGTGGTCCATAGTGAAATCTCTACAAAGACTTATATTTAGGAACAGAGGAGTAGTATAGTACTAGTATATACCGCATCATTCTTTGCTCCTTCTTACTACTCCGACATGTGGGAGAGCCGAGATCCGGTCGACGTGTCATGCACCAGATTAGAGCGCGGAACGGAAGGGGGGCATCACCCCGGTCGGAGCGCCAGTAATTCATGACTATAGTGAGTGGTCATATCACAAGTCTTTCCAGCAGTAACGCGCCGTCAAATTGCACAGCCCCACTCGCTCACTCTCCTCGCCTCTCTGTCAAACCGCCTACCCGAAAACTGCCGCGCGTATTACCCGGGAAAAGCCCCGCCCTCAACTTTTAACTATGCGAAAATAGTTCGAGCTTGTTCGTTCTATATAAATACAATACTTACTATATGTTTATTCACCCGTGGGGTTGTTCAATGAATGGAGGGGCGGGGAGCACAAGTGAACAATACTTTAGTACTACTAGTAGTAAGTAGGAGTCGTACATTAGTCACCTTAAATAGAGAGTTTCTTTTCCTTAATGCCACATACACAAATTGAAACGCTTGTTGGGGAGAGAAAAAAGATAATCACTCCACTATATATGGACGCAAGGGCCTGAGCACTTGCTTTACTAGGGTTGCTCTCTTCATTCTCTCATCCTCTCCAGATATAAACAAGACAGCGGTACCAACATTTTCTCTCTACTCACCGCTGGTCACAGATCCGGCCGGATCCCTTCGGCCGGTGTGTGTAGAGGACTAAAAGGTGCATCGTTCACGTGGTCATCGCCGCCGAGGGAGGAAACCCACAGCTACCGGAGGGGCCCGATCCTCTTCCCATGCCGTTCTCTCCGACACAACGCCGGCTCGAGAGGTCCTCCGACCCTTCTTCCTCCCTACCGTATTGTCCACAGATCTGACCTGCCGCCGCCAACATCCCGGCGACCCTCAGTTATAAATTCTTCGAAAGTGGCCTTGCTCTACTGCCCCAGCTCCCCACGTGTCTGCATGTGCATCTTTTTCTACTTCCATCAGCTCTTGCAAAGCCACCTAAATTTTTAGTATTATTAGAGGTAAAGCTACTTCATGCATTCGAATCTAGGGCTTTGTTCAAACAACGAAGAAAGGGGGGAAAGTCGTAGCATGAATCTAGAACTTGATTCAAAGAGGAAATAATATGGTGAAAGTAGTAGAGACCGGATACCCAACGGTCTCTTGGTTGAAAAGGGAAATAATGGGAAAACACAGTACAAACTGGATAAGGAACATATCTATTATTGGTTGAAAAAAGGATAGAAAGTGGCGGCTGGTGGACAAGTCAACAGAGTATGTCCAGGATTAGATTTGCTGCCATCACATAGTAAAAGGTCTCGAGATTAGATTTGCTGCCCTCACATAGTAAAAGGTCTCGAGATTAGATTTGCTGCCTCACATAGTAAAAGGTCTCAGGATTAGATTTGCTGCCCTCACATAGTAAAAGGTCTCTGTGATTAGATTTGCTGCCCTCACATAGTAAAAGGTCTCTGTGATTAGATTTGCTGCCCTCACATAGTAAAAGGTCTCCTGGATTAGATTTGCTTCCCTCACATAGTACAAGGTCTCGAGATTAGGTTTGCTGCCCTCACATAGCATGAACAAACTCGGCATCACCACTTTATGCCTCCTTGTAGGTACATTGTGCCGATGCGCCCACCGTCGCATGTCCTTATACCAACCTTTTGTTGTTGTTAATGTAAGGGCGCATGTAAAATGAAGCGATCTGCTGTTACCTTAGGGACATGTCTAACCAGTGTTATTGTTAATCTAATGCCTCCGGTGATAAGATGCAATTAAACTGTGTTACAAATGGCACTCCGCTGTTTTCCCCAAAGATGATAAGTAAGTTGCTCCTTTACGCTGCTGAGTGTCCTGGTGTCCCCACGGTCCCATGCCCTTAAACCAACTCTTTAGCTGCTTTGTTGATTTATCGTGTCTAGTAAACAAGCAATGCCACCATTAAAGTAATCCCATATTTGAGGAATCTCATTGTTGATCGTAATGCTTCGGTAACATGAAGCATTGCCGACGCTTTTAAAATTTCTACCGTCCTTGCGTGATTGCCATGAACATAATTAAGATGCTTCTTTTCATTTTGTATATGTTTCAGATATTCTTATTGACCAACAACTGTTTACTTTCTATCTCTTTTGTGCAGATAGGGATATCCATTTCACCTTGTTGCTATTGTGACCTTTTGGTGAACTGCACAAAACACTTTTTTGAATGAGTGTCTTGTGCAGTTCAACTAAAATGTCACGTGGGCAACATCTCTCAATTTTGGTGGAACTGCACAAAATGGTGATTGGAGTTTCCAAAATCTCCGTCAAGTTCTCTTTGGTAATCTCGTGCAACATTTTATTAGCCTTTGCAAGATGGAGCCGCCATTGTCACCACAATGGCACTTTATTTTAGTGGAACTTCACAAAGGATAAGAAAATTATAGTTGCACCTTACATGAGCCGGACAGCCAACCTTAATGTACCTCAATTTTAGTGCAACTACTAAAGAAGAACCTGCCAGCTCACAAGAGCAAGTACTTCTTGCTAGCTGAATGATGCAATCTTTGCTTCATTTCAGGTGAACTGCAGAAAAAGGCACATGAATTGAATCATGGAACTCCAGGAAGACCTCATCCAAGTAGAGCTGGAGGTTGAGTTCAAGGAGGCCGCTATTAAAGCGAAATCATGCTCTCCTGTCTCCTTGTTTGTGATGTGCAAACATGTTGTGCAAACAGGAATACTCAACTACAGATGTTGTGACGGTCAAGAGCATTCACCAAGTTCTTCGATTGTATGACATGGCTAGCCAAGATGGATTTAATCCCTATATTCACTTTATCAAAAGGCTCTAATGGGTTGGTTCTCAATCTTGCAAGCTGGGAATCGATGAGATATGTAGGCATCTTTGTTGTACTTATTATTTGAATCTTATTTGTTGGTTACGAATCTTGCAAGTGGGAATCAATGAGATGTGTAGGCATCTTTGTTGTACTTATTATTTGGATCTTATTTGTTGGTTACGAATCTTGCAAGCTGGGAAACACGGCATGATGATGCAGAGGACAACAACCATAACAAACAGTTCAAACTTGGTAGTATTATCTTTGTGAAAGTGCGACAAATGTCTTGATCGTAAAGCGCCCCGAGAATAATAATTCTAATTGTTGTGCATTATGATCCTGTGGCACCGATAGAACGAAATAATGCATTGCTTGTTTTAAGTATAAATTTCTATTAAAGCCAATTAAATTTAAGTAAAGTGACCACTAACTCCTGTTATTACAAGACAAACAGACCGCCGTGAACCGGCGTGTGGCCGAGTAGGTTTCTTAATGGAGGCGTTTGAATGCGCCGAGGGTGCATCTTCTGCCGGGCGTGCAGCGGACGAGGGAGGGTTAGTAATCTGTTGTCGCTTATACACACTCAGCCATCGTTGAATCCAGTTCCCCAAGAGCTAAAAATGAACTGCTGCCGCCGCCACACATTCGCTCACTCAAGAGACTCCAATGGCGATCCGAGGGGTGAGCCTCGCTGGATATGGACTTCAGCAAGGAGTTCCCTTGAGTTTGCTGCTCAGTCCTATGGCTGCACCAAGTTGAATGTGATGTACACCAACGATCTGGACTCGGTGAAGCTCGCCTCGCCTCGGTCCTATGGCTGCACCAGTTTGGAGCATTCACCCATTTCATCGGCAGCGCCGATCGCACCTTCGCTACGGTGGAGAGAAGGAAGAACGCGACGATTCGCCATCCGTGCAACAAGCTTGTCGACATCTAGAAGCAATACAAGATCATCAAGAACGGGCAGGAGAAGGACTCGTGGTTGACCTCGCCGAGACCATCATCGACCCCCGACACGCCAACATGAAAGAAGATGACCTGAACACGTGGGAGGTACCTCTGAATCTAGCCTACATAACTACGCGCCAAGGACGATACGCATGCTACGACATGTACATGCAGATCTTGGACATGAGGGCGGTTCGCTTCAGAATCGACGAGTACATGGACAGCCGCAGCGCCATGATCAAGCGTGCTAGGAAGGTCTAGATGGTGTACTTTATCTGTTTATAAGCACCTTTATCATCTGAGTGTTTCATGCATTAGCCTATGTGTCGTAATTATCTGTTTTGTCCGAAATATTTCTTTTAAGAACCCATTAACCTCATTGCTTTTTTAGTGGCTATTTGGTTATGTATGTAAACTAGTTCACTTGTCCATAAAAAAACTAGTCCACTCGGCTGCCGTGCTTTGAATCTCCTTCCTCCCAACATATTCCCCTCCTCAGGTGGACCCAGCAGGTCTCTGAATTTTCTCCCACTTTCTTTTTCGATGTAAACTGAGTTTTCTCCCAGTACTTTCCCCTAGAACCAACTCAACTGTCCTCCGTCTAGCCTAAAAAATAATAATACCCCACGTACTATTAACTCATCAAATTAAAATGATATTTTATTTTTTAAGTTGAAAGTTCTTACAAAATAATAATAATAATTGTTTATATATAACTTGGCAAGTTAACTCCTAGTGATTGCGTACATAAGCTTGCAAAGATTTTACTCACGTGCAATCATGTGTTTATATTTTTATAAAATTTCTCCATCTAGCCCAACATGATATTTTCACCCAGCCCAGCAAGTCTGCGGATTTCGAGAAAAATGCAAATGGGATTTAAACGGGCTGCATAGATGCTACATCATTGTTTCATCCAGCCCACCAAATGGCCTAAAAAAACAAATGGACTGGTAGACATGTGGGCCAGTAGGTCGAAGCCTAAGAAGGCGTTGGATTTACATCCAGCGGCCGGCGTTGGATTTACATCCAACGACCGAGTGTAGGCCCACCCCGCACCCGAACCAGTTAAGTTTCCCACTCCTCTCCGTCTGCGACTCCACTGCCGCGTCTTCCCCATCTCCGGGTCGTTCCAGTCTGGGGCCTCGCCGTCGTCCATCCTTGCCTCGGCAGCCTTCGGCGCCGGGCGTGGTCAACATACGAGAGTCATCGGAAGAGGACTGTACGTGGAGAGCCTGACGGATGGGACCCACGAGGTCCATGGTTGCACGCAGGGAAAGTTCCTCCTTATTACGCACTGTACGTTGGAAGGGCTTCTGTATTTCACGAAAAAACGTTCCCCCCGCTGACAGGTCGGACCCACCAGCTATATCTTCGCACGCAAGGAAGTGCCTCCTTATTACGCACCAAAAAATGAATACCCCCTGCTAGCTGGGACCCACCATAGTGGGTGGCTAACTTGTGGGCCTACTTAGTTGACGAGGATGGAGGGATTTGTCAACTTAGTCAATATGAACGATTCTAGCTCCAGTGATCGTACGATGTCCATCCAACGGCCATAGTGCTTCTTCAACCTCTGGTCTTCTTGCTCCAGCCGCCCAAAGCAGCGTCGGTCGTGCCTCGTGCTCCTGCTTCTCGTGGTCGGCTGTGATGCCGCAGATGCCTCACCGCCCCTACTACTCCCACCGCTGGCCCAGGGTATCCCTCTACTCACCCACACCCCCTGTTATTCTGCGGCGAGGGCAGCCTCACGCCGCAGTCGAACCAGTGAACCCGCGTACTCCTCTCCGCATGGGCATCCACTGCCGTGTCTTCCCCGGCTCCGCGTCGTCCCCTTCCTAGGCCTCGCCGTCGTCCACTGCCTTGGTGCTCTCGGCGCGGCATGGTCAATGTGGTCAATGACCGACTTCCATCAGAAGAGTACTGTACGTGGAGAGGCTGACAGCTGGGTTCACAGCCACAGCCCAGTTTTTTTGTGATTTGCCAAGTAAGTCGCTTTGTCAGGCCTGTTGGGTTGCAAATCTTTCAAGACGAGGAGAGCTTCATTCGGCTGGCCGAGAAAATGGCCTATCAGTAATGAGAAATGGGTTGTACATTTTTAAAACACATTAAACCGGCAATTAGTTTCAAATATTTTTTTTTTCATTTCAAGATTTTAAATTACATTAATTTTTATGCGTGGAGAATTTGTTGGATTTTATATTGCTATACATTTATTTTTAAAATCAGTTTGAACGTGAGTCGAAATTTCGGGATTAAAAACAGTTCGGACCGCACCGAAATATGCAAAATTTCATATAAGTTTTTAACCGTGGCCACAATATGGGCTGTAATGCTAACAAAAGAATATGGGCTCCAAAAAAAACCTTAAGAATTAGCAAATGGGCTGTAAATTATTAGAAATAATGACAGATGGGTTGTATGCTGTTTTCCATGGATTTGAGGCTTTCCTAAAAAATGTTGACGCACAAGCGGTGACTATTGGATGTCCATCAAACAGCCGTCGTGCTTCTTCAATCTCTGCTCTTCTGCCCGCCCTCAAACAAACAAGCCCGCTGGACTGCTCGCTCCCTCCTCCATGACGCCGGTCAGGTTGCCAAGCAGGCCTCACCGCCCCACCGTACTCCCATCGCTGGCCTAGCCATCCTCTACTCACCCACACTTGCTGTTATTCTCCGGTGACGGCAGACGAACCAAGAATCCTCAGACAACAGTACTCTCCACGTGGAAACAACTGCCGAAGTCTTCCTCGCCTCCACGTCGTTTCCTTCCTAGGCACGCCGCCGCCCACCGCCTCGGTGTTTCTCGGCGCTGCCTGGTCAACGTGGTCAACGACCGACATGCATCTGAAGCGGATGTGACGTGGAGAGGACGACACTGGGTCCACGGCCGCACGCAAGGAAATGCCTCCTTATTACGCCGCAAAATAATGATTCCTCCACCGACATCAGGGACCCACCGAAAGGGCCTCTCAGATTTCGCGAAAAAAATGTTACCGCCACTGACAGCTCGGACCCACCAGCTATATCTTCGCACGCAAGGAAGTGCCTCCTTATTACGCACAAAAAAATGAATACTCCCCCTGTTAGCTGGGACCTAGTATAGTGGCAGGCTGACTTGTGGGCCTACTAAGTTGACGGGGACGGAGGGCTTTGTCAACTTAGTCAATATGCATGAGTCTAGCTCCAGTGACCGTACGATGTCCATCCAACGGCCGTAGTGCTTCTTCAACCTCTGGTCTTCTTGCTCCAGCCGCCCAAACCAGCACCAGCCGTGCCTCGTGCTCCTGCCTCCAGTGGTCGGCTGTGATGCGGCGGAGGCCTCACCGCCCCCTACTACTCCCACCGCTGGCCAGGCCATCCCTCTACTCACCCACACCCCCTATTATTCTGCGGTGACGGCAGCCTCACACTGCAGTGAACCAGTGAACCCTCGTACTCCTCTACGCGTGGGCATCCATCGCCGCGTCTTCCCCGGCTCCGCGTCGTCCCCTTCCTAGGCCTCACCGTCATCCACCGCCCTGGTGCTCTCGGCGCGGCGTGGTCAAGGAATGGCTTCCACCGGACGTGGAATGTACGTGGAGAGGCTGACAGCTGGGTCCACGGTCGCAGCAAGGAAGTGCCTCCTTATTACATGCAAAATAATTATTCCTCCACCTGACAGCAGGGACCCACCGGACGGGCCACCGTATTTCACGGAAATAATGTTTCCCCCTGACTGCTGGGACCCACCAGCTACATCTTCGCACGCAAGGAAGTGCGTTCTGGCAAAAAAAAATGATTCGCCCCCCTGACTGCTGGGACCCACCAGCTACATCTTCGCAAGCAAGGAAGTTCCTGACAGTCGGGACCCACCTGGTCGAAGCGTACGTAACGTTGTCATTCTGGTCATGAACGTGTACGTACATATATACTGGTGGATGTAGAGGCGCGCACGTGTCGTAGTAGAGGCGCGCACGTAGCATGTACACGTACGTACAACGTCCAGGGTGCAAGAAAGAAAATACGGCCATGTATGTGTACATACGGGCGGGGTCTCGAACGCCTACTCGCGCATACTTATGACCAGGGCTCGTGTACATGGCTGGGTCGGAACGGAGAAACAGCGTCGTCGTGTTCATGGGGAGGCAACGGAATGCGTCGCCGTGTTCATCGGGAGGCAACGGAACGCGTGGGAGCCAACCGGCTGGGTCGGAATGGAATGCGTGGTCATGTCCATCGGGAGGGCTTGGACGGAACATACGATGGAAACGAGGCCTGGCGTACCGCACAACGGAGGAAACAGACCTCCTATGTTCGGAACGGGGTCCTGTCGATCGGGAGGTGTGTGGCGTACCGCAAAACGGAGGAAACGGACCTCCTACGGTCGAAACGGGGGTCCTGTTGATCGGGAGGGGTGTGGCGTACCGCAAAACGGAGGAAACGGACCTCCTCGGTCGAAACGGGGGTCCTGTTGATCAGGAGGGGTGTGGCGTACCGCAAAACAGAGGAAACGGACTTGTGTTGGAGCGCTACGGTCGAAACGGGGGTCCTGTTCATCGGGAGGAGTGTGGTGTACTGCAAAACGGGACTCCATGGGATACTGTTCATCTCCACCATCGACCTCCTCCAGCCTTCACGGGCTACCGTCGACCTCCTCCGGCCTCCACGGGCTCCCTCGCTCATCCAGCCTCCACCGCGCTACTCCACCGGCCCTCGCTCAACCATCCCTCCACGGGCACCCCTCCACCGCTCTCTGCTCATCCAGCCCTCCACACCACGGGTCCGTTTCAACCACCCCTCCACGGGCACCCTCCACCGTCTCATCGCTCATCCAGCCCTCCACACCACGGGTCCTGTTCATCCAGAGGCAACGCCACCGCTCCTGCTCATCCAAACCGCCGCAACGCTCACTTTGCTCATCCAATCGATCGGCTTGATTATCGGCGATAGCGGCGAATCGCCGATCGGGTTTAGTTAACAGCCATCGATCGATCGCTCGGGTTCGAGAATGTGTAGCTCGCGGTGCAATCGCCGGGTTCGATTAGAGCCCAACGCCTCACTCGGGTTCGATTAGAGCCAATGCCTCGCACACATGCGCCAGACGTGTACGAGAGAAACGCGCATCGCTCGGCCCCCGACCTCCCACCGTAACCGGGAACTCCCTAAAATTTTCCTCGCCCTCGCTTCTACCATGGTTTTTTCCATCATGGACGGCCCAAAGAATGTCATGCAACTGCGTCTCCGGCCCGCCCAAGACGAAAAGCCCATTTTCTGTCATGATTTTTTGTCATAGAAGTAGGAGCCCACCACATCTATGATGGTACCGGGTTTTGTCACAATTATCGTCATAGAAGTGTCATATGTATGACAGAAAAAAATTTCGTTCGGCCCAAAATGTCACGGATGTGTCTTTTTTTTGTAGTGCTTTATCGTATGAAATGCAATCGCCATGTAATTGCTTTACTTTATCACTATGCGGTAGCGATAGTTGTAGAAGAAATAGTTGGTGAGACGACAACGACGCTATGATGGAGATCAAGGTGTCAAGTCGGTGACGATGGAGATCATGACGGTGCTTTGGAGATGGAGATCAAAGGCACAAGATGATGATAGCCATATTATGTCTCATATTATGATTGCATGTGATGTTTATCTTTTATGCATCTTATTTTGTTTAGTACAACAGTAGTATTATAAGATGATCACTCACTAAATTTCAAGGTACAAGTGTTCTCCCTGAGTATGCACCGTTGCGACAGTTTGTCATGCCGAGACAGCATGTGATGATCAGGTGTGATAAGCTCTATGTTCACATACAATGGGTGGAAGCCAGTTTTTCACATGTAGAATACTCGGGTTAAACTTGACGAGCCTAGCATATGCAGATATGGCCTCGGAACACTGAGACCGAAAGGTTGAACGTGACTCACATAGTAGATATGGTCAACATAGAGATGTTCACCATTGAAAACTACTCCATCTCACGTGATGATCGGACATGGTTTAGTTGATATGGATCATGTGATCATTTAGATGACTAGAGGGATGTCTATCTAAGTGGGAGTTCTTAAGTAATATGATTAATTGAACTTTAATTTATCATGAACTTAGTCCTGATAGTTTTTGCATATCTATTTTGTTGTAGATCAATGGTCCATGCTAGCGTTCTCTTGAATTTTAATGCGTTCCTAGAGAAAGCTAAGTTGAAAGATGATGGTAGAAACTAGTTGACTGGGTCCGTAACTTGAGGATTATCCTCATTACTGCACAGAAGAATTACATCCTGGAAGCACCGCTAGGTGCAAGACCCGCTGCAAGAGCAACTCTGGACGTTATGAATGCCTGGCAAACTAAAGCTGATGACTACTCGATAGTTCAGTGTGCCATGCTTTACGGCTTAGAATCGGGACTTCAAAGACGTTTTGAACGTCATGGAGCATATGAGATGTTCCAAGAGTTGAAGTTAATATTTCAAGCAAATGCCCGAGTTGACAGATATGAAGTCTCCAACAAGTTCTATAGCTGCAAGATGGAGGAGAACAGTTCTGTCAGTGAACACATACTCAGAATGTCTGGGTACCATAACCACTTGAATCAGCTGGGAGTTATTCTTCCTGATGATAGTTGAAGGAAATATGCCCTAGAGGAAATAATAAAGTTGTTATTTATATTTCCTTAAATCATGATAAATGTTTATTATTCATGCTAGAATTGTATTAACCGGAAACTTAGTACATGTGTGAATACATAGACAAACAAAGTGTCACTAGTATGCTCTACTTGACTAGCCCGTTAATCAAAGATGGTTAAGTTTCCTAGCCATAGACATGAGTTGTTATTTGATGAATGGGATCACATCATTAGAGAATGATGTGATTGAGAAGACCCATCCATTAGCTTAGCACGATGATCGTTTAGTTTGTTTCTATTGCTTTCTTCATGACTGATACATGTTCCTATGACTATGAGATTATGCAACTCCTGAATACCGGAGGAACACTTAGTGTGCTATCAAACGTCACAACCTAACTGGGTGATTATAGAGATGCTCTACAGGTGTCTCCGATGGTGTTTGTTGAGTTGGCATAGATCGAGATTAGGATTTATCACTCCGATTGTCGGAGAGGTATCTCTGGGCCCTCTCGGTAATGCACATCACTATAAGCCTTGCAAGCAATGTAACTAATGAGTTAGTTGCGAGATGATGCATTATGGAACGAGTAAAAAGACTTGCCGGTAACGAGATTGAACTAGGTATGATGATCCTGACGATCGAATCCCGGGCAAGTAACATACCGATGACAAAGGGAAGTTGTTATGCGGTTTGACCGATAAAGATCTTCGTAGAATATGTAGGAGCCAATATGAGCATCCAGGTTCCGCTGTTGGTTATTGACCGGAGATGTGTCTCGTTCATGTCTACATAGTTCTCGAACCCGTAGGGTCCGCACGCTTAACGTTCGATGACGCTTTGTATTATGAGTTATGTGATTTGATGTACCGAAGGTTGTTTGCAGTCCTGGGTGAGATCACGAACATGAAAAGTAGTCTCTAATTGGTTGAGACGTAAATATCGATAAATTGGAAGGCTATATTTGGACATCGGAAAGGTTCCGAGTGATTCGAGTATTTTTTGGAGTACCGGAGAGTTACGGGAATTCGCCGGGGGAAGTAGTGGGCCTTAATGGGCCATACTGGAAAGGAGAGAAGGGCCTCAAGGAGTGGCCATGGGCCCCCCATGGCAAGTCTGAATTGGACTAGGGAGGGGGCGGCGCCCCCCTCTCTTTCCTTCTCCCTCTCCTACTCCTTCCCTCTCTCCCCTCTTGGAAAAGGAAGGGGACTCCAACTAGGATTGGGAATCCTAGTTGGACCCCCCTATAGGCGCGCCCCTCCTAGGACTGCCTCCTCTTCCTCCCTCCTTTATATACGTGGACAGGGGGCACCCCAATAGCATCACAGACAATCTCTTAGCCGCGTGCGGTGCCCCCCTCCACAGTTACACACCTCGGTCATATCGTCGTAGTGCTTAGGCGACGCCCTGCGCCGGTAACTTCAGCATCACCGTCGCCACGCCTCGTGCTGACAGAACTCTCCCTCAGCCTCAACTGGATCAAGAGTACGAGGGACGTCATCGAGCTGAACGAGTGCTGAACACGGAGGAACCGTACATACGGTGCTAGGATCGGTCTGATCATGAAGACGTACGACTACATCAACCACGTTGATATAACGCTTCCACTTTCGGTCTATGGGGGTACGTGGACACACTCTCCCACTCGTTGCTACACATGACCTAGATAGATCTTGCGTGATCGTAGGATTTTTTTTGAAATTACTGCGTTCCCCAACAGTGGCATCCGAGCCAGGTCTATGCGTAAATGTTACATGCACGAGTAGAACACAAAGAGTTGTGGGTGATAATAGTCATACTGCTTACCAGCATGTCATACTTTGATTCAGCGGTATTGTTGGATGCAGCGGCCCAGACCGACATTACATGACCATGTTCATGAGACTGGTTCTACCGCCGTGCTTCGCACATAGGTGGCTAGTGGGTGTCTGTTTCTCCAACTTTAGTTGAATCGAGTGTGACTACGCCTGGTCCTTGTTGAAGGTTCAAATAGAACACGTACCGAAAAATTGTTGTGGTTTTGATGCGTAGGTAAGAACGGTTCTTGCCTTGCCCATAGCAGCCACAACAAAGTAGAGGACGTCTAACTTGTTTTTGTAGGGCTTGTAGTGATGTGATATGGTCAAGACGTGATGAGATATAAGTTGTTGTATGAGATGATCATGTTTTGTTGAAGTTATCGACAACTGGTAGAAGCCTTCTGGTTGTCTCTTTATTGCATAAGATGCAAGCGCCAAATAATTGCTTTACTTTTTCGCTATGCGAATGTCGGGGGTTGGGTGCGACATATGCCAAAGGATGGATTATCATGGTGGGGGCGAGTAGAACATCACCGCTGCCTGGAAACGGGATGAGGCGAAGGCATGCATGCCGTGAAACTTACCCAACCGGGGCTCTCCGTGGAATAACACCCTCTTGCTGCTGCTGGGGTCTCCGCATGATCACTATGGCAAAGTGGGTACAAGGTTGCTCCTTGAGTTGTTCGGGGTGAGGAAGGAGAAGGGTACGACTGGCTCTTCTCTTCCCTCTATGTGTGTCTAAAACTATTAGGGTCCAACCTCTTGCATGGGTGCCCCGGGGGGTTTATATAGGCCTACCCCCCGGGGGTACAATGGTAATCCGGCTGGGCGTAAGTCCCAGCCGTCAGTCTCTCATGTCGCCGTCTTCTCCGCCGACTTCTGGGGCCCGCCGACTAGTGGGCCCCGCCGATGGTCCAGCATGGGGCCGACAGCCCTTGTCCGCCGCGGGCGGGTCTTGCCGGCTGCGGATTACTATAGTCGTGCTTCTAATGACGCGAGCTTGGTCATGGGGTCATGGCAACAGTGCCGCCGCCTGACGGGCGATCACTATTGCCATTCCCTGTCTTGTCAGTTAATGGCGCTGGAGCCGTGGGAGCGGCAGCCGACTCTTGGAGGCCGACTCCCAGCGGGTCCGTCTAGGGGCGCTCTTGCCGTCTTCTGCACTCCCGCCGACAGGCGGGTCCCGCCATCTTCGGGTCGTATAGACAGGTCGTCGTGGGTACAGGGATCTGCCCACGGGGCTGATGTTAGGGCGGCGTGCTTGATGCTTGCGCCGGACGGAGATCTCCGTCGTCTGACGCTCTGTGGCCATGCACATCCTTTGTGAGCAGGCGGGGATGGGCTGCGAGGCGGCCTCATCCCATCCCGTCTGTAGTCGCATAGGCAGGAGGTGGTTGGAGTCACGGGCCGACTCCCCATAGCCGGCTTCTCCGGAAGTCGCTGGCTGGGAGTTGACTTATCTCGAGGCCGTCTCTGGGACTCGGCTGGGAGGGGCAGTCGGCGGCTCTGCCGCCGACTCTCAGAAGGCGGCTCCTCGTCTTGGGATCTTGAGGGGCGCAGTCTGCCTCGATGTTTCGAAAGGTCCAGGGGCTCGGGTTTGCCTACCCGTGGCCCATTACTCCGACAGTAGTCCCCGAAGCTGGTGAGGTGCCGAGGGCAACATGTCGAAGAGCCTCAACAGTTTCATCCCTCTAATGGAAGAATCTGGGCTTGGCTCATCGTCTCTCTCTTGAGACGACTAGCTGGAGTCGGCCTTGCAGGAGGCCGTCTTGCTCCTCAAAGGTTTTGAAGGTCGTGGCGGGATCCGGGCAGCGTGCCTGATAAGCTTCCAGGCAGCTGCTCGTTGCGGGCCCGCCACGCGACGCCACGCGGCAGGGTCAGTCTGCCCACCCACGCACGTGACGAGACAGGCCCGTCAGGCGGGGCCCGCCACTGCAGCGCCTCGGTGCACGGGCGGATCCGTTGCGGCCGCGCGGGCGGTTGGGTTCCCCACGTCGTTCTCGCGCGCAGAATATCGCCGTGGTCAAATCGGGGCATGGGAAGTGCTGGCGCGATTAATCCCGCCCGCCCCATCGGCTTCTTAGCCTAGGCGCCTATAAGTAGGCGGGAGGAGGGGGGGGGGGGGCGGCGACGCACGCGCACCCATCTCCCTGTTTCCCCGCTTCCTCTTGCTCCTTCTCCTTCCTGCTTCGTCTTCCTCTTGCCTCCGCCGCGCCGGACCATGCCATGCCGCGGAGATGAGCTCCTCCTCCGCCACTGCGCCTCCCGCCGTGCGCTCCGTTGTGTGGGACGGCTCCGAAGTGGACGACGACATCATCGAGTTCCTTCGCCAGACGCGCCGCATCCGGCACAAACTTAGTGCGGACCAGCGCGCGCCGTGGCGAAATAACGCCGGCGCCGGAGGAGGGCGAGCGGGTTATATTCCGCTCGCACCTCATGCGCGGTCTGGGGCTGCCGGTGAGCGGCTTCTTCCGCGCCTTCCTAGAGTTCCACGGGCTCCAGCCGCACCACCTCACTCCAAACACGGTGGTGCTGCTGGCCGCCTTCGCCTCCTTGTGCGAAGGCTTTCTTGGCGTTCTCCCCACCATCGAGCTGTGGGGGGAGTTCTTCCAGGCCAAGCTCGGCACACGTCGCCGCGGCGCGGCTGCTCAGGCGGCACCTTCATCGCGATGCGGAGGCCGGTGGCCGACAACCCCTTCGCTGCCATCCCGCTGATCAAGTCGGTGAAGATGTGGCAGCGCTCCTACTTTTATGTGAAGAATGTCGCTCCGGAAGGCGACTGGGTCAACCTGCCGCCTTACGGAGCCGGCGAGTTGGCGGGGCGACTTCCCAGCTGGTCCCGTCGGGCCAGGATGCTGACTCCTGCAGGCGCCGCCGCCATCGGGCGACTCCGAGTGCTGACGCAGTCGGAGGGCCTGACTGGGGCCGACTTGCTGGCCGCCTTCATGGTGCGCCGAGTCCTTCCGCTCCAAGGCCGACCTCATCTGATCTGTCAGATGAGCGGCCACTGGGACCCCAGTCGGCTGTGCTCCAAGGACATCCCCCACGCGGAGGTGGCGGACACGGTGAACTTCCTGGCGAACTGCGGTCTCACGGCGGAATGACAGTTCGGCAATGAGCCGTACTCGCGCGCCAACCCCCCGCCTGTGGTAAGTCATCCCTCTTGCTCTTCTGGTTTCTTTTTCATCCGAGTCCGACTCTGATTTTCTTTGGTTCTTTCCGAGTCAGAACCCCCTCATGCAGCCCTCAGCCGGCACCACGGGGCTGGCCCGTGAGTTCGTCCCCGACCGGGCGGAGAGCGACGCCGACGACCCCGACTTGGGGGTGGCAGCTATGGAGGCCTACGCCGAGGGAGGAGGAGGGGCCGACGACTTCAGGCCTTCGGCGACCTTCGCCAACTGGCCTGAAGATGACGGTGAAAGGGAAGTCGTCCCCCGCCGCCAAACGAAGGTCAGCCATCCAGGCGCGAGTTCCTCCGCCCGGCTTAGGCGGTCGGCGCGAAGAAGCGCCGGGCCGGGCCGAGCTTGCCAGGCGGCCGGGCGAAGAAGTTCAGGGGGACGGCCGCCGCGACCCAGCGAGAAGAGGCGGTCGCGAAGGCTAACCGCTTCCGCAAGGAAGTGAAGAAGCCGCCGCTGGTCTCTGCGTAAGTGCTTCTTATTTTGTCTTGTTTTCTTCTGGTCCGTCTTGTCCAAGTCTTTTATGTGTCTTCTTCGCATCAGGGCTCCTCTCACCTTGGAGAGGGTCGCCGCCGCCTCCGTCATGGGGTGGCGAGGCGTCGCCAATACTCATGGATTGACCCTACCGCCGACCTCCATTGAGCAATTGGCGCAGAGAAGCCTTGAGGAGGAGGCCGCCCTTTGGAGAGAAGGCGGAGGCGAGAAGGTGGCAGCTTCCGCCCAGAAGAAGCTGGAGGAGGGCAAGCCGCCGTCGCAGCCAAGAGGCGAGCCGAGGAGGCCACAGCGCCTCGGTCGGCGCCGCTCGTCACCCTGCTGAGCTCTGCGCCGCCCGCCCGGAGTTCACAGGGCGAGACGGAGGGAGCGGCGGGTTCCCCGTCGCGGAGAGGGAAGGCGGCGAGGCCTCCTGTCGGGCACGACCGTGGCGCCCGCCGCCTCCACCGATCTGAGAGCGCGAGGCAAACAGCCGGCGGACCCGCTGTGCCGCCGACCGGCAGCGAGGCTGTGGCGAGCTGCTCCTTCAAATCGCCTCGCCGGCCGCGCCGCCGTCTTGAGAAGCGACTTGGCGCCGCGCCCTTTGGAGACCGGCGCCGCCAACTCGGCCATTCGAGACGCCCGGCGACAAGCGCCACGCCCGTTGGGTGGGTGCGAGGAGGCGGCACAGGCCCGCTGAACACGGCGGTTACGGGCGTCGGCGGCTGCGGGCTGAAAGCGGCGCCATCAAAAACTGCACCAAAGCGCACTGGCGTCGCGAGCCGCCCGTCTTGTATGTTTCCTCTTTGAGTTTTCTTGTTCTTCTCCGTGAGGCGGCAGGCACCTGCTGAGTGTAATCCCGAGTTTCGGGCGGCTGGCGGCGGCTCGGAACTCTATCTGTCGATTCCAAATTTTACCTTTGTCTGAAATTCTTACGCGGGAGTATCACAACCTTGGCGCACTTGCCTTCAACCATAGCGTTGAGGAGCTGGGCAAGCGGACTGCCGACTTGTCGAGGCGAGGTGAGTCTTCTTTCTTCTTCGCGAGGGCATCTTTGGCGCACCAGCTGGGCTGTAGTCCCGAGATTCGGGCCGGCCGGTGGCGGTCGGGCGGATCTTCTGGTGACCTTCTTAGCTGATGGCTTCCGTCCTTCTTCTTTTTATTCCTCGAGTCCGCGCCACTCTTGACGGCAGCTGGGTACAGCCAACACCGCCTTGCGTGCCAAGGGAGAATGCAACAAGCTTCGCCGCGAGAGGCTGGAAGGTTCCGTGGCCCGGCTGGGCGCCCGGGCCTTGGAATTCGTCAAGGCATGGTATCGAGGCTGGATCTGGACCGGCTGGCAGCGTTCGGTCGAAGGCCTGGCGGAGCTGCTGGCTGCGGAAGGCGGCCTCGTCGGCGTCTGGCGGCGATCGCCGACTCTACGGACACCAGCGTCTTTGTCCTGGCGGGCTGAGGGCGGTGGTGGCGCCGCCGGAGTGGTTGGGATGAACACAGATTCTGATGAGGACTCGGCGGAGGTGATCGGCTCGATGCGAGGAGGAAAGCGGCGGAGGGCGGAGATGAGATGGAGGCGCCAGAAGACGGAGCAGGCGACCAGCCTCAGCTCGATCGCGCCTCTAGCAACGAGCCGCGCCCATCTAGGCAGACTGCTGCTGGACATGATCAAGCCGAGACTGCCCAGCCGGCCGCCCCGGCGCCTGACGCCGCCGTCTCCTCCGGCCCCCCGAACCCGTCTGTCGCTTCCTAGGCTGCTGTCTCGCCTTCATTTTATCTGCTTTGATAGTCTTTGAAAAAACTTGTTAATTCGCACAATTCCACCCTCGGGGTGTATTTTGAACCTTTGCCCGAAGATCCGGCCAAGGGCCTACGCTATGTAAATATTATCCTAATTTTATCTTTCCTTGCTTATTGCTCTTATGGCTTTTTCCTTTGCCGCCTTCCCTTAGTCGCCGCCTTGCCCATCGGGCAACCGCTCTGCGGACTGCCGTTTGGGTCAAGTGCTTGGCTACCTTTGAGAAGGCAAGTACTTGGCCGTCTTTTAGAGTCTTTTAAACAAGTTGAATAGAAAGCGGCCAGCTGACTACTTAGGAGTCGGTTTGTGCAAAAAGGGGCTGGAAGCCGGTTTAGACTATGTTTATGCTTTGGGTCCTTAGCCATTTTACGTGTGGGCGCCCGTTCTTCCTTACTCCTGCCCACCACAGTCGCTCTGCGAGCTACGGCTTCTGACAGGAGACGGCTTAGGCACCGCACGTTACTTGTCTGGCTGCAGGAAGCATCTCATAGCCCAAGGCGGCGAGTCCCCGGGCCGACTAGTCGAGCCCGGTGCCAAACAACATAATAAAGAGTAACATACTCGAAGGCATAATTCTTATCATACAGATAACAAAAGAGGGCAGTCCCCGAGCTCGTCTCGGGGGGCCCGAAGTCTTGGTACTTTAAACACAAAAGGTAGCGTGGTACATACTGCATCAACTGTAAAATCTTCGGAGGAGATTCGCATTCCATGGCCGTTCCTTCTCTTTGCCGGAGTGGTGCCTCTTGCGTGCTCGGGGCTTCTAAGCGTCGATCAGGTAGTAGGAGTCGTTGCCTAGCACTTTGCTGATAATGAATGGGCCTTCCCAAAGGCGCCCGGCAGCTTGTCTTTGGCGGCTGTTATTGGATCAGCCGGAGCACAAGGTCGCCCTCTTGGAATGATCTTGGCTTGACCTTCTTGTTGTAGTAGCGGCGCAGGCTCTGCTGGTAGATGCTAGACCGGCTGAGTGCCAACAGCCGGCCCTCTTCCAGCAGATCGACGCCATCTTGACGTGCTTCTTCTGCTTCCTCTTCGGTGTACATGGTGACTCGCGGAGAGTCGAACTCTATATCCGTTGGGATGGCGGCGGCACCATAGGCGAGGAAGAAGGGTGTGAAGCCAGATTGACTTGTTTGGAGTCGTCGCGCAAACTCCGGAGGATGGTGGCAACTCCTCAAGCCAGCGGTGGCGAGCGCTCCGATGGTTCGACCGATCGAGGCTTGATGCGAGACGAGGATGAGGCCGTTCGCTCGCTCCACTGGCCGTTTGACTGCGGATGGGCAATGGGCGCTAAGTCGATCGGATGCCTTGCGTCGCGAGAAGCAGGCGAGGCGCCTTTGGCAAAATTTGTGCCGTTGTCGGTGATGATGCTGTGTGATGCGCCGTGCGAGTCGTGATGTCGGTGATGAAAGTCACTGCGGTAGGACCGTTCAACTTCTTGATGGGTTTTGCTTCTATCCACTTGATAAACTTGTCCACGCGACAAGTAAGTGAGTTAAACCGCCTCATGCCGTTTTGAATGGTCCCACCATGTCCGGGCCCCAAACAGCAAAGGGGGCGATGCGATGGGGATAGTCTTGAGTCGCGAAGCCGGCTGAAAGCGGCTTGGAGCGGAACACTGGCACCTTGCATTTTAACTAATTCCTTGGCCTCTTCTAGTGCAGTTGGCGGAAGAAACCTTGTCGGAAGGCTTTGGCGGAGAGTGCTCTTGAGCCGCATGATGGCGCTTTTCGCCTTGATTAATGTCTTGAGAATCGCTTGGCCTTGCTCGGCTCGGCCTTAGCGCTGGTAGACACCAATGACGCTGCGCTGACCAGCTCTCTGTTGAGTATAGTGTAGGCTGCCGCTCGGCGTTGTACTTGCCGAGCCAAGGTCTCATCGGTTGGTAACTCTCCGCTTACTAGGAACTTGAGGATGGGCTGGGCCCATGAGGTGCTGCTATTTCTTCAACTGCGATCTGCCACTTGGACGAGGGCGGCGGGCTGGGAGGCGGCGGGCTGGAGTCCGCAGCAGCTTGCTGGGTTGAAGGAGTCCCCGGGCCAACTGGCGCAGTCCCCGGGCCAAGTGTTGGAGTCTTTGCAGTGGTGGCCGCAGTCCCCGGGCCGAGTTCTGAAGTCCCCGGGCCGGCTTCGACTGCAGCATTCTTGGGGCCGTCTTCAAGAATTATCGTGCCGTCTGCTGAGGCTTTGGAGTCGGATCCGACTCTTCAGGGGGAGCCGGCACAAAAATGGAGTCTGATTCTGGTGACGGCTTGACAAATGGCTTGAGGAGGCGCTAAAGGGCAACGCCGGATGGTATTGCCTGGCGGGTGGAGCCGATTCTTGCCAGGGTATCTGCTTGGTCGTTGTCGTTTCTTGGCACATGGAGGAACTCGCACCCCTCAAAATATCCACTCAATTGCTGTACCAGAAGCGGTAGCTTCGCCATGTTCTGCGTCTTTGGCGTCGATCGCTGGATGTTGTTGGACCACCAAGTCGAATCGCCATAACACGGATCCGCGAATGCCAAGCTCTTTGGCAAGCGGAGCCGTGAATGGCGCCTCGATTCGGCGGCGTTGTTGGAGGCGGCAAAATGGATCTGCAGCGTGTACTTGAGCTTGTCGCCTTTGGGGGAAGTGAGGACAACGCCGGCTCCCAAGCCGGTGCGCATTTTGGAGCCATCGAAGTGCATCCGCCAATGGGTGGAGTAGATCGCTGGCGGCAGGTACTGGGTCTCGGCCCAGTCGACGAGGAAGTCGGCCAGTGCTTGCGACTTGATGGCAGTGCGGGGCTGGTAATAGATGGTGTAGGGGGCCAGCTCTATGGCCCATTTGGCCACTCGGCCAGAAGCATCTCGGCTTGCGATGATCTCGGCTAGTGGGGCTGTGCAAACCACAGTGATTGGATGCTCTTGAAAGTAAGGCTTCAACTTCTTGGCGGCAAAGTGCATGCCGTAACACATCTTCTGGTAGTGGGGGTAGTTCTGCTTGGAGGTCGATAGTACTTCGCTCAGGTAATATACTGGTCTCTGGACAGGTAGCGCCTTGCCTTCCTCCTTGTGCTCAACTACAATGACTGTGCTGACTACCCTGCTGGTGGCGGCAATATACATGAGCATGGGCTCCTTGGGAGTTAGGGCCGCCAGCACGGGGGGAGTAGTCAGCATTTTCTTCAACTGGAGAAAAGCTTCGTCCGCCTTGTGGTTCCATTCGAAGAAGGTGGTCTTCTTCATGAGCTGGTACAAAGGAAGAGCTTTCTCGCCTAGCCGGCTGATGAATCGGCTGATGGACGCCAAACAGCCGGTGAACTTTTGCACATCTAGCAGTCGGCGGGGTACTTCCATCCTCTCGATTGCCTTGATCTTCACGGGGTTGCACTCTATGCCACGTTCGGAGACCAGGAAACCAAGGAGTTGGCCGGCTGGTACTCCGAAGACGCACTTCTCTGGGTTGAGCTTGATCTGGAATCGGCGCAGATTCTCAAAGGTCTCCTTGAGGTCTTCCAACAGTGTTCCTCGCTTTTCCGTCTTCACCACCACATCGTCCACGTAGACGTGGGCGTTTCTGCCAAGCTGCTTGAGGAGGCACTTCTGCATGCAACGCTGAAAGGTGGCGCCGGCATTCCTTAAGCCGAACGTCATGGTCAGGTAGCAGAAGGCTCCAAACGGCGTGATGAAGGCGGTCTTCAATCTGTCGGCCGGGTTCAGCTTGATCTGGTGATATCCTGAGTATGCATCTAAGAAGCTCAACAGCTCGCATCCGGCTGTGGAGTCTATCACCTGGTCAATTCTCGGCAGAGCGAACGGGTCCTTGGGGCAAGCTTTGTTGAGGCTTGTGTAGTCAATACACATCCGCCACTGCTTGTTCTTCTTGATGCCAGGACGGGTTTGCTAACCATTCGGAAAAACACTTCCATAATGAAACCGGCTGCTAGGGCCGGGCTATCTCTTCTCAACAACTCTTCTCTTCTCTTGACAGTAGCGCAAGGGCTGCTGCGACGGGCTTCATCAGATCGGACATGTAACTTGTGCTCGGCGAATTCCGTCGGTACACAGGCATGTCTTTAGGGACCATCGAAAATGTCGATTCTCACAGAGAAATCGACGAGCTCGCCTTCCTATTTAATGTCAAGGTTTGCACCTCTGACAAGCATACCTCTCCGGGTGCTCGGGTCCAAGGGTATCTTCTTCGTTTCTTTGGCGGCTTGAGCAGGCCCTCAGCCTCCGACTCCTTGGGGTTGGGCGACATCTCTGGCTGCTTGCCGGCCATCGCCACAACCCGATCAAGAAGACGCTTCTCAGCCGCAATCACCAGGGACTCGGCCAGCCGACTACTTTCGGCCGCGCAAGCGGATGACTTTCTGTAGTCGCCGGCTACGGTCAGAATCCCCTTGGAACTCGGCATCTTCATCTTGAGGTAGGCGTAGTGGGGGACCGCCATGAACTTGGCCAGACCAGGTCGGCCAAGCAGAGCGTGGTACGGGCTTTCGAGGTCCACCACTTCGAACCAGACTGGCTCTCGGCGAAAATGATCTTTGTCCCCAAAGAGGACGTCTATCAGGATCTTGTCGATTGGTGAGCAGGAAAGGCCAGGTACAATGTCGTGGAACACAGTCCGGCTACTCCGAAGCTGTCTTTGCTTGATTCCTAACTTCTCCATCGTGTCCTTGTACAGGATGTTGATGCTGCTGCCTCCGTCTATCGGCACTTTCGCGAGAAGCGGCGCCCGCCTATCGCGGCAAGGGTGGCTCCCAAGACCAGGGCGTAGGAGCGCGGATTGGCATCACCTCACGGGTGATCAGCTCGACTCAAGCGATAGGTTTCTCGGACGGTGCATGAACTCTGGGGTATATGATCATTGCATTCACTTCTTCTGCTGCAGCCGCTTTCTTTGCATCGATCGTCGGCCACACCTGGTGAACACTACATAAGCTCCATGCTCTTACGGGTACTCGTCTTGTCTCGCCGACCGGCACGACGGCCGGACTCTTTGAGGGGCGGCGGGGAGGCGAAGGCCGTCTCCTTGGCGATCTGGTGAGCGGTGGCATTTCGGGTGGTGTGGTTTGGCGGCCGGCTACCGCTATGGAACTGCGGGGACCATCTAGAGTCTCGCTCGTAGAGAAAGCCGGCAACAGTTGGATTTGCCGCCTTTACATCGCAGCGAGGCTGCCCCTCGCTGCTGGTCTTCAGCGCCGCCACTGCGGCTGTTGGAAGCTGGCTGCGGGCCTTGCGCTTGTGATCATTCTTCTTTGTCGCCGATTTGGTGTCGCCAGCCGGAGTTACGGGAGCTCGAGGAGCCACCTTGCGGTCGACCGACTTCAATCTCCGTCTTCATGGGCGAAGTCGGTGTGGCGTGCTTATCCGCTATGACCAGCAGCTCGTCGAGGGTTTCCGGCTCGTCGCAAAGGAGCTTGTGCTTGAGGAGGGTGCCTTCTCTGCACCCGGCGGTGAAGTAATCGATAGCCTGCACCTCGTGCACTCCCTCGCAGGAGTTCCGGAACTCGGCCCAACGCGTGAGGAAGTCGCGAGTGGACTCGTTGGGGCCTTGCACGCACAAGGAAAGCTGGCGAGGCTTGGGAGGTCGCTTGTATGTGCTCGTGAAGTTGCCGACGAAGGCCTCGGTGAAGTCGACCCAGCTGTTGTTGCTGCGGGGCTTCAAGCTGTTCAACCATGTCCGGGCCGTGCCCTGGAGCATGAGGGGAACGTATTTTACGGCAACGCGCTTGTTGCCGTTCGCTATGCTGACGGCTGTGGAGTAGTCAACTAGCCGGTCCTCTGGCTTCACGGAGCCGGTGTATTTGGGTGTATCTCGGGGGAGTGTGAACCCTCTGGGGAAGGGCTCGTCTCGGATGCGAGGTCCGAAACACAGCAGGCCCAACTCGTCTTCCTCTTCCAACGCCAGGGATCGGTGGAGTCGGTCGATCCGGTGGCGGGCGTCGTTTTCTCCGACTCCCTCTCTGCGGCCAAGGCAATCGCCGAGAGTCGGATGCTCGACGGGTGGTGGGGATACTCGCCTTTCTCTATGGGGAGGAGGAGGCAGATAGTCGTCCCGCCGCTCCATTGCTCTTGGGCGGCCGTCTTGGTCGCGCTCGATGGAGATGTGAGTCCGACTGTGGCTGACAGCCGGATCCTTGTTTTTTCTTCCACGGACACTGCCAGTCGGCGTCCGAGACATCGCGCCTTGATCTCGGCGGGAAGGCAAGTCGCTGTGTTGTCGTCGCGGCGCCTCCGTGCGGCAGCCGGCTTTGTCTTGCGCGACAACCGCGTCGAGGAGCTGCTGGACTCGCTCCGTCATCAGGCGGCGCTCCTCGCCCTCGAAGTTATCCAGCTCGTCCGCCGCCGCCTGGGCGGCGCGGATGTTCTCCGCGGGTGTGGTGTACACAGGGCAATTGGCCCCAAACAGGTTGGCGATGGCTACGCCGCGCTGCTGGACCGTGCCTAGGCGGCTAGGCCCAGTCGGATCCGGCGAGCCGCCCATGGCGCGAGCCATCTCACGCTGGTAGGCTTCTGACAAGCGTATCATGCTTGTCAGCTTCTTCGCGCCTACGAGGAGCTGAAGGCGGCGTGCCTCCAGCGTCCCAGCGTCAGCGTCTTCCGGAATAGGCGCGGTCAGGTCTTGCAGAACCGCGTCGAGAGGGTCATGAGCTCCCTCACCGGAAGGCTCACTATGACCGATGACGAGCACTTCCGTGACGGTGCTTCCGCCGCTCTCCGCGCGAGGGAGCGGCTAATCGTAGACCACCACGTTGGTAGGGAACGCGTCAAGCGACGCGGTGTCGGAGTCGACCAGCATCGGGTCGGTGGAGCCTACGGACTCCAGGTCGGTGGCTCGCCGGTGACGTGGAGCTGCTCGAGGAGGCCCGCGAGGAGGCTCTCGGGGCCGCCCGTGCCTGCGTCGGATGCAGGCTCGTCGGAGAGGCGAACCTCGCCGACAAGTTCGGCGAGCAGCTGTCGCGCAAGCGATCTCAGCGCCATGCAGCGTTAGTGCGAACTACATGCGGCGTGCCGGGCTGGCTGCGCTTCGCCGAGGAGGAAAAGGGCTCCCGTCGAGCAGGTCTCGGAGCGGTGCACCTAGCCCCACGGTGGGTGCCAAATGTCTGGGGTTGGGTGCGACATATGCCAAAGGATGGCTTATCATGGTGGGGGCGAGTAGAACGTCGCCGGTGCCTGGAAACGGGATGTAACGTCCCGAGACCGACGATCCAGAAGACTTCCATATTTTTGTGACCTCTGTGTGTTTCATTTGTGCCTGCCCTTTTATTTTTGCGTTGCATCATGTCATCATGCCATCATCTCATAAATCTTTTGCAACTCAACTAAATAAATGGCATGGATCTTTGATCCATTTAAATCGAGGGGATTCACATGGTGATTCTCTTTAAAACATATCCTCTCGATATTTAGAGAGCTATAGCAAATATTCCAATTATTTGGATTTACCATAACACACTTGCAAATTATCCCAATGCCTTTGTTATCTTAATTCTTGGTCTCCAACTTTGCCATTTATTCTTTCATCATTTTCCGGAGCAACACCAAAAATCTCAACATTTTTGGACACTTCAAAAACCTAGTCCTAGTTCAAACCCATTTGAATTAAATTCAAATGAGTTTGACTTTAAATCTTTCGGTCATGCCCACTTCTATTTTTCTTGGATCAAGCTCATTTTTATGAGTCCGGAAAAATTAACCCCATGCTCAAATTATTTCTCCAACCCTTTCTTTATCTCACTTTTCTTTCTTTGCTATTTACTGCTTTTGGTAAATAAAAGAGAAGTGGGGGATTAGTGAGAGAGAGAGAGGTAGCCTGCACCCGTCGGCCTCTTGGGCCTGACCAACCAGGCCGGCACATCCCGCAGGCCCATCCATTGGCCTCCACCAGCCCACCTAACCCCCTCGTAAACCCTAGCCCGGCCATCGCTCGAGCCCTCGCTCTCTCCCTCGTTCCCCTCGATGCGCCGCCGCAGGGAGAGCAGCACCGTGCCCTCGTCTCGTTCCCCTTGCGCTGCCAGAGAGGAGCAGAGCCCCGCTCCTCCCGACCCACCTCGCGCGCGACCCCGCCGCCGAACCATCTCCGTCGCCACACACACACACGCTCACAGCCAGCGCCGCTGGAGTTCCATCCCCGCGCCCGATCTGCTACAAGCCGCGCCGCTGGCCAAGTCCCTCGACCCACCGACCAGAGCCGCCTCCTCTGCGTCCCGTTGACCCGCGCCCGTCCGCCTCGGAGCCGGCCTCCACTGCCTCCTCCCTCACCTGCCGCGTCCTCCTCGTCGCCTCCGCACCTCCAGCCGGCCATCGGAGCCCGCTCGCACCTGCCGGGCTACACCTCGTGCGCCCTCGTCCTCGTTCCCGCACCGCTCGTCGCCAAGGCCAAGTGCAGGACGCCTCCGTCCTCCGTCCCCTACGACCTCGCGTCGTCTCGCTGCACGAGCCGTCCTCTCCGGCCAACTCCGAGGCCCTGGCCCGACGCCCACGCCTCTGCTGCTTCGTCGCCCTCCTGCGCCTCCCGCGAACCCGCCTGTCTCCTTATCCTCCAGGCCACCCGTCGCGCCCTTCTCTTTCTTTGAGGCAGCCACCGGCGCCCAAGCGCCTGCCCTGCCATGGCCTCTGCCTCTTTGGCCGACCCATTGCTGCCGTGCACAACCTCTGCCGTGCCACTGTGCGTGTTCTCCGCTGCTCCTGAAGATCGAAACCCGAGGCCTTTGGTGTTGTTCGGATTTCGCCAAGACGGACCCGTCAAGTACCCTTCGGATTCGTCAAGACTCTCATGTACAACTACACCCGATGATGCGACAAGTACCCTGACTACGTGTACATCTACACCGCCAAGACTGGACCGACAAGTACCACGAGGTCGCGTGTACCACTACCGTCGACCTGAACATCTACGAAAACATGTACAACTACCGTCGCCACGTGAACAACTACTTCCACTACCGTCGCGAGAACGACTACTTCCTCTATGGCACATGTACCACTACTTCCTTCGCCGAACTCGATCCGCCCCGAAAATGCATGCTTCGAAGGTATAACGCTGAGACGATGCCCATGAGCGAATGCATGTTGTATAAGATGAACCGTAGGTTTGCCTCGTGCCCGTTTGTTTCGTGCACGTTCCTCCTCATTTGCCATGCCGTCGACCCGTGGGAACCCGGTAACCGGGATCACCCCACCATCTTTTGCATGTTCCGCACATCCGCACGCTTCCTTTTGCACCGGTATCTCCATGAGCTACCGGAACCGATATGTTGCCGTGGCATCATTTTTGGATTCGCCGCCGTGGCACCCGTTTTGTTCCGCCATGTTGACAAAATGCTTCATAACATGCTCATGTCAACATTTGCATAAAAATTGCTTAAAACTTGCATATGTCATCCGCATCATGATAACAACAATTAAAATGTTTAAATTGTTGTTGCATTAAATTGCTAAATGCATATGGGGATTTACGGATTTGTTGTTTTTATGTCGGCCCCATTTAAATTGTTTAGATGGTACAGTTTTGATATGCTTCACCACTTGCCATGTTAACCAATATTTAATATTGTTGGGTACATAACGAGAGAGAACTAAATAATTGATGTGGTGTTTAGTCAATATGCAACTCGTTGCATATTGAGCTCCATTAACTTGTAGTTTTGTTTGTGCATATTGCCATGCCATGCCTCATTAAACCGGACATGCATCATACTTGTTTGTGCATCATGCCATGTTTATGTGATGGTTGTTTACTATGTTGTTTGTTTCTTTCCGGTTGCTTCTCTCGTTAGCTTCGGTTTAGTTCGGAGTTGTGAGGATTAGATTCGACTATGTCCGTTTGTCTTCTTCATGGACTCGTTCTTCTTCCTTGCGGGATTTCAGGCAAGATGACCATACCCTCGAAATCACTTCTATCTTTGCTTGCTAGATGCTCGCTCTTTTGCTATGCCTATGTTGCGTTACCTTCCACTTGCTAAATCATGCCACCCACATTGCCATGTCAAACCTCTAACCATCCTTTCCTAGCAAACCGTTGTTTGGCTATGTTACCGCTTTGCTCAGCCCCTCTTATAGCGTTGTTAGTTGCAGGTGAAGATGCAGTTTGTTCCTTGTTGGAACATGGAGATGTTGTTCCTTGTTGGAACATGTTTACTTGTTGGGATATCACAATATATCTTATTTAATTAATGCATCTATATACTTGGTAAAGGGTGGAAGACTCGGCCTTATGCCTGGTGTTTTGTTCCACTCTTGCCGCCCTAGTTTCCGTCATACCGGTGTTATGTTCCTTGATTTTGCGTCCCTAACGCGGTTGGGTGATTTATGGGACCCCCTTGACAGTTCGCTTTGAATAAGACTCCTCCAGCAAGGCCCAACCTTGGTTTTACCATTTGCCACCTAAGCCTTTTTCCCTTGGGTTCTGCAGACTCAAGGGTCATCATTATTTTAACCCCCGGGCCAGTGCTCCTCCGAGTGCTGGTCCAAATTAGAGCCACTTGCGGTGCCGCCTCGAGGCAACTTGGGGTATCTTCGGTTGCCGTACGTAGTGTTCATCCGGTGTGCCCTGAGAACGAGATATGTGCAGGTCCTATCAGGATTTGTCGGCACATTCGGGCGGCTTTGCTGGTCTTGTTTTATTCTTTGTCGAAATGTCTTGTAGTCCGGGATTCGAGACTGATCGGGTCTTCGGTAGAAGGAATATCCTTCGTTGACCGTGAGAGCTTATAATGGGCTAAGTTGGGACACCCTGCAGGGTATTATCTTTCAAAGCCGTGCCGCGGTTATGAGGCAGATGGGAATTTGTTAATGTCGGTTGTAGAAAACCCGAAGTTGACCTTAATTAAAATACACCAACCGCGTGTGTAACCATGATGGTCTCTTCTCGGCGGAGTCCGGGAAGTGAACACGGTGTTGGAGTTATGTTTGGCGTAAGTAGTTTCAGGATCACTTCTTGATCGCTACTAGCTTCACGACCGTGCTTTGCCTCCTCTTCTCGCTCTCTTTTTGCGTATGGTAGCCACCATATATGCTAGTCGCTTGCTGCAGCTCCACCTCACTACCTTCTCCTACCCATAAGCTTAAATAGTCTTGATCTCGCGGGTGTGAGATTGCTGAGTCCCGTGACTCACAGATACTTCAAAACCAGTTTGCGGTGCCGATGAAACCGTGCAGGTGGCGCATCCGAGCTCAAGGAGGAGCTCGATGAAGATCTGTTCATTGTGTTGTTTCGTTTGAGTTGATCAAGTAGTGGAGCCTAGTTGGGACGATCGGGGATCTTTGTAGCATTTGGGGTAGTCTTCTTTTATTTTGGTTCCGTAGTCGGACCTTGATTGTATCTGTATGATGTAATGCTTTACTCATGTATTGTGTGAAGTGGCGATTGTAAGCCAACTATGTATCTCTTTCCCTTATGTATTACATGGGTTGTGTGAAGATTACCTCACTTGCGACATTGCTTTCAATGCGGTTATGCCTCTAAGTCGTGCTTCGACACGTGGGAGATATAGCCGCATCGAGGGCGTTACAAGTTGGTAATCAGAGCCATCCCCGACTTAGGAGCCCCCTGCTTGATTGGTTGCTCGCGTTGTTCAGTCTAGAACAAAAATGTTTTAAGTCTTAGGATTATATATCGGAGAGTAGGATTCTTTTTACTCCTCGGTCCCTTCGTCGCTCTGGTGAGGCACCCTGACGTAGATGTTTTGACTTTTCTCTCCTCAAATTTCACTAAATTTTTTTTAGGATCACGCGGGTATCTTGGAATCGTTCCGATGGTTTTGTGACGAGAACATTGTTCTTGGTGCCTCCTGTCATTTAGGGGTTGTGGCAGTGTCCCGGGGAGTTGAGCTCCGAGGTGTTGTCGTCACAATTTTATCGTTGCAGATTCTGGAATACGAGCTTTGCCGACATCGAAAATCTCTTTTATGCAGTTGTTGGTGAGATAACCTCGATAACCCGATCTTTGGGCGAGCTCGAGAGTATTGCCATAACTCATATAACGGATGCTTTTGAAGGTCGAGGTAAGCGATTTCGAAGGTTTCTTGGTTATGTGTTGAAGGATGGATACAATTTGGATCTAGGTATTGTTAGTTTGGGTGATATATTTTGTGTCCCTGTATCCCCAACACCTGATTGCATAACCAGAAAGTTTCGGGAGTTTATAAGTGGGAATTCAAGTATCTCGTAGGATATCTTTCCAACACACACATGATACGATATGGGATCTATCATATGTTTGTTTCCGGCTTATTCTGCAAGCCAAATCCTTTGTTTTGTTTTATTTGTGGTATTCGAGTTGCTTCAATGCCAAGTGTTGATTCCATACCTTATTCTAAACGGTGTTCTCATATTTCTATGTGGATGCTAATCCTTCTTGTTCATCAAGGTCGTCTTTTCAATCCTTTCCAACCGTGTGCTTCTCTCCAATTAAATCCGATCATTCCAACATTCACAAGATCAATTCTAAGCTTTTTCTCAACGGTGTTCATTTCATCCGACCCAAGTTGCCTTTGTTTTCCCACCCTCCACCCTTTTCTTCAAGGACTCAGATTTCTTAATCAAGTATCCATTTTATCGAGTGAAGTTTCATCATTCTTTTCCTTTAATGTTTTATCCGGTGATTTCTCATGAAGACGCTAAGGAAGCTTCAACCTTATCATTGTTCCATTCTAATTTTCTTCTTCGATGGATTCAATTCAAGCTTTGTCGATCATATCCTTTTCACCGTTTCAAATGTTTTCCCATACCGGTGCACCTCATAATCTTTCAGTTCTTGTTATTCAATTGTTCCGGAGTGTTGAAGATATCTCAGAAGGTTCATGTTTCCATTCTTAATCCGTTCAAACTATTTCAAGATTGTTATCTCATTCAAGCCATTTAATTCAACCGGCGCAATCTATCTTTTAAATCGTTCAACGGTGTTTCTTTTGAGTGGGCCCTAACCCACATGTCTTTTCCCAGGATCTTACCTGACTCTTCTAATTTTCCCAGAGCTATTCCAAATTCTTTTCAAAGTGTGACGTAAGAATGAATTTTCATCAGTCACATGCCTTCTCCAAGGTCGCTTTCAATATTTTTTCTCATCTTTGGCTCAACCTTTCCTCTTTTAATCCTTCCGGAGTTTCTCAACAATTCATGGTGGTGTTTCTCGTCGTCATTCTCGAATTTTGAAGACCGAAGAAGAGTTTCTCTTTAATCTTGCTCCATTCTCTTCAAGATTCATGGTTCTAGCTTCGTGCCATCCTCTCATAATTGTTTTAGATTGTGAGAATTCTTTTCACCCATCCGGAGCAATTCAGGAGTCTTTTCAGTTTGATTCTTCTGAGCCCATCATCTCAGAATTATTCATTCCAGCTTTCAGCTCTTGTTTCCCAAATCTTACTGGTGCATCATTCAAGTATTCTCCAATCAGCTCGTCATCTATTCGTTCACTTGTATCTAAATCCCCTCAAGTATCTTCGTTCATTTTCTAATTCTTCCCAAGGTTTCGCTATCTTTTCTTTGTTTGTTTTTTTAAATCTTACGGTGGTTCGTTCAAGAGTTCTCTTCCTTCGTTATTATATAGATTCATTCGTTCTACCCAAATCCTACCGGCGGATCGTTAAAGACCTTCCCAAGTTGAGCAATATCTCTCTTCAATCCTTTTTCAACGAGTATAAGTAGTATGCCTAATCCGTTTCTTGTCATCAATCTAAATTGGTGAAGGATACGCATAACATAATTCTTGTTCTTGTTTCATCCAAGTGATTGATTCATTCTTTCGGAGTTCGTAATGGTATCAATTTCTCAGTTCTAAGTTGTTCATCTCTTCTTTCCGGAGTTTGTTCATCATATCACATTCTCGGTCCGAGATGCTTCATCTTTTCTTTCCGGAGTTCAAAGTTTTCTCGGTTATATCATTTCAAAGCTTCTTCTTATCACTGCAAGGCTTCACCTTGTGTTTTCAACTTCTCTTTCTTTCTATCACCCTTTTGTTTACCGGAGTTCTTCATGGAGGCTCTACATGATGGTTCGTCAAGGATTCTTTTCATTCTTCAATTGTTCTTCAAGATTTCTCTCGGAGTTAAGATCCGTCAAGCCATACTTCAAAATAAACATGGTGTTGCAACACATGTTTTGTTTTGAGGAGTTCAAGTATTCTTCATCTTGCATTCTGAGGTGCAATTCTTTCTACCTTATCTTTTGAGATGGTGTTATGTCATTTTTACAGTTTCCTTCATGTTTCATGATACACAAGTTCAGGAATGAGATATTTAAACCCATCATCTTCCTCCTTGGAGTTATCTTGGTATAGATTTCACCTAAAGCCTTCCCTAAGGAATGTTGCTATTGTGGTGCTTATCAATGATCTAAGTTATCTCTCTATCATCTTGGTGAAGAAGTTTTCATCTTCTTGTTGATCTCAATCCAATCAACTGTTTCCGTTAGTGGCGGGTTGTCACCTCATAATTTTGAGATGTGTTCCATAAGCCCACAACAAGCTTGTTCCTTTCGTTGTTGATAATCCAACAATTCCGTTCTAGCATTTCTTGTAAGCGTGCTCTTTCAAGATCTTGTTTCCCTTCGTCCATTCCATTCCATTCTTTCATTTCTTCCGGAGGCATTGTGATGTTGCTCTCTTCGTCCCATCATCTCGTTTTGCCAAGATTATATTCTTTTCTTGCTTATCCATTTAACCAGAGTGCGGTCTGAAATCTTTCTTACCCCTTGTACCATTCTTTCAATAGTTCCGGAGGCAGTGTGTTGTTGATTTCATCAAGTATCATACCATCTTTTCAAGTTCATGTTCAATTCCTTCCATTTACAGTCGGAGTGCTGCCCAAATTATATCATTCTTATTCCTTCTCTATCTTGTTTTAACCGGAGGGTTCTGTCTATCATTCCTCTTCTAACCGGAGTCTCATCCAAGTGCTTTCATTTTGCCAAGCTCATATTCTTTATCTTCCATTTCCAACCGGAGTGTTGTCGTAATTGATCCTTATCGTTCCTTGTACACCTCGTTTCTACCGGAGTGCTTGCATGTACTTCTTGTCCATTGCAACCCTTTTCCTTATGTCTTTTAACCTACAAGGTTCTTGTAATGTTCCTTGTTCCTCTTTGTTAACAGAGTGTTTGCAATCTCGTTCATCTTCATTGTATCCTTTCTTTCACTTTGTTCAACCTCTCAAGGTTCAAGGTTTCACTCGTTTGTCAAAGAAGCGACTTTGTTTTACCTCTTCCTCTCCCGTCTCTCTCCGGTGCCATCCTAGATCTCGGGACGAGATCCTCTTGTAGTGGTGGAGTGTTGTAACGCCCCGAGACCGACGATCCAGAAGACTTCCATATTTTTGTGACCTCCGTGTGTTTCATTTTTGTCTGCCCTTTTATTTTTGCATTGCATCATGTCATCATGCCATCATCTCATAAATCTTTTGCAACTCAACTAAATAAATGGCATGGATCTTTGATCCATTTAAATCGAGGGAATTCACATGGTGATTCTCTTTAAAACATATCGTCTCGATATTTAGAGAGCTATAGCAAATATTCCAATTATTTGGATTTACCATAACACACTTGCAAATTATCCCAATGCCTTTGTTATCTTAATTCTTGGTCTCCAACTTTGCCATTTATTCTTTCATCATTTTCCGGAGCTCCACCAAAAATCTCAACATTTTTGGACACTTCAAAAACCTAGTCCTAGTTCAAACCCATTTGAATTAAATTCAAATGAGTTTGAATTTAAATTTTTCGGTCATGCCCACTTCTATTTTTCTTGGATCAAGCTCATTTTTATGAGTCCGGAAAAATTAACCCCATGCTCAAATTATTTCTCGAACCCTTTCTTTATCTCACTTTTCTTTCTTTGCTATTTAATGCTTTTGGTAAATAAAAGAGAAGTGGGGGATTAGTGAGAGAGAGAGAGGTAGCCTGCACCCGTCGGCCTCTTGGGCCTGACCAACCAAGCCGGCACATCCCGCAGGCCCAGCCATTGGCCTCCACCAGCCCACCTAACCCCCTCGTAAACCCTAGCACGACCATCTCTCGAGCCCTCGCTCTCTCCCTCGTTCCCCTCGATGCGCCGCCGCAGGGAGAGCAGCGCCGCGCCCTCGTCTCGTTCCCCTCGCGCTGCCAGAGAGGAGCAGAGCCCCGCTCCTCCCGACCCACCTCGCGCGCGACCACGCCGCCGAACCATCTCCGTCGCCACACACACACACGCTCACAGCCAGCGCCGCTGGAGTTCCATCCCCGCGCCCGATCTGCTACAAGCCGCGCCGCTGGCCAAGTCCCTCGACCCACCGACCAGAGCCGCCTCCTCTGCGTCCCGTTGACCCGCGCCCGTCCGCCTCGGAGCCGGCCTCCACCGCCTCCTCCCTCACCAGTCGCGTCCTCCTCATCGCCTCCGCACCTCCAGCCGGCCACCGGAGCCCGCTCGCACCTGCCGGGCTACACCTCGTGCGCCCTCGTCCTCGTTCCCGCACCGCTCGTCGCCAAGGGCAAGTGCAGGACGCCTCCATCCTCCGTCCCCTACGACCTCGCGTCGTCTCACTGCACGAGCCGTTCTCTTCGGCCAACTCCGAGGCCCTGGCCCGATGCCCACGCCTCTGCTGCTTCGTCGCCCTCCTGCGCCTCCCGCGAACCCGTCTGTCTCCTTAACCTCCAGGCCACCCCGTCGCGCCCTTCTCTTTGCTGAGGCAGCCACCGGCGCCCCAAGCGCCTGCCCCTGCCATGGCCTCTGCCTCTTTTGGCCGACCCGTTGCTGCCGTGCACAACCTCTGCCGTGCCCTGTGTGCGTGTTCTCCGCTGCTCCTGAAGATCGAAACCCGAGGCCTTTGGTGTTGTTCTGGATTTCGCCAAGACCGGACCCGTCAAGTACCCTTTGGATTCGTCAAGACTCTCATGTACAACTACACCCGATGATGCGACAAGTACCCTGACTACGTGTACATCTACACCGCCAAGACCGGACCGACAAGTACCCCGACGTCGCGTGTACCACTACCGTCGACCTGAACATCTACGAAAACATGTACAACTACCGTCGCCACGTGAACAACTACTTCCACTACCATCGCGAGAACGACTACTTCCTCTACGACCCGTGTACCACTACTTCCTTCGCCGAACTCGATCCGCCCCGAAAATGCACGCTTCGAAGGTATAACGCTGAGACGATGCCCGTGAACGAATGCATGTTGTATAAGATGAACCGTATGTTTGCCTCGTGCCCGTTTGTTTCGTGCACGTTCCTCCTCATTTGCCATGCCGTCGACCCGTGGGAACCCGGTAACCGGGATCACCCCACCATCTTTTGCATGTTCCGCACATCCGCACGCTTCCTTTTGCACCGGTATCTCCATGAGCTACCGGAACCGATATGTTGCCGTGGCATCATTTTTGGATTCGCCGCCGTGGCACCCGTTTTGTTCCGCCATGGTGACAAAATGCTTCATAACATGCTCATGTCAACATTTGCATAAAAATTTCTTAAAACTTGCATATGTCATCCGCATCATGATAACAACAATTAAAATGTTTAAATTGTTGTTGCATTAAATTGCTAAATGCATATGGGGATTTACCGGATTTGTTGTTTTTATGTCCGGCCCCATTTAAATTGTTTAGATGGTATAGTTTTGATATGCTTCACCACTTGCCATGTTAACCAATATTTAATATTGTTGGGTACATAACCGAGAGAGAACTAAATAATTGATGTGGTGTTTCGTCAATATGCAACTCGTTGCATATTGAGCTCCATTTAACTTGTAGTTTTGTTTGTGCATATTGCCATGCCATGCCTCATTAAACTGGACATGCATCATACTTGTTTGCGCATCATGCCATGTTTATGTGATAGTTGTTTACTATGTTGTTTGTTTCTTTCCGGGTTGCTTCTCTCGTTAGCTTCGGTTTCGTTCCGGAGTTGTGAGGATTCGTTCGACTACGTCCGTTTGTCTTCTTCATGGACTCGTTCTTCTTCCTTGCGGGATTTCAGGCAAGATGACCATACCCTCGAAATCACTTCTATCTTTGCTTGCTAGATGCTCGCTCTTTTGCTATGCCTATGCTGCGTTACCTTCCACTTGCTAAATCATGCCACCCACATTGCCATGTCAAACCTCTAACCATCCTTTCCTAGCAAACCGTTGTTTGGCTATGTTACCGCTTTACTCAGCCCCTCTTATAGCGTTGTTAGTTGCAGGTGAAGATGAAGTTTGTTCCTTGTTGGAACATGGAGATGTTGTTCCTTGTTGGAACATGTTTACTTGTTGGGATATCACAATATATCTTATTTAATTAATGCATCTATATACTTGGTAAAGGGTGGAAGACTCGGCCTTATGCACGGTGTTTTGTTCCACTCTTGCCGCCCTAGTTTCCGTCATACCGGTGTTATGTTCCTTGATTTTGCGTCCCTAATGCGGTTGGGTGATTTATGGGACCCCTTGACAGTTCGCTTTGAATAAGACTCCTCAGCAAGGCCCAACCTTGGTTTTACCATTTGCCACCTAAGCCTTTTTCCCTTGGGTTCTGCAGACTCAAGGGTCATCATTATTGAACCCCGGGCGGTGCTCCTCCAGTGCTGGTCCAAATTAAACCACTTGCGGTGCCGCCCGAGGCAACTTGGGGTATCTTCGGTTGCCGTCGTAGTGTTCATCCGGTGTGCCACGAGAACAAGATATGTGCAGCTCCTATCAGGATTTGTCGGCACATTCGGTGGCTTTGCTGGTCTTGTTTTATTCTTTGTCGAAATGTCTTGTAGTCCGGGATTCGAGACTGATCGGGTCTTCGGTAGAAGGAATATCCTTCGTTGACCGTGAGAGCTTATAATGGGCTAAGTTGGGACACCCTGCAGGTATTATCTTTGAAAGCCGTGCCCGCGGTTATGAGGCAGATGGGAATTTGTTAATGTCGGTTGTAGAAAACCGAAGTTGACCTTAATTAAAATACACCAACGCGTGTGTAACCGTGATGGTCTCTTCTCGTGAGTCCGGGAAGTGAACACGATGTTGGAGTTATGTTTGGCGTAAGTAGTTTCAGGATCACTTCTTTATCGCTACTAGCTTGGGACCGTGCTTTGCCTCCTCTTCTCGCTCTCTTTTGCGTATGGTAGCCACCATATATGCTAGTCGCTTCTGCAGCTCCACCTCACTACCTTCTCCTACCCATAAGCTTAAATAGTCTTGATCTCGCGGGTGTGAGATTGCTGAGTCCCGTGACTCACAGATACTTCAAAACCAGTTTGCGGTGCCGATGAAACCGTGCGGTGGCGATCCGAGCTCAAGGAGGAGCTCAATGAAGATCCTGTTCATTGTGTTGTTTTGTTTCAGTTGATCAGTAGTGGAGCCTAGTTGGGACGATCGGGGATCTGTGTAGCATTTGGGGTAGTCTTCTTTTATTTTGGTTCCGTAGTCGGACCTTGATTGCATCTGATGATGTAATGCTTTACTCATGTATTGTGTGAAGTGGCGATTGTAAGCCAACTATGTATCTCTTTCCCTTATGTATTACATGGGTTGTGTGAAGATTACCTCACTTGCGACATTGCTTTCAATGCGGTTATGCCTCTAAGTCGTGCTTCGACACGTGGGAGATATAGCCGCATCGAGGGCGTTACACGGGATGAGGCGAAGGCATGCACACCGGCGAATCTTACCCAGCTTCACGGCTCTCCGTGGAGATAACACCCCTACTGCTGCTCTGCGGGGTCTCCGCATGATCACTATGGCAAAGTGGGTACAATGTTGCTCCTTGAGCTGTTCGGGGTGAGGAAGGAGAAGGGCACGTGTGGCTCTTCTCTTCCCTCTATGTGTGTTTAAAACTATTAGGGTCCAACCTCTTGCATGGGTGCCCCGGGGGGTTTATATAGGCCTACCCCCCGGGGGTACAATGGTAATCCGGTTGGGCGCAGGTCCCAGCCGTCAGTCTCTCAGGTCGCCGTCTTCTCCACCGACTTTTGTGGCCCGCCGACTAGTGGGCCCCGCCGAGGGTCCAGCATGGGGCCGACAGCCCTTGTCCGCCGCGGGCGGGTCTTGCCGGCTGCGGATAACTGTAGTCATGCTTCTAATGACGCGAGCTTGGTCATGGGGTCATGGCAGCAGTGCCGCCGCTGACAGGCGATCCTCATTGCCATTCCTGTCTTTGTCGGTTAATGGCGCGGAGCCGTGGGAGGGCGGCCGACTCTTGGAGGCCGACTCCCAGCAGGTCCATCTAGGCGCTCTTGCCGTTTTTGCACTCCGCCGACAGTAGGGTCCCGCCTTCGGGTCATACAGACGAGGCCGTCGTGGGTGCGAGGATGCCCACGGGCTGATGTCGAGGCAGCGTGGCTTGATGTTGCGCACGGACGGAGATCTCCGTCGATCTGGCGCTCTGTGGCCATGCACATCCTTTGTGAGCAGGCGGGGATGGGCTGCAGGCGGCCTCATCCCATCCCGTCCGTAGTCGCATAGGCAGGAGGTGGTTGGAGTCGCGGGCCGACTCCCCATAGCCGGCTTCTCCGGAAGTCGCTGGCTGGGAGTCGGCTTATCTCGAGGCCGTCTCTGGGACTCGGCTAGGATGGGCAGTCGGCGGCTCTGCCGCCGACTCTCAGAAGGCGGATCTTCATCTTGGGATCTTGAGGGGCGCAGTCTACCCCGATGTTTTGAAAGGTCCAGGGGCTCGGGTTTGCCTACCCGTGGCCCATTACTCCGACAGCGATAGCAATAGTTGCAAGAGCAATAATTGGCGAGACGACCATGTGATGATACGTTGATAGAGATTAAGATGATGGAGATCATGGTGTCATGCGGGTGATGATAGAGATCATAACAGTACTTTGGAGATGGAGATCAAAGGCACAAGATGATCATGGCCATATCATGTCACATATTTTGATTGCATGTGATGTTTATATTTTATGCATCTTATTTTGCTTAGTACGACGGTAGCATTACAAGATGATCCCTCACTAAAATTTCGAGGTATAAGTGTTCTCCCTTAGTATGCATCATTGCGACAGTTCGTCGTGCCGATACACCACATGATGATCGGGTGTGATAAGCTCTACGTTCAAATACAACGGGTGCAAGCCAGTTTTGCACACGCAGAATACTCGGGTTAAAATTGACGAGCCTAGCATATGCAGATATGGCCTCAGAACACTGAGACTGAAAGGTCAAGCGTGAATCATATAGTAGATATGATCAACATAGTGATGTTAACCATTGAAAGCTACTCCATCTCACGTGATGATCGGACATGGTTTAGTTGATATGGATCACGTGATCATTTAGATGACTAGAGGGATGTCTATATAAGTGGGAGTTCTTAAGTAATATGATTAATTGAACTTTAATTTATCATGAACTTAGTCCTGGTAGTATTAGCATCTCTATGTTGTAGATCAATAGCTCGCGATGTAGCTCCCCTTTTATTTTTATATGTTCCTAGAGAAATATAAGTTGAAAGATTATAGTAGCAATGATGCGGACTTGGTCCGTGATCTGAGGATTTTCCTCATTGCTGCACAGAAGAATTATGTCCTTGATGCACCGCTAGGTGACAGACCTATTTTAGGAGCAAATGCAAACGTTATGACAAAATCTCAGTATGATGACTAATTGATAGTTTAGTGCACCATGCTTTATGGCTTAAAACCGGGACTTCAAAAAATGTTTTGAACGTCATGGAGCATATAAGTTGTTCCAAGAGTTGAAATTTAGTATTTCAGACTCATGCCCGTGTCGAGAGGTATGAGACCTATGACAGTTGTTTGCCTACAAGATGGAGGAGAATAGCTCAAGCAGTGAGCATGTACTCAAATTGTCTGGTTACTACAATTGCTTGAATCAAGTGGGAGTTAATCTTCCAGATAAGATAGTAATTGACAAAGTTCTCTAGTCACTATCTCCAAGTTACTAGAACTTCGTGATGAACTATAATATGCAAGGGATGACGAAAGTAATTCCCAAGCTCTTCGCAATGCTGAAATCGACAAAGGTAGAAATCAATAAAGAGCATCAAGTGTTGATGGTTAACAAGACTACTAGTTTCAAGAAAAGGGCAAAGGGATAGAAGGGGAACTGCAAGAAGAACGACAAGCAAGTTGCTTCTCAAGTGAAAAAGCCCAAGTCTGGACCTAAGCCTGAGACTGAGTGCTTCTACTGCAATGGAAATGGTCACTGGAAGTGGAACTACCCTAGATACTTGGAGGATAAGAAGGATGGCAAAGTGAATAAATGTATATTTGATATACATGTTATTTATGTGTACTTTACTAGTGTTTATAGCAACCCCTCGGCATTTGAAACTGATTCAGTTGCTAAGAGTAGTAACTCGAAACGGGAGTTGCAGAATGAACAGAAACTAGTTAAGGGTGAAGTGACGATGTGTGTTGGAAGTAGTTCCAAGATTGATACGATCATCATCGCACACTCCCTATACTTTCGGGATTAGTGTTGAACCTAAATAAATGTTATTTGGTGTTTGCGTTGAGCATGAATATGATTTGATCATGTTTATTGCAATACGGTTATTGATTTAGGTTAGAGAATAATTGTTGTTATTTTTACATGAATAAAACCTTCTATGGTCATACACCCAATGAAAATGGTTTGTTGGATCTCGATCGTAGTAATACACATATTCATAATATTGAAGCCAAAAGATGCAAAGTTGATAATGATAGTGCAACATATTTGTGACACTGCCGTTTAGGTCATATTGTTGTAAAGCGCATGAAGAAACTCCATGCTGATGGGTTTATGGAATCACTTGATTATGAATCACTTGATGCTTGTGAACCATGCCTCATGGGCAAGATGACTAAGACTCCGTTCTCCGGAACAATGGAGCGAGCAACAGATTTATTGGAAATAATACATACTGATGTATGCGGTCCGATGAGTGTTGATGCTCGCGGCGGGTATCGTTATTTTCTGACCTTCACAAATGATTTGAGCAGATATAGGTATATCTACTTGATGAAATATAAGTCTGAAACATTTGAAAAGTTCAAAGAATTTCAGAGTGAAGCGGAAAATCATCATAACAAGAAAATAAAGTTTCTATGATCTGATCGTGGAGGCGAATATTTGAGTTACGAGTTTGGTCTTCATTTGAAACAATGTGAAATAGTTTCGCAACTCACGCCACCTGGAACACCACAGCGTAATGATGTGTCCGAACATTGTAACCGTACTTTATTAGATATGGTGCAATCTATGATGTCTCTTACTGATTTACCACTATTCTTTTTGGGTTATGCATTAGAGACAGCTGCATTCACGATTAATAGGGCACCATCTAAATCCGATGAGACGACACAATATGAACTGTGGTTTGGCAAGAAACCTAAGTTGTCATTTCTTAAAGTTTGGGGCTGCGATGCTTATGTGAAAATGCTTCAACCTGATAAGCTCGAACCCAAATCGGAGAATTGCGTCTTCATAGGATACCCAAAAAGAAATTGTTGGGTACACCTTCTATCACAGATCCGAAGGCAAGATATTTGTTAAAATGGATCCTTTCTAGAGAAGGATTTTCGCTCGAAAGAAGTGAGTGGGAGGAAAGTAGAACTTGATGAGGTAATGGTAATTGTACCTTCTCCCCAATTGGAAAGTAGTTCATCATAGAAATCAGTTCCAGTGATGCCTACACCAATTAGTGAGGAAGTTAATGATGATGATCATGAAACTTCAGATCAAGTTACTACCGAACCTCATAGGTCAATCATATTACGATCCGCACCAGAGTGGTATGGTAATCATGTTCTGGAAGTCATGTTACTAGACCATGATGAACCTACAAACTATGAGGAAGCGATGATGAGCCCATATTCCGCGAAATGGCTTAAGGCCATGAAATATGAGATCGGATCCATGTATGAGAACAAAGTGTGGACTTTGGTTGACTTGCCCGATGATCGGCAAGCCATAGAGAATAAATGGATCTTCAAGAAGAAGACGGACGCTGATAGTAGTGTTACTATCTACAAAGCTTGAATTGTCACAAAAAGGTTTTCGACAAGTTCAAGGTGTTTACTACGATAAGATTTTCTTACTTGTAGCGATGCTTAAGTCTATCCGAATCATGTTAGCAATTGACACATTTTATGAAATCTGGCAAATGGATGTCAAAACTGCATTCCTTAATGGATTTCTTAAAGAAGAGTTGTATATGATACAAGCAGAAGGTTTTGTCAATCCTAAAGGTGCTAACAAAGTGTGCAAGCTCCAGGGATCCATCTATGGACTGGTGCAAACATCTCGGAGTTGGAATATACACTTTGATGAGTTGATCAAAGCATATAGTTTTATACAGACTTGCAGTGAAGCCTGTATTTACAAGAAAGTGAGCGGGAGCACTACAACATTTCTATTAAGTATATGTGAATGACATATTGTTGATCGGAAATAATGTAAAATTTTCTGGAAAACATAAAGGAGTGTTTGAAAGGAGTTTTTCAAGGAAAGACCTTGGTGAAGCTGCTTACATATTGAGCATCAAGATCTATAAGATAGATCAAGACGCTTGATAATTTTTTTTAATGAGTACATACCTTGACAAGTTTTTGAAGTAGTTCAAAATGGAACAGTCAAAGAAGGAGTTCTTGCATGTGTTGCAAGGTGTGAAGTTGAGTAAAGATTCAAAACCCGACCATAGAAGAAAAAAGAAAGAGAATGAAAAGTCATTCCCTATGCCTCAGTCATAGGTTCTATAAAGTATGCTATGCTGTGTACAAGACCTATTGTGTGCCTCACCATGAGTTTGGCAAGAGGGTACAATAGTGATCCAGGAGTGGATCACTGAAAAGCGGTCAAAATTGTCCTTAGTGGAATAAGGAAACGTTTCTCGGTTATGGAGGTGTCAAAGAGTTCGTCGTAAAGAGTTACGTCGATGCAAGCTTTGACACCGATCTGGATGACTCTAAGTCTCGATCTAGATACATATTGAAATTGGGAGCGATTAGCTAGAGTAGCTCCGTGCAGAGCATTGTAGACATAGAAAATTTGCAAAATACATATGGCTCTGAATGTGGCAGACCCGTTGACTAAACTTCTCTCACAAGCAAAACATGATCACTCTTTGGGCGTTAATCACATAGCGATGTGAACTAGATTATTGACTCTAGTAAACCCTTTGGGTATTAATCACATGGGGATGTGGACTAATCACATAAAGATGTGAACTATTGGTGTTAAATCACATGGCGATGTGAACTAGATTATTGACTCTAGTGCAAGTGGGAGACTGAAGGAAATATGCCCTAGAGGCAATAATAAAGTTGTTATTTATATTTACTTATATCATGATAAATGTTTATTATTGATGCTAGAATTGTATTAACCGGAAACTTAGTACATGTGTGAATACATAGACAAACAGAGTGTCACTAGTATGCCTCTACTTGACTACCCCGTTAATCAAAGATGGTTAAGTTTCCTAGCCATAGACATGAGTTGTCATTTATTGAACGGGATCACATCATTAGAGAATGATGTGATTGACAAGACCCATCCGTTAGCTTAGCACTGTGATCGTTTAGTTTGTTGTTATTGCATTATTCATGACTTATACATGTTCCTATGACTATGAGATTATGCAACTCCCGAATACCGGAGGAACACTTAGTGTGCTATCAAACGTCACAACATAACTGGGTGATTATAAAGATGCTCTACAGGTGTCTCCGATGGTGCTTGTTGAGTTGGCATAGATCGAGATTAGGATTTGTCACTCTGATTGTCGGAGAGGTATCTCTAGGCCCTCTCGGTAATGCACATCACTATAAGCCCTGCAAGAAATGTAACTAATGAGTTAGTTGCGGGATGATGCATTACACAACGAGTAAAGGGACTTGCCGGTAACAAGATTGAACTAGGTATGATGATACCGACGATCGAATCTCAGGCAAGTAACACACCGATGACAAAGGGAACAACGTATGTTGTTATGCGGTTTGACCGATAAAGATTTTCGATGACGATTTGTATTATGAGTTATGTGATTTGATGAACCGATGGTTGTTCGGAGTCCCGGATGAGATCACGGACATGACGAGGATTCTCGAAATGGTTGATACGTAAAGATCGATATATTGGAAGGCTATATTCAGACATCGGAAAGGTTCCGAGTGATTCGAGTATTTTTCGGAGTACCGGAGAGTTACGGGAATTCGTCGGGGGAAGTAGTGGGCCTTAATGGGCCATACTGGAAAGGAGAGAAGGTCCTCAAGGGGTGGCCACGCCCCCCCCCCATGGTAAGTCCGAATTGGACTAGGGAGGGGGCGGCGCCCCCTCTCTTTCCTTCTCCCTCTCGTACTCCTTCCATCTCTCCCATCTTAGAAAAGGAAGGGGACTCCAACTAGGATTGAGAATCCTAGTTGGACTCCCCTATAGGTGCGCCCCTCCTAGGACTGCCTCCTCTTCCTCCCTCCTTTATATACGTGGCCAGGGGAAACCCCAATAGCACAACAGACAATCTCTTAGCCGTGCGCGGTGCCCCCTCCACAGTTACACACCTCGGTTATATCGTCGTAGTGCTTAGGCGAAGCCCTGCGCCGGTAACTTCATCATCACTGTCGCCACGCCATCATGCTGACGGAACTCTCCCTCGGCCTCAACTGGATCAGGAGTATGAGGAATGTCATCGAGCTGAACGTGTGCTGAATACGGAGGTACCATATGTTCGGTGCTAGGATCGGTCGGATCGTGAAGACGTACGACTACATCAACCGCGTTGATATAATACTTCCACTTTCGGTATACGAGGGTACGTGTACACACTCTCCCGCTTGTTGCTATGCATGACCTAGATAGATCTTGCGTGATCGTAGGATTTTTTTTTAAATTACTGCGTTCCCCAACAATAGTGTCATTGACAGAGTTCTTCAATCACTGCCACCAAGCTATAAAGGCCTCATGATAAACTATAATATGCAAGGGATGGAAAAGTCAATTCCCGAGCTCTTCGCAATGCTTAAGGTTGCGGAGGTAGAAATCAAGAAGGAGCATCAAGTGTTGATGGTTAACAAGACCACTAGTTTCAAGAAAAAGGGCAAAGGGAAGAAAGGGAACTTCAAGAAGAATAGCAAGTAAGTTGCTGCTCCTGGGAAGAAGCCCAAGTCTGGCCCTAAGCCTGAAACTGAGTGCTTCTACTCTAAAGGGAATGGTCACTGGAAGCGGAATTGCCCCAAGTATTTGGCGGATAAGAAGGATGGCAAAGTGAAAGGTATATTTGATATACATGTTATTGATGTGTACCTTACTAGTGCTCGTAGTAGCGCCTGGGTATTTGGTACTGGTTCTGTTGCTCATATTTGCAACTCGAAACAGGGGCTACGGATTAAACGAAGATTGGCTAAGGACGAGGTGACGATGCGCGTCGGAAATGGTTCGAAGGTCGATGTGATTGCCGTCGGCACGCTACCTCTACATCTACCTTCAGGATTAGTTTTAGACCTGAATAATTGTTATTTGGTGCCAGTGTTAAGCATGAACATTATATCTAGATCTTGTTTGATGCGAGACGGTTATTCATTTAAATCGGAGAATAATGTATGTTCTATTTATATGAGTAATATTTTTTATGGTCATGCACCCTTCATGAGTGGTCTATTTTTGTTGAATCTCGATCGTAGTGATACACATATTCATAATATTGAAGACAAAAGATGCAAAGTTAATAATGATAGTGCAACTTATTTGTGGCACTGTCGTTTAGGTCATATTGGTGTAAAGAGCATGAAGAAACTCCATGCAGATGGGCTTTTGGAATCACTTGATTATGAATCACTTGATGCTTGCGAACCATGCCTCATGGCCAAGATGACTAAGACTCCATTCTCCGAAACAATGGAGCGAGCCACTGACTTATTGGAAATAATACATACATATGTTTGGGGTCCTATGAGTGTTGAGGCTTGCGACGGGTATCATTATTTTCTGACCTTCACAGATGATTTGAGAAGGTATGGGTATATCTACTTAATGAAACATAAGTCTGAAATATTTGAAAAGTTCAAAGAATTTCAGAGTGAAGTGGAAAATCACTGTAACAAGAAAATAAAGTTTCTACAATCTGATCGCGGAGGCGAATATTTGAGTTACGAGTTTGGTCTTCATTTGAAACAATGTGGAATAGTTTCGCAACTCGCCACCTGGAACACCACAACGTAATGGTGTGTCCGAACGTCGTAACCGTACTTTATTAGATATGGTGCGATCTATGATGTCTCTTACGATTTACCACTATTGTTTTGTTATGCTTTAGAGACGGCTGCATTCACATTAAATAGGGCACCATCTAAATCCATTGAGATGACACCATATGAACTATGGTTTGGCAAGAAACCTAAGCCGTCATTTCTTAAAGTTTGGGGCTGCGATGCTTATGTGAAAAAGCTTCAACCTGATAAGCTCGAACCCAAATCGGAGAAGTGCGTCTTCATAGGATACCCAAAAGAAACTGTTGGGTACACCTTCTATCACAGATCCGAAGGCAAGATATTCGTTGCTAAGAATGGATTCTTTCTAGAGAAGGAGTTTCTCTCGAAAGAAGTGAGTGGGAGGAAAGTAGAACTTGATGAGGTAGTCGTACCTTCTCTCGAATTGGAAAATGGTTCATCACAGAAATCAGTTCTAGTGATGCCTACACAATTAGTGAGGAAATTAATGATGATAATCATGAATCTTCAGATCAAGTTACTACCGAACCTCGTAGGTCAACTATAGTACATTCCGCACCAGAGTGGTACGGTAATCCTGTTCTGGAAGTCATGTTACTAGACCATGATGAACCTACAAACTGTGAGGAAGCGATGATGAGCCCAGATTCCGCGAAAAGGCTTGAGGCCATGAAATCTGAGATGGGATCCATGTATAAGAACAAAGTGTGGAGTTTGGTAGACTTGCCCGATGATCGGCAAGCCATAGAGAATAAATGGATCTTCAAGAAGAAGACTGACACTGACAGTAATGTTACTGTTTACAAAGCTCGACTTGTTGCGAAAAGTTTTCGACAAGTTCATGGAGTTGACAATGATGAGACCTTCTCACCCGTAGTGATGCATAAGTCTGTCCGAATCATGTTAGCAATTGCCACATTTTATGATTATGAAATTTGGCAAATGGATGTGAAAATCGCATTCCTTAATGGATTTCTTAAAGAAGAGTTGTATATGATGCAACAAGAAGGTTTTGTTGATCCTAAAGGTGCTAACAAAGTGTGCAAGCTCCAGCAATCCATTTATGGACTGGTGCAAGACTCTCGGATTTGGAATATACGCTTTGATAATGTGATCAAAGCATATGTTTTTATACAGACTTTTGGAGAAGCCTGTATTTACAAGAAAGTGAGTGGGAGCTCTGTAGCGTCTCTAATATTATATGTGGATGACATATTGTTGATTGGAAATAATACAGAATTTCTGGATAGCATAAACGGATACTTGAATAAGAATTTTTCAATGAAAGACCTCGGTGACGCTGCTTATATATTGGGCATCAAAATCTATAGAGATAGATCAAGACGCTTAATTGGACTTTCACAAAGCACACACCTTGATAAAGTTTTGAAGAAGTTCAAAATGGACCAGTCAACGAAAGGGTTCTTGCTAGTGATACGAGGTGTGAAGTTGACTCAGACTCAATGCCCGACCACTGCAGAAGATAGAGAGAAAATGAAAGTCATTCCCTATGCCTGGACATCGGTCAAGAACATGTTGAAATACCTGAAAACGACTAAGGATACGTTTCTCGTTTATGGAGGTGACAAAGAGCTTGTCGTAAATGGTTACGTCGATGCAAGCTTTGACCCTGATCCGGATGACTCTAAGTCACAAATTGGATACATATTTATATTGAATGGTGCAGCTGTTAGTTGGTACAGTTCCAAGCAGAGCGTCGTGGCGGGGTCTACGTGTGAAGCGGAGTACATAGCTGCTTCAGAAGCAGCAAATGAAGGAGTATGGATGAAGGAGTTCATATCCAATCTAGGTGTAATACCTAGTGCATCGGGTCCAATGAAAATCTTTTGTGACATTACTGGAGCAATTGACTTGGCGAAGGAATCCAGATTTCACAAGAGAACCAAACACATCAAGAGACGTTTCAACTCCATCCGCGATCAAGTCAAGGAGGGAGACATAGAGATTTGCACAATACATACGGATCTGAGTGATGCAGACCCGTTGACTAAGCCTCTTCCATAAGCAAAACATGATCAACACCAAGACTCCATGGGTGTTAGAATCATTACAATGTAATCTAGATTATTGACTCTAGTGCAAGTGGGAGACTGAAGGAAATATGCCCTAGAGGCAATAATAAAGTTCCTATTTATATTTACTTATATCATGATAAATGTTTAGTATTCATCCTAGAATTGTATTAAACCAGAAGCTTAGTACATGTGTGAATACATAGACAAAATTGAGTGTCCCTAGTATGCCTCTACTTGACTAGCTCGTTAATCAAAGACGGTTAAGTTTCCTGACCATAGATATGTGTTGTCATTTGATGAACGGGATCACATCATTAGAAAATGATGTGATGGACAAGACCCATCTGTTATCTTAGCATAATGATGGTTAAGTTCTATTGCTATTGCTTTCTTCATGACTTATACGTATTCCTTTGACTATGAGATTATGCAACTCCCGAATACCGGAGGAACACCTTGTGTGCTATCAAACGTCACAACGTGAATCGGGTGATTATAAAGATGCTCTCTGTGTGTCTCCGAAGGTGTCTGTTGGGCTGGCATAGATCGAGATTAGGATTTGTCACTCCGAGTATCGGAGAGGTATCTCTGGGCCCTCTCGGTAATGCACATCACTATATGCCTTGCAAGAAATGTGATAAATGATTTAGTTACGGGATGATGCAATACGAAATGAGTAAAGAGACTTGTCGATAATGAGATTGAACTAGGTATGAGGATACCGATGAACAAATCTCGGGCAAGTAACATACCGATGACAAAGGGAATAACGTATATTGTTATTACGGTTTGACCGATAAAGATTGTAAGTGCATCTAGTGCCATCCCTAGTTGGTTTTGGAGTATTGATAACAAACCTGGTTGAGGGACTAATGTGTTTGTGAGAATTGCAGGATAACAAAGGTAATAGTCCCTCATTGATTCGGTTTACCTACTGGAGATGACCCCTAAAAATGTATGAAGACATTGAAGACAATGGTGGTATGTGAAGATATTCACATTGAAGACTATGACGTGAGAAGACATCGCATGAAGACTTTGGAGCGCGAAGACTTAGTTGTTTCGTTGTTTCATTTTCTTCTTTGTTGAGTCATAGGAACCACCGTACTGTTAAGTGGGGTCCCAGTGATTAAATTCAGAGTGATTGTAGTGATGCTCAACCAAATCCTATGTCTTCGAGTGAAGACAATGAGAGAAAATCTTATCCAGAGTCGGATGAGTCAGCTTTACTTGTAGCCCAAGTCAAGCTGTCGCTTGTGTTTGAAATCTGACCGTTGTGACGCGTGTTAGTTCCTTAGTGACCCAGGGTCATTTCGGACAAATCAGGCCGGGTTGCCTAGTGGCTATAAATAGCCCACCCCTACACCATAAATTGGTGGCTGCTCAGACTAAGTGCACAGCTTATGTCGTTTGAGAGCAACCCACCTCCGAAGAGTTAGACAGAGAGAAATCCTTGTGATGACAAAGCCCAAAACACCCAGAGCCCAAAGAGTGTTTGGCATCACTGAAGTCTTTCTGTCTGTGTGATCTGAAGACTTGTTACACTTGAGGGCTGTGAATCCTCCAGCCGGTTAGGCGTCGCGTTCTGAGCATCCAAGAGTCATTGTGGATTGTCGGTGAACAAAGTCTGTGAAGGTTTGGAAGTCTACCTTGAAGACTTACCAGAGTGATTGGGCGGGGACTAGGTGTCCTTAGCTCAAGGGGAATAAGGTGAAGATGCGGTCTTCTGAGTTGAATCTCAGCCTCCCTAACCAGACGTACAATTGTCACAGCAACTGGAATTGGTCGAACAAATCATTGTCTTCCCAACATACTGGTTCTACCTCTCACTCTCCCTTACTTACAGTTTGTCTTTGTGAAGTCATTGCCTGATTGCTTTACCTGTTTGACTTCACTGTGTGACTACTTGTTCTGATTGGTTTCATACTGTCTTCCATCCTGATCCTTACTACCTAGCTGCTATTAGTCTTCGTGCTTCTGCTTCAAACTTGCTAGACTATGGCTTGTCTAGTGTAGTCTACCTTCCGCTGCATGTTAATAGGTCCATTTCCATTGTTTGTCTTCGAAACTCCCATGTTTTAAAGACTTCCATAAAAATCGCCTATTCACCCCCCCCCCTCTAGTCGACAACTAGCACTTTCAATTGGTATCAGAGCAAGGTACTCCCTTGTTCTGTGTGATTCGGTTTAACCACCTGGAGTTTTAGCTATGTCGACTGCAGGGATAATCAAAGTCTTTGCTGCGTGCCATGTCTTCGATGGGACTAATTACCCCTACTGGAAGAATAAGATGCGCATGCATCTTGAAGCCAATGTCGATCTGTGGTATGTCGTCAAGAATGGCGTTCCCAAGACTGGTGAAGGTGTCACCCCTGCTGATGTCAAGAAGTTCATTCAACTTGATTCTACTGCGAAGAACATCATCTGTGGTCATCTGACCAAAGGGCGGTATGGCCGTGTGAGTGCTCTGGAAACGTCGAAGCTAGTCTGGGGCTGGCTCTCCAAGGTCAATGAAGGCGTCTCAACTCAAAGAGATTAAAGGATCAGTGTCCTTCGCAACCTATTCAACCGCTTCAAGAGAAATGACAATGAGAATGTCCAGCTCACGTTTGATCGCCTCACTGACATCACAAATGAGCTTCATGCTCTCGGCGCCACTGAGATCACCAAGCATGAAATCGTCAAGACACTTCTGAGATCTCTTGACAGCTGGTTCAACACCTTGGCCCTAATGATTCAAGAATGCCCTGACTTCAAGAAACTCGATCCATCTGACATACTTGAGAGGCTCAACACACATGAGTTCCAGCTATCTGAGAAAAGAGATATCTATGGCCCCAACTATGGCCGAACTCGCGCTTTGAAGGCAAAGGTTGTTTCCTCATCTGAAGAAGAATCTGATTGCAGTTATGATGATCCTGAAGACATTGGAAAGGAGCTTGCTATGCTTGTGAAGAAGTTCCATAAGTTCACAAAGAAGAAAGGCTTCAGAAAGTCTTCACGTTCCAGCTCAAGAAATGATGAAGCATCCACTCATGACCACAAGAAGAGAACATGCCACAAATGCAAGAAACCTGGTCACTACATCTCTGAGTGTCCACAGTGGGACAATGAGAAGAAGAAGAAGAAGAAGAGCAAATAATATGATTCTGATGACAAGAAGAAGAAGAAATCCTCAAAGTCTTCTTCCAAGTCTTCATCACATAAGAAGAATTCATCCGGCAAGGCTCGTGCTTTTGTTGGCAAGGAGATGGATTCAGAGGAGGAGTCTGCTTCTGAGGAGGAATCTGATTCTGGCGTTGCAAGTCTGGCTCTAGCTTCAGCCTACGTTGCCAAGTCCATCTTCAACACTGAAGGGAATGGATCTGTCACCAACGCTAATGCTAATGACAAGGACGACTCTGCTCCCACCTACTGCTTTATGGCACGTGGTGCCAAGGTAAACTCACGCGATGCTTACTTTCAAACATCTAGTGAAGATGACTCTGATTGTGAATCCAAACCCAGCTACAAAACACTTGCTAAAATTGCAACTGAACAACAGAAAGCTATGGAATATATTCAAAAACTGTTAGACAAAAGGATGATCTGTTGGACGCGGAAATGATCCGATCTCAGTCCTTATTTGAAGATATAAAGAATCTTCATGTTAAGTACCAGGAACTTGAAGGTCGTCATGAAACACTCTCAACAACTCATGAAAAGCTTTCCTATGATTATCTCCAAAGGAAGCAAGAACTTGAGAAGTTGAGAGCAACTCATGAAGATCTTCAAAAAGAGAATGAGTCACTTCGCGCTCAACAGACCAGTCCCGCTCAGGAACGATTTGAACCACCATGTCTAAAATGTCTTGAGTGTGATAACACTAATTCTGTTGCTGAATGTTCTACTGTTGCTACTGTTGCAATATCTTCAACTATCGATGTGGTAACTAACCCCTCTGCTGAGGATGCCACTGTTATTGCTGATGAGAATGCTAGGTTGAAGACATTGCTTGAGACAGGGATGTACAAAAGTCTCAAAGGGCATCAAACATTATGTGATGTCCTCAAAAAGCAGATTCTGAACTGAAACCCTAGAAAAGAGGGTGTTGGGTTCGAGAGGAAAATGAACGTTGATGGTTCGTACTGGAAACCTGAGCAGTACCCCGAAACCAAATGGGTTGCTGCAAAGGAACCTTCAGTGGATCCATCCACTTTATCTGGTTTCACTTGTGCTAACCCTATTATCATTGATGAATCCTTTGATGCAAATTATAAACTGTTTAAGAATCAGAATGGTGAAGTGTTTGCCAGGTATATTGGTACTAACTGCAGTAATGGACCACCTATGAAGAAGATTTGGGTGCCTAAAAGTTGTCTTGAGAATCTTCCTATGAATGTCGTCATGACACCACAAGGGAATAAGACAAACTCCAGACTTAAGGCTTCATATGGTCCAAAGGCTTCACACAGACAGATGACTCACCCAAGTCACCCTAACGCAAATGTTTTGCAGGGAAATCATACTCAGATGTATGAATATGAGCGTGTTTCTTCAAACCGCTATGTTCATAAAACTAAGAACTTTTCTGCTTATTCATATGAGTATTATTCACCACCTGCAAGGCTATTTGCTAGGGCTCCAAAGCCGAAATTCTCAGATGCTGCACTTAGACTCATTGCTTCGAAGCCACCCCTGAAAATGTGGGTGGTTAAGAAGAATTAACTCTCTTTTGCAGGGAATGGTCTCCAGCAGAAAATCACAGGTGTCTGATGCTATTGCTGGGGACCTAAAACATCTTGTAGGGCGCAAGATAAAATTCCTAAATGAACTTGCTATGTGATCTTGTTTATGAGTCGACTGTCTTTTATACCACCTGTTCTTACCTTGATCTGAGCTTTGATAATTTTCTTATCCGTCAAATGTTTATGCTTCACAACACTCTTGGTGAAGCCTATCCCCCTAACTCTACTGTAGGGCATGACACCAAAGTCTTCAGAATGGATTATGGACAGTGGATGCACTAACCACATGATTGGTGATCGAAGTCTTCTCATGGACTCAACCTTATGTCCATCTGATAAAAGTCACATCACATTTGCTGACACGGGTAAAAGCAAGGTAATGGGTCTAGGTAGAGTTGCAATATCAAGGGATCAACACATGGATAAAGTGATGCTTGTTGAATCTCTTGGTTTCAACTTAATGTATGTCTCAATGCTTTGTGACTTAAACATGATTGTGCTATTTGGAAAATATCGTTGCCTTGTACAAATGGAATCTGACAAGTCTCTAGTCTTCAAGGGTATCGGAAAGATGATCTATATATGGTAGATTTCTCAGCAGAACCACAGATGGCCGTATGTCTTCTAGAAAAAGCTTCAGAGTGCTGGCTCTGGCATCGGAGGCTAGGACATGCTGGCATGAGGAATCTTTACACTCTCGCAAAGAAGAAACACATCATAGGCATCGAGGGCGTAAAGTTCAAGAAAGATCATCTATGTGGTGCCTGTGAAGCTGGAAAGATGACAAGGGCCAAGCACCCCTCGAAGACAATCATGACTACATATCAACCCTTCGAGCTGCTTCACATGGAGTTATTTGGTCCTACTCACTACTCTACTCTCACTGCTACTGCTTGTCTCTATGGCTTCATCATTGTTGATGATTATTCAAGATATACTTGGGTGCATATAATTCTCTTCAAGACTGAAGTGCAGGATGTCTTCAGACGCTTCGCCAATCGTGCCATGAACAACTATGGTGTCAAGATCAAGCACATCAGGAGTGACAACGACACAGAGTTCAAAAACACCGGCCTCGACCTTTATCTTGATACTTTGGGCATCACTCATGAGTTCTCTGCTCCTTATACACCTCAGGAGAATGGCATCATGGAGCGCAAGAACAGAACCCTTATTGAGATGGCTCGGACGATGCTTGATGAGTACAAGACTCCAAGAAAGTTCTGGCCTGAAGCCATTGATACTGCATTCCATGTCATCAACCGTGTTTATCTCCACAAGCTTCTAAAGAAGACATCCTATGAGCTTCTAACTGGTAAGAAGCCAAATGTCAGCTACTTCAGAGTATTTGGTGCTAGGTGCTGGATCAAGGATCCACATCACACTTCAAAATTTGCACCGAAAGCACATGAAGGTTTTATGCTTGGGTATGGAAAGGATTCACACTCCTACAGAGTCTTCAACCTCTTTCACTATAAAGTGGTTGAGACTGTGGATGTGCGGTTTGATGAGACTAACGGCTCGCAAAGAGAGCACCTGCCAACTGTGCAAGATGAAGTACCTCCTAGTGAATAAATCAAGCAAATGGGAGTCGGAGAGATCATACCGTCTGAGACACATGCTGAAGATGAACTGATCATTTCTGCACCTAATCAACCTGAAGACAATGCTCAGTCTGAAGCTAATTCTCAAAATGAAGACAATGTTCAGCAAGAGCAAAATCTTCGCCCAATTCATCCTCGTGTTGCAAATGAAGTACAAATTGTGAAGATAATTGATAGCATAAATGCACCTGGTCCACTCACTCGTTCAAGAGCAATACAGCTAGCAAATTTCTGTGGGCACTTTGCATTTGTCTCTATATCTGAACCCAAGAAAGTTGTTGAAGCTTTTATGGAACCTGAATGGATTCAAGCCATGCAAGAAGAGCTTCAACATTTCAAGCTGAACAATGTATGTGAATTGGTCAAGCATCCTGACCCTCGCAAGCACAACATAATAGGCACCAAATGGATATATCGCAACAAACAAGATGAGCATGGTCAAGTTGTCAGAAACAAAGCACGTCTCGTTGCTCCAGGATATACTCAAGTTGAAGGAATTGACTTCGATGAAACATTTGCTCCAGTGGCTAGGCTTGAAGCCATTCGCATGCTGCTAGCCTACGCAAATCATCATAACATCCTTCTGTATCAAATGGATGTGAAGAGTGCCTTTCTCAATGGAAAGATTGAAGAAGCAGTGTATGTTGCACAACCTCCTGGCTTTGAAGATCCAAAACATCCTGATATGGTATACAAGCTCAACAAGGCACTGTATGGCCTCAAACAAGCCCCTCGCGCTTGGTACGACACACTCAAAGACTTCCTGAAGAGCAAAGGCTTCAAACCTGGTTCTCTAGATCCAACACTCTTTACAAAGACATATGATGGAGAACGGTTTGTATGCCAAATCTATGTGGATGATATTATCTTCGGCTGCACTAACCAGAAATACAGTGATGAGTTTGGACACATGATGCAAGAGCAATATCAGATGTCCATGATGGATGAGCTGAAGTTCTTTCTCGGTCTTCAAATTCGTCAGCAAAGCAATGGCATCTTCATATCTCAAGAAAAATACCTCAAAGACTGCTTGAAAAAGTTTGGAATGCAAGACTGCAAAGGCTACACGACGCCAATGCCAACAAAAAGTCATCTGAGTCCCGACGCCAATGGTAAATAGTTTGATCAAAAGGTATACCGCTCCATGATTGGTTCTTTACTTTATTTATGTGCATCTAGGCCAGATATCATGCTTAGTGTTTGCATGTGTGCCCGATTCCAAGCGGCACCAAAGGAATCGCATCACTTAGCTGTGAAGCGAATTCTTCGATATTTGGCTTACACCCCAACGCTAGGATTATGGTATCCAAAGGGCTCAGAGTTTGATCTAGTTGGATTCTCTGATGCTGATTATGCTGGTGACAAGGTGGATCGCAAGTCTACATTAGGCACATGTCACTTTCTGGGTCGATCTCTTGTATGTTGGTCTTCAAAGAAGCAGAATTGTGTATCTCTCTCCACTGCTGAATCCGAATACATTGCTGCTAGATCTTGTTGCGCTCAGCTTCTATGGATGAAGCAAACCCTCAAGGACTATGGCATCCATCTGAAGAATGTGCCACTCTACTGCGACAACGAAAGCGCCATCAAGATTGCAAACAACCCAGTTCAGCACTCGAAGACAAAGCACATTGAAATTCGTCATCACTTTCTCAGAGATCATGTCATGAAGGAAGATATTGATATCATTCACGTCAACACTGAAGAGCAATTGGCAGATATCTTCACAAAGCCCTTGGATGAGAAAAGGTTTTGCAAGTTGCGGTGTGATCTAAATATCTTAGAATCCTCAAATGTCCTGTGATTAGGCACACATCCTAACACTTATGCATTTTGATGACTTAGATGTGCAACACACAAAGTAATATACATCTTAAATTAATGAAGACATACACTCTAAGTGTGAATACATTAATGTGGAATTTGACTTTGGAGCACCACGATAATTGTGCGCCGTGTCTGGGTCGAATACTTCCTATACGGTGGGTAACGCCACCACCAAACTTTTGTTTGAAGTGTTTCTCTTGACGTCATATTTGCAAAGTCTTCATATTTGATTTATATGCATCCCTGGCTTATATTCAAGTTTATCTTCATTTGGTTGATTTGACCTTATACTATTTATATAAATATTTGTGTTTTGTCCTCTACAACATTCACTTATAGCTATGACTTTGTGCTGAAACTTTTGATCTAAGTGAATGTGATCGGACCCTAACCTATCTATGCTTCTACCTCAACTCTATCTGTCCAAATCATATGCATTCTATTGAAAACTGTCGATTGTCTTCACTGAGGCCTTGTCAGCTGAAGTCAATCAGACAAACATTTATATCTGTTTTAAATGCTATATCCTTTTTGCCTGAAAACTGGAGAATTCGGAACGACCACCCCGACAATCCAGGCGTGCGTGGGAACATGGAACAACTTCCAAAGTGTTGCATGCTTGCCACGTGCCCTTCAGATGTGAACCGCCAGGGGCACCTGTGTAATTGCGCTGTGTCGTCCCTTTCCTTATAAATACCCATCACATCTCATCAAAAATTCTTCTTCCACCTTGCCACCTGTCGCAAACCCTAGCACCTCTGCTAGCTCTCGACGACGCCGACGACGAAGCGCTTAGCTGCCGCGACTTCTCCGACGCCGTCCTCACGCCGGCCGCGGACCTCGTCCTCTCCGCCATCGCTGTAGGTGTCCTCCATCGCCAAGTTAGGGCACGGAAGATCGAACTGCTCGGCCTCCAACATCGCTCCGTTTAGCAGTTCTTCGTGTGGTAATTAAAATTCATTTTTTACCATCTTTTCGATCTGATAGATTCATCCTTCCTTACCAAAAGTGGTTTCTAGATCTCCAAAGTTGAATCTATCTCTTTCTACATCTCTTACAATGCCTAGTCTATTCACTTATGCTTCTTCACAAGTTAGATTCCTCACTTGTACTTATTCTTGGATTCGTACAAATCTGGAACCAACTCCCATCATATAAGTGAATGTCTTCGCGTTGTGAGGTCAATGTCTTCAAACTGATTTACCTTCAAAATCTTCTGAGAATGCATATGACCTCTTCCCCTTCCCTCGCACCTCTAATGCTAGCACAGGTACATGTCCGTGGGAGAATCCCTTGGTTCTCATAGTCTGCATTCGCTTGCAGAATTCTTATAGAGTCACATAACCTCTCCTGAAGCCGGTTGTTGTCTGACCAGCCGTCGGAAGCCCTTGCAAGTACTGAAGCCTTTCAGATCAAGCTTCATGGCCACCGAAAAATCAACAAGAAAGGGTGGCAGACAGCACAGTGGGAACACTTCCAAGGATTTGCCTCCATATTTGCACGAGCTGTACAAAACAGACCCAGAGGAAACCTATACTGGACGCAAGAATCGAATCCAATGGATTCGAAGATATTGGGCAGAGGAATGGTTCAAGTACATATTCGTCACAGAAGAGTATGCAGAGAAGAATGCCATCAAGGCACCTGGGGTGATATTCTGCACAAAAATCTTCCTCCCAGGACCCATGCTGAAGCTATTGAGCAAGGATTCTATCCATGCATGGTGCGCGGACCACAACCAGAGAATTCTGACCCTTCTTCTCTGCTATGGTGCCATGAAGACAATCTTTTCAAGCGCAACTATTAGTTTGCAAAAGACTCTGCTGTAAAGAACAAGAAGGAATTCGGCCTTGACTTCAACCCTGGTCCATCTGCTCCTCGGGAAGATGGGACCCGTGAAGCCAATGAAAACAGGATCGGCCCCTTCTACAACCTCGACGGCCTCATCACTCACATTGCCATTCAAGCAGCAGAAGTGGATCATTCTGGTGATGGTACTGACACTGATGATGCTCCAGCTCCTCCTCCTAAGCCGCAGAAGCACAAGAAAGCTAAGGCTTCAAAACCAACTGCTGCTCCAAAAGCTTCTCGAGTGAAGCCATTGGCAACTGCCCCTCCTGCTTCAAGTAACACCTCTGAAGATCTCTCTCACATCTCCAAGAAGCGCCAGAATCCACAGAAGAAAACTGTTCAAAGATCCAGTCAAGCATTGACACCTGCTGCCATTCTAAGGAACGAATCTGAAGCCATTGATCTGCCGTCAGATGAGGTGTTTGGTAAAGATGCTCTTGAGCAGCTGATAAAGAGCAAGCAAAAGGCGGAGATCTTCAATGATTTGCCACTCTTCAATGTGAACATTTTGGAAAAATTCATTGATGAGTGGTTTGACGATCAAGATCTCAGCTTTGATGATCTTCAGCTCCCGATTGGCATCAGCGTCGCCTTCCAAGGCGCAATTGCTCCTGAGCTGGATCTGGCTCAGCGAATTGTTGAATTGAAGAACAAGATTGACTTTGAGAAAGAGCAGTTCAACAAGCATGTGGCCAAGCTTAGTGTGGTTGATGTTCAGAAATTCAAGCTGATGTTGAATGATCTCAAGGAGGCGTTTCGTAAGAAACACGAAGAAGCCAAAGGTTCAAGAGAGCGCATGAAGAATCTTTCTGCCAAGTGTGTTCAAGCTTACAACGAAGCTGAGAAGCGCAAGGCACTTGGGCGTCCAGGTATTGACCCCACGATGGCTGCCAAAAACAAGAAGAAGTCTACTGTGGCCCCAATTGAAGCTCCAAGGCGGGAAGAACCTCACATTGTCTTCTTAGCCAGCATGACAGGCTCGAAGCCTAAGGTCCCCACAGTGGCTTCAGAACTGAAGAAAACCAAGGCAGCTGAAGCCGACACCAGAAAGCGCAAACTCAAGAACACCACTGATGATGCTCCTCCCACCAAGAAGAGAAAGACCAAGAAGAGAGATTGGGCTGCTCCCAAAGAGCCCCTTATTGTCGAGCCCATTGCTTTTGCGCATCCTGCATCTGAAAATCAAGAGCGTCAGTTGATAGTTCATGAGCCTGCTTCCACAGAGGCTCCTGAAGCTGAAGAAAATCTAGCCGTTGACCCCATCACGGCTGAAGTCATTGGTCCCCAAGACAATGTTGAAGATGATGAAGTCCTTCCTCAAATTGAGCTCCCAATGGTATCATCGCCTGTTCTCACGAACAATGAGCCAATGACGTTTTCATGGCTGAAGACAATGTGGAGCCTGCAATAAACACTGTGCAGGAAGCCAATGATGCACCTGCAACAAATGTGTAGCCGGACGCCCCTACTAATGCCACTGCTCATGTCTCGCCTCCAAGGCCTCATACCATTGAGCAAGCATTCTATCAAGGTGAGCTGGTCACAGTGAGATGGCCAATTCTGGTTCCTCCGCCTGCTCCTGGACCTCAGTTTGACTATCATGTGGAGCACAGGCCTCAGGTTCAGAAGCCAAAGCCGAGGTTGCCAAGGTTTCCAGGTACTGCATCTGCTCCAGGATATTTCAATATTAATGGCTTCATTGCACACAACACCTTCTTTGATAGCGACAAGAACCCATACTCGAAGCCGAAAATTTTGTCTGACCGGTTCTGGAGCTATCAGCATCGCGACTACTACTCGTGCATTCCAATTCTATGCCACCCTTCATATTCGTGGCTACAACAGGGATCCGAAGACATGGGTCCTTGAGTGGATGACAGGCAATGTCCATCATGAAGCCAAAGCTCTTGATATCATTGAGCTCATCGTCTCCTTGATCCGGTGATCTGTTGAACCTGGTTGTCGACTTCACCGTGATGCTTTGGAGAGCATTTTCCGAAGCTGAACCCAACATGAGCGGATGCTCAAGATGATGAAGCCTTTGCCTCCAGATGCCGAATATCCTAAGGAGTTCTTTGTTGAAGACCTTGAGTATCTGCCACGGACCATCTACCACATCATAAGGTGAACTCTTTGGCCCATCAAACGACACTCTCCAAATGCAAAGCTTGAAGGAGCAATGAAGACTTTGGTCTTCCATATTCTACATGGCAAATGCTTCAATGCTCAAGACTTGTTTATCCGCCAACTTGCTGCATCAGGCTCCGACATCTTTGGTATGAAGTTCTATGCTCCCTGGGTTATGCGTCTGATCAAGCTCCACTCTGCTTTCAACTATCAGCCCTCTACACGCAACCATATTGCCTTTTTGCCAGAGGTTGATCTGTCCGATGAAGCCATCTACCCAGAGCCTGCAAAGGAGTCCATTTATCTTCAAAATGCTCATCACCAAAGCTTCACACAGCCCATTCAAGGAGTTCTTGCTGCCACTCGTGTTTATCCTTTGGCTAGTACTACACGTGCACCTCACCGTGCCCAAACTGAAGCCACTGAAATCACTATTGCTAAATGGCCTCGGAAGCGATCTCGTGTTCTCAACGACCGAGAGCTTCTCGTTGCCCTGCATCAGAAACAAGATAGGCATCATGATTGGCTGAAGCGTCAAATGAAAAGCCTCTTGGTGGATGTATACCGGATTCACAACCTTGCCACCAAGAATGCCTTTGTCTCTCATGAAACCTGTCGGCGGACATGGAAGGGTCTAACTCTAATGTGTTCTGAAGATGATCTTCAACATGATGGCTTCTCTGAACAATTCAAGTTTGACCCAACACCTCCCAGAAAGGTTGTTCTACGACGAACTCCATCTCTTGAAAACTCTGAGTACTCCTCCTCTGCTGCGACAGTAAATGCCAGAGTCATTGATGATGAAGACGATGCTACTTCACCACCTCCGTCGTCAGCGTGCATCGGCACCGCACCAAGTTCGTTTGCACCACCAAACCTCAACGACTACCCTGCTGGTTCACCATCTACTTCTGGGAACGAGTAGAAGCTCAATGTCTTCAAACCTTTTTGGTCCTTACTGACAAAAGGGGGAGAAGCATATGAGTTGATAGTCTTCAAACGGGTCCATATGGGTGGTTGCTATACTTTTAACTAGTCCTTACAACTCTCGTTATTTTGATACATTTGGTTCTTTGAGTTGTAACACTTAAACTCGATGGTCGTCTGCTACGTTTTCTGCTATTCTATGATGCGATGATAAATTCCGCATATGCGATGATAAATCCCACATGAAGTCATATTGCAGACGTCCATTTTTCATTCTGCATGTCATTATCTTCGCTATATGATTCAATGCATAATGGATTGCCTTCATAACTTGAAGAGGATCTCCACAAGTAAAACTTGCCATGTGCATTTGCATTCCAAAAGCAAAATACTTATATGCACATCTTCAGGGGGAGCCTTTTGCTACTTATGAAGACAATACCTAAATCCCTTACAATTTCACATACTTTTATCCCCGTTGAAAACTTCAACCAGTTTGTCATCAATCACCAAAAAGGGGGAGATTGTAAGTGCATCTAGTGCCAACCCTAGTTGGTTTTGGAGTATTGACGACAAACCTGGTTGAGGGACTAATGTGTTTGTGAGAATTGCAGGATAACACAGGTAATAGTCCCTCATTGATTCAGTTTACCTACTGGAGATGACCCCTAAAAATGTATGAAGACATTGAAGACAATGGTGGTAAGTGAAGATATTCACATTGAAGACTATGACGTGAGAAGACATCGCATGAAGACTTTGGAGCGCAAAGACTTAGCTGTTTCGTTGTTTCATTTTCTTCTTTGTTGAGTCATAGGAACCACCATACTGTTAAGTGGGGTCCCAGTGATTAAATTCAGAGTGACTGAAGTGATGCTCAACCAAATCCTTTGCATGTGCGAGGCGTTGCGCTCTAACTGAACCCGAGCGAGGCGTTGGACTCTAAATGAACCCGAGCAATTGCATTAGCTACGTTACTGAACCCCGATCGATCCCTTGCTGTTAACTGAACCCGAGTGATTCCTTCACTACTACTGCTAACTGAAGTCGATCGAAGCTGCTCTTGATGAACAGTTCCCGGTGGGGGTTGGATGAACAGTTCCTGGTGGGGGTTGGATGAACAGGATCCCGTGGTAGTAGAGGCCGTTGCCACTAGATGAACAGGACCCCGATCGAGGAGGCATGGGGGTGGATGAACAGTAGCCGGTGGAGGGAGCCCGTACGTGGAGGGCTGGTTGAACAGGACCCCGCGGAGGGGCTGGTTGAACAGGACCTCATGGAGGGCTGGTTGAATAGTAGCCGGTGGAGGCTAGATGAACAGGACCCCGTGGAGGGCTGGATGAACAGTAGCCGGGGAGGCTGGATGAACATGACCCCGTGGATGAACAGTAGCTGGTGGAGGCTGGAGGAGGTTGACGGTGGATGAACAGTAGCCCGTGGAGTCCCGTTTTGCGGTACGCCACACACCCCTCCCGATCAACAGGACCCCGTTTCGACCGTAGGCGCTCCAACACTAGTCCATTTCCTCCGTTCTGCGGTACACCAGACCTCGTTTAGGCTGTTTCGTCCAAGCCGGTTGGCTCCCGATGAACACGACGTATTTCGTTGCCTCCAGATGAACACGACGCATTCCGTTGCCTCCCCATGGACACGACGCAGTTTCTTCGTTCCGACCCAGCTGGTTGGCTTCCGACGAACAGGATTAGTCGCTGTACGCGTTAGAGACCCTGCCTGTATGTACGTACGTAGCCATGTTTACTATCTTGCAGCATGGCCATACGTACGTGTACACAATATAGATGGGACTGCGTGACATGGTACGTCGACGCCTCTACTTCAACACGTGCCGCTCCTTATTCTGCCACGGTACGTCGCTGCAGAGACACTGTTCGACCGCTATGTACGTACACGTTCGTGGCCGGACACATCGCTACCTTCGCTTCAACCTGGTGGGCCCCAGCTGTTAGGGGGTAAGAAGGCAGTTCCTTCCATGAGAAGAAAATGCCGATGGGTCCCAGCTGTCAGGGGGACATTTTTTCGCAAAATACAGAGGCCCTTCTGGTAGGTCCGAGGTGTCAGGTAGAGGAATCACTATTTTGCGCGTAATAAGGAGGTAGTTCCTTGCATGCGTCTAAGGATCAAAGGTAACAGGAGACGGGGGACACGATGTTTACCCAGGTTTGGGCCCTCTTAATGGAGGTAATACCATACTTCCTGCTTGATTGACTTTGATGAGTATAGGGGTTACAAGAGTTGATCTACCTCGAGATTGTAATGGCTAAACCCTAGGTGTCTAGCCTGTATGGATTCTGATAGCCTCTATGGACTAAACCCTCTGGTTTATATATACACCGGAGGGGGCTAGGGGTATACAGAGTCGGTTTACAAAAGAAGGAAATTACACATCCGGACGCCAATCTTGCCATCCACGCAAAGGAGAGTCCCATCCGGACACGGGGAAAGGTCTTCTACCTTGTATCTTCACGGCCCATCAGTCCGGCCCATGTCCCATAGCCCGGACGCCCGAGGACCCCACTCCCTCAGTAGCCCCCGAACTTGCCTTCAATGACGACGTAGTATCTAGCTTATGTCTTCGGCTTTGCAAGGCGGGTTCTTTATTATACTTCGGATTGATGACAGTCTGGCTCTGACCTCGACGTGCAGCTTTTATGATTCCTTCCTATGGTCGCTTCGATTTCCGCGCGCCGAATGAATACAAACAGTCCATGATTTTTTGCAAATAAGCCCCTTACCACGCTCGAACAACATCTATATAAGGAGACTTAGATCCCCAAATGCCATCTCACATCGCGCAGAGGAAAAACTGCCAAGGTTAGCCACAATAAAAAACTTCCAACATGGCCAGTGCTCCAGGCTCCTCTTCGCGCCCCCATGGCCCTCGGGAGGGTGATTCGCAAAGTTGCTCTGTGCCTCATCTTCAGCCGAGTCGACTCCAAATGCAGGGTTACCTTCCCCTTGCAGATCTAGTCTCCGTTCGAGCGGGTTTGGCATCAATCGGCAATAATTTGATGGTTGAGAATTTCCCCAACCCAAACAAGGAGGAGAGAGTGTGCTTCGTCCCATTCTTATTGCGGAGCCTAGGATTTCCAATCCATCCCTTCCTCAGGGGATTATTGGAATTTTACGGCATCCGACTGCACAACCTTACCCCAGGTTCGATTCTGCACATCTCAGGCTTCGTCGCCCTCTGTGAACTGTTCTTAGGCACTGAGGCCCATTTTTAACTATGGAGGAAGTTCCTTTGCCTCGTCCCCCGCCATCTAGGAGGTTCCATATTTGAAGTGGGCAGTGCCGAAGTATGGCGCATAGTCGGATCCGGATACCTCATCGGAACTCCCAAAGAGGTATACGCACAGTGGCCTTCGGAATGGTTCTACATGGATGATGTCCCACTGCCGGACCCAGTTCGGCATGGCCTGCCTGAGTTTTCCAGTGCCCCTTTAAAGAAGCGCCTCCACTGGCGTCCCCAAAGTCCCAAGGAAGAAGACAGTGCGGAGATAAAGAGGTTGGTCAGCAAGGTCAGGTTGCTGGCCCATACCGAGCTGTCGATAGTCGAGGTTATGGCTATTGCAATAAAAAGGTGTGTTCAGCCTCTCCAATCTAGAGTAACCCCGTTATGGTGTTACAATGGAGAAGACGACGCGTCTCGTTACAGACGGAAGGGTCCGGATACCCTAGCCGAACTGGCCACAATCTTGGCCGATCTGTATAAGGGTGAGAAAGAAGATTTCCTCCGCTTGAATTATCAGAAAGGCTCCATGTACAACCCCATTGAATGGGTAAGATTTCGATCATCTGTGTTATTTTATTTCTGTTAGAGAAACTAATCAAACTTGCCCTTCGTTGCCACAAACAGCCATGGAGGAAGATTACCGAGGACATTCACTGTCCCGCTCCGCAGCCAGAGGATCATGACCGTGATGGAGACCCTGGCTTTTGCGAGGATCTGGACATATACATAGAGTTTGATGATGGAGTATTTTACCAAGCAAGCCTTAACGGCTTAGAAGTGGCTATCACCGCCGACTACCCCCGCCTCTATCCCTTCTGCATTGTGAGTATTCGGAAGGATCTTGAAAGGAAGTACCTATTTGTAGGTTTGCCCATTATACTAATCCGAATTTTAATAGGATCGGCGCTCGGCGGCCCGTACCTCCATCAGGGCGACTTCTACACGGGGTAGTCGCTCGAAATGAAAAGGGACCGGGAGTGCGGCGGAAACTTCACAGTCGTCCAAGAGGTATGTCCGCTTTAATACATGCCCTAGTACGAGTCCGGATTGTTCAAAGTCTCCTTTCTTCTTGATGTGAGGAGAAACACGCGGAAGACGGTGGGAAAGCGCCCTGCTAGCCGGATGTCAGCCAATCCGGTGCCGAATTCGTCAACTGGGACGGGAGCCAATGCAATGCCAGTTCCGCCGCCTCATGAGGATTTGGACGACATATATGTCACGAACTCCGAAGTAGAGAGCGTGATGAATCATCGTCGTTTGAAAGAAGGCATGCACACTTCGGCCTTCTCTGAGAAAGAATTTACCGCGCTCAGTTCGGTGGATGCATACCTCCGAGCGGCTCGAGACGGACTTGCCGGAGTCATTCAGTTGTTCTCAAAGGACATACAGGTAAAAGTTTATGCAATTTTTATGGTCATATGCCAGTAGCCCCAGAGACTTTAAGCAGTGAAGCAAACCGATTTAAGGATCAATAATCTTTCCAGGTTCTGAAAGAAAAGAACGCTGTGCTAGCCCAGGAGCTAAAAACAAAGAGGTCGCAACTGAATGCGGTCATCGCTGAACTGGCAGAAATGAAAAAGATCACAACGGGCGCATCCAGGGAGAAAAATCTCAAGGATGAAAAGGACAAACAATCCAAAGAGACAGGGAGCTTGAGGGCTCAGTTATCGGCCGCTCAGAAAGAAAATGAAAAACTAAAGGGTGGCATGTTCGGTATGTCTTCCTCTCTTATTCAAAACCTCCCTAGGTGCTCATGTTTAATCCATAATTCGAAATATCATGACTCTGTTGCTACAGGTCTGTTAACTGGTCGGCCAGAAGAGGAAGTGTCCGGATTTCAAGGCGACGTGCTAAAGGAGCTGTCCGCGGTACATGCTCAGGCCCGGAATGCCATGAAGAGTATGGTGAAGGCTTTATGGCCATCTGATACCCCTCCAGAAAGTATGGAGGGCCTGGAAAACCTGTTCCAAGGTGCCCGGCGCCGGTTCGAACTGTGGAAGACATCCGCCTGTCATGAAGGCGCACGAGAAGCCTGGGCCATGGTGAAGACATGCTTCATGAAACTGGATCCAAATCATATGGCCTGAGTGGGACCACATGGACCGGATGGGAAAGAAATTCCATTGAATTTGGTGTATGACCAAGTAATGATAGCTGCGAAATATTCGTAGGAAGACTGTAGGTTAGACAGTCTTATAGATGGAATAGCTGAGGAATAGGTTCTTGATTTAATGTATTAATGTACATTTGTGATCAACATGTGTCTTTATCCGAACATGTGAAAAGATTTGTCATTGCAGGCTTTCGGCTTTAACCTCCAAACCAAAATGGTGGAGTGCTTCTGGATACTTGTTCAAAATGCAAAAGAAGTATGTACTATGTCCGGACACCAGGCAACCCAGTCATTTTGCTCGAACAGACAAAAATTCGAGCTCAGGATGTATGTTATATTACACATGTAAGAAACATCTTCCAAGGAAAATAGTTCCGTTAAGGGTTCCTTTCCTTGGGTCAGCATACTGTAATTACGCGTGCTGGGATGTGTGATCCATAATATGGAGAAACTGTCTCGCAGTGTTTAAAGTGGTTACAATAATGCAACAATCTGTCGTTTGATTGCCAACCAATTATTCCCTTAAGGACGCTAGCTTTCGGCTTCACCCGTCCGAGGTACATGTCCGGATAATCCGGTTGTAACAATCACAGAGGTGCTCCCTTTATGCCCTAGCCGAACAATCGGGAACGTAGGGCATAAGCACAGGAGCAAGGCAACCTAGCTTGGCAAAAACTTAAGTCATAGAGGTGCATATAATGGGAAAAAGGATGTATATCAGCAAACGACACATATATTGTGAGCTCTAGGATCAGGGTAATAATAAGCTTCTACTTGAAGAAGCCACCAGTCATGGTGGGGTGTGTACATTTAAGGATGTGTGCCCCTCAAGTGTTCGGCTTATCCGAACACATCCTGGAAAACGTATAAAAATGAGAAGAAAGAAAAAGGTGAAAGGGAGAAAAAGGAACGAAAAAGAAGTATGGCCGGAGTTTATGCGTAGAATCTTCAGAGCCGAGCAGCGTTACATGGGTTCGGCTCTAAGCAATTATCCGATGCATTGCAAAGACGGTAGGCTCCTCCAGTGAGAACTTCATCTATAATGAAGGGACCTTCCCATTTTGGTTTGAGCTTGTCCTTTTTATTCTCTGGGAGGCATAAAACAAGCTCACCGATGTTATAAGTCTTTGCCCGCACCTCTCTGCTTTGGTATCTCGAGCCTGTTGTTGATAGAATGCGGAACGGGCTTTTGCAACGTCGCGCTCCTCCTCCAGGCTATCTAGGTCGTCCTGCCGATCGAGCTCGACTTCTCTCTCTTCATACACGCGCACTTGAGGTGAGTCATGGATAATGTCACAGGGCAAGACAGCCTATGCGCCGTGCACCATGAAGAAGGGTGCGTATCCGGTCGTGCAATTGGGCGTGGTTCGTAGTCCCCAGAGTACAGAATCGAGCTCCTCGACCCAGTGTTTATTTGACTCCCTTAGGGATCGCACTAGTCTGGGATTGATGCCACTCATTATCAGGCCATTAGCCCGTTCAACCTGACCGTTTGTCTGAGGGTGATATACAGAGGTGTAATCGAGCTTAATGCCCAGGTTAGAATACCAGTTTTTCACCTCATCACCCGTGAAGTTAGAGCCGCTGTCAGTAATAATGTTGTGCGGGACACCATAACGATGTATGATACCGGATATAAAGTTGATCACCGGTCCGGCTTCAGCCATTTTTACTGGTTTGGCCTCTATCCACTTAGTGAATTTATCCACCATAACCAGCAAATATTTCTTCTTTTGGCTGCCCCCTTTAAGGGGTCCGACCATGTCTAGCCCCCAGATCGTGAAAGGCCAGGTAATGGGTATTGTTCTTAGGGTAGTGGGCGGCATATGGCTTTGATTGGCAAAAAGCTGGCATCCGACACAACGCTGTAGAAGGGCCTGTGCATCTGCTCGGGCCGTGGGCCAAAAGAAGCCTGTACAGAAGGCCTTACTTACGAGGGCCCGAGCTGCAGCGTGATGGCCGCTGAGACCAACATGTATATTAGCCAACAGCTGCCGTCCCTCCTCTTCGGAGATACATCATTGAAGAACTCCAATGTACTCTTCTTGTAGAGTTCTCCTTCATGAAGTTTATAGGCTTCGAGCGTCGAACGATGCGATGTGCCTCAGTCTGGTCATCAGGGAGCTCCCACCTATTAAGGTAGGCAGGGAAAGGTTCGGTCCATGGAGCGATTACAGCCATGATTTCATGGGTGCAAGGTGTCATTTCGGTGCCCGAGCCCCCGATGATATCAGAATTGTGTTCGACATTGGGGGGGGGGGGGGTATGATCGGCTCCGGACTAGTATTGCCGCTCTCATCCTGCCAGACCACAGATGGCTTGAAAATCCTTTCCACAAAGGTGTTCGGTGGGCCGGGGTCACGTTTAGCACCCATTCGAGCAAGGATGTCCGCTGCTTGATTACTGTCTCGAGGCACGTGATGAAACTTGAACCCCTCAAACCGAGCTGATATTTTGAGTACATCGGTTCGGTAGGCCGCCATCTTTGGATCTTTTGCATCAAATTCTCCATTTATTTGGGATATTGCAAGGTTCGAATCCCCATGCATCTCAAGGCGTTGTATGCCCATAGAAATAGCCATCTGGTACCATGCAATGGTGCCTCATATTCGGCTGCGTTGTTGGAGTCCGTATACATAATTTGTAATACATAATGGACTGTGTCCCCTGTAGGGGATGTTAGGATGACGCCAGCCCCCAATCCGGCTAACATTTTAGAGCCGTCGAAGTACATCACCCAGTTGGAGTATGTGCTCTACTCTTTAGGGAGTTCGGCTTCTATCCATTCGGCGACAAAGTCGGCCAACACCTGAGATTTAATAGCTCGGCGTGGCTTGTATGTTATTTCAAATGGTAAGAGCTCGATGGCCCATTTAGAAATGCGGCCAGTGGCATCCCGATTGTTTATGATTTCATTAAGAGGTACTTCGAAAGCCACCGTGATCGAGCACTCTTGAAAGTAGTGCTGCAGCTTCCGTGATGCCATAAAGACCACATACGCTATCTTTTGATAATGTGGGTATCGGGATTTGCATGGTGTAAGGACCGCCGATACATAGTATACTGGTTTTTGGAGTGGGAATTTGTGTCCCTCTTCCTCTCGTTCGACGATGAGCACCGCGCTGACCACCTGGTGAGTTGCACATATGTAGAGCAACATAGGTTCACCGACGTTTGGTGCGGCAAGGATTTGGTTGTTTCCTAACAAATATTTTATTTCTTCCAATCCGGATGTTGCTGCATCCGTCCACTCGAAGTGGTCGGTGCGTCGGAGTAGGTGATAAAGTGGCAGTGCCTTTTCTCCCACTTTGGAGATAAAGCGGCTCAAAGCTGCCACGCACCCAGCTAGTTTTTGGACCTGCTTTAGGTCTGTTGGCATTGCCAATTGTGACAGGGCTCGGATTTTGGTTGGATTTGCTTCGATTCCTCTATTGGAAACAATGAATCCGAGCAGTTTTCCAGCCGGAACGCCGAAGATGCATTTTTTCGGATTGAGCCGTATGTCATATGTTCGGAGGTTGTCGAATGTGAGGCGTAAGTTGTCGACCAATGATTCGACATGTTTAGTCTTGATGACTACATCATCTACGTATGCCTCGACCGTCTTGTCAATTTTCTTTTCCAGGCATGTTTGAATCAAGCGTTGGTAAGTGGCACCGGTGTTTTTGAGTCCGAAAGGCATAGTGTTGAAATAGAAAGGCCCATACGGAGTAATGAATGCCATTGCGGCCTGGTCGAATTCCTTCATCTTAATTTGATGGTATCCGGAGTATGCATCGAGGAAACACAGTGAATTGTGTCCAGCAGTTGCGTCAATGATTTGGTCAATGCAGGGCAGCGGGAAGGGGTCCTTAGGGCAGGCCTTATTGAGGTCTTTGAAATCGACACAAAGGCGCCAGGATTTTTCATTATTTGGTACCATGACCAGGTTTGCTAGCGAGTTCGGGTGTTTGATCTCTCTGATGAACACGGCTTCAAGTAGTTTGGCTAGCTCATCCCCCATAGCGTGTTGTTAGGGTTCGGAAAATCGCCGCAACGCTTGCTTGACTGGTTTGAACCCCTTTATTACGTTGAGGCTATGTTCGGCCAGTCTGCCTGGGATTCCTGGCATATCCGAAGGATGCCAGGCAAAGATGTCCCAATTCTCGCGTAGGAACGCACGCAATGCGGCATCGACCGTTGGGTCTAGCTGTGCTCCAATGGAGGTTGTCTTGTTGGGATCCGTCGGGTGAACTTGGAATTTAGCTATTTCATCTGCTGGCTTGAAAGAAGTGGACTTAGGTCGCTTATCGAGGATTACGTCGTCTCTGTCCATCGTGGAACGTAGAGTGGTTAGCACCTCGGCCGCAAGGGCCTCGGACAGTGCCTCGAGGGCTAAGGATGCGGTTTTGTTCTTTGCGCGGAGTGCTACATCCGGATCACTGGTGATAGTGATAACTCCGTTAGGCCCTGGCATTTTGAGCTTCATGTACCCGTAATGGGGTATGGCTTGAAAGCGTGCGAATGCGTCTCGCCCCAACAGGGCGTGATATCCGCTGTGGAAAGGTGCCACATGGAAGAGCAACTCTTTGGACCTGTAGTTCTCTGGCGTGCCGAATACTACATTACGTTTAATTTTCCCCGAGCATCGCGCTTCTCGGCTGGGGATAATGCCTCGAAAGGTTGTACTGCTTTGCTCGATGTATCTCTTGTCCATTTGCGTTTTATTGAGCGTGTCTTTGTAGATGAGGTTCAGTCCGCTGCCACCGTCCATGAGTACTTTGGTAAGCTGAAAGCCGTCCATGATTGGGTTTAAGACCAAAGCGGCCGGTGCTCGGACTGATCGGGCCCTTGGTTCGTCCTTGGCAGTAAAAGTTATTGCCGTATCGTTCCAAGGATTTTTTGCAGCTACGTGATTGACTTCGGCGAGGTTGGGGAGCGCCCTTTTGCGCCAATTATTTGAAGAAAAGGTCTCGAAGACCGTAAAGACATTGAGACTGTCATCCTCCGAAGAGTGCTTTTCTGAGGTAGTGTTGGTAAGGATGGCCTCGCCGCTCTTAGCCACCTGCCGGAGTACCCAAAATGCTCGAAGGCTATGTGTTGGTTTGGTGTTCGGCGTCGTGTGTATCTGATAGGGCTTGTCGAGCAATTAATCAAGGACAGTTCTATGTCCTGTGAAGGGCTTTATTTTCTTGTCCATAGGATGATCATCGGGTGCCCCGTGAGGGTGCCTCCTTTTTGCCCGTCCGGTAGGTGTCTTAAAGGCAGGTGGTTCCCACCGAGCTGTCTGGGCCGTCCAAGCGCTCCCCATTGCGCAATACTTCTGCACTATGTGTGCGAAATCCATGAAGTGCTGTATGCGGCATCGGTTGAGGGCATTGAGGATTCCCTTTTCCGTACAATTGCGGCAAAAACGGAAACCGCGTCGACGTCGCAACTATCTTTAATCTTGTTTTTAACAAGGAGGAATCTGGCCCAGAAGTGATGGAACATTTCCTGAGGTTGCTGTCGCACATACATTAGGTCACATACGTCTGGAGGACCTGAATTGCTTGGCGAATATTGCTTGTGGTGGTTGGGAGGGTTAAAATCCGAACCCTGACCCACTATTGCATCCGGAGTTTGAAGAATTTTCGAGGTCACTAGCCCAGGATCCGAAGTGTCCTGGTGACCTTCAGGCTCAACGCCTGGTTCTATGTTCGGAGGACATGGAGTCTCTTTCCGAAGATAGGTATCCAGCTCGCAGGGCTCGGAAATCCGAACATAGCTTGTTCTTAGCTTAGGGGGAGAATCGCTCTCGGCTTGTTCCTCCACAACCGCCACCAGATGGGTGATCCGCGGGGACTTGATTTCCCTCTGATCGGGTTTAAGCCCAATCCGATCATAGTCTATTGCGACCCCCAGGGCGGCGATGCGATCTAGCAGTTTGTTCAAGGATGAGACGTCTGCTGGATCCATCTTTTCGGAGTGTTTGAGGCCGATGCAGAGATGATGTCTGGCGATTTGAGGGGCCGCCTTTGGCTTAACGGTCGACGGGCGCCCATGGTAAAACCGCCAAGCTGGAGGATCTGCCCTAGAGCTAGGGCCCCTCCAGTGGTAATTTTGTCATTGATGACAAGGCAAGCCATCGATCCCTCTGTTGACGACACCAAGGAACTCTCAATAAAAGCACCAATGTCGGTGTCAAAATCGACCGATCTCGGGTAGGGGGTCCCGAACTGTGCGTCTGAGGATCAAAGGTAACAGGAGACGGGGGGCACGATGTTTACCCAGGGTTCGGGCCCTCTTAATGGAGGTAATACCCTACTTCCTGCTTGATTGACTTTGATGAGTATAGGGGTTACAAGAGTTGATCTACCTCAAGATCGTAATGGCTAAACCCTAGGTGTCTAGCCTGTATGGATTCTGATAGCCTCTACGGACTAAACCCTCCGGTTTATATAGACAATGGAGGGGGCTAGGGGTATACAGAGTCGGTTTATAGAAGAAGGAAAATACACATCCGGATGCCAATCTTGCCATCCACGCAAAGGAGAGTCCCATCCGTACACAGGGAAAGTTCTTCTACCTTGTATCTTCACGGCCCATCAGTCTCGCCCATGTCCCATAGCCCGGACGCCCGAGGACCCCTTAATCCATAACTCCCTCATGAGGGTTCACTGGTTTAGCTGCGGTGTGAGGCTGCCATCGCCGGTGAAGAACATGAGATGTTGGTGAGTAGAGGAATGGCCTGACAGAGTTTGGGAGTAGAGTGGGCCGGTGAAGCCTGCGCGGCAGCACAGCCGGCCACGGGAGGCGGTAGCAGGCGGTACTTCCAGCGGTGGTTTGGGCGGCTGAAGCAAGAATATCTGAGATTGAAGAAGCACTACAGCCGTTGGATGGACATCCAACGGCCACTACTGCTAGAATCGTGTCTTGACTATAAGTTTACAAAGCCTTCCGTACGCCTTAGTAGGCCCACAAGCCTTCGGTACGCGTTACTGACTATAATTCTCAAAAATATAGCAGGCCCACAAGTGAGCATCACATCTGTGGCAGAGGACATATAGCCCATTTGCGATTTGTAATAGTGTACATCCCATTTTTGAATTCTAATGGAATTTACTACAACCCATTTACAGTCTATTAAAATTACAACCCATTTTCTAGCCAGGACAACGATTAATAATTTCAACCAACCTCTCAAAACAGAATTCAACCAAAAACCCCACATTTTGATGGGATCCGAAAAAGATTATCCCGAAATTTCGAGTCAGCTTAAATATAATTTCAAAATGAATTTGTATTAGGTAAAAATCTAAAGAAATTCTCCACGCGCAATAAGTAATGAAATTAAAATTTCCAAATTCAAACAATAATATTTTTGAAACTAATTACCTGTTAGTGCGTTTTTGTATATTTACAACCCAGTTTTTATAATTACATCCCATTTATTATTTCTTAAAGCCCATTTTCTTGTTAGGCCTAATGCATCCCTCATAGGAAAGATTTACAGCCCAGCGGGGCGGAGAATAACAAGTTGACCTGGTTTGGGTATTCCGCAAAAAAGTATAGCTGGGTTAGCCATTTTCACCATGAAAAAAAAATATCTGGGCTGGATATTTGGTTGACATAAAATAATAGCATGGGCTAGATGGGCCACAGCCCGCCCAGTTGATACCCTGCTCCTCTGAACAACAACAAAAACATCGCTCAAGAAAAACTCCGCTTACACCTAAAAAACAAATACTTCTCGAGCTGTTGGGTCCCAACTATCGGTCGCTCCTTGTGAAATTCTCTCGTTTATTGACTATAAGTTGACGATGGTGTGGGACCGTGATGTCAGGAAACCAGGAGGAAGCAAAAAAATATCGTTGTATAAAAAATATAGTTGTATATAATAATCGCGGGCCCTACGGATGGTCTGATATAGTGCCCGCTGCTCATTCCGGAAGCTAGGATCATCAGACACCTATGAGCACCTTAGAGAGACTGAGACGGCATGAAACGGTAAGGTCGTGCTTGGGAGCTCTGGATTGTTTTACACCTATATTAAGATACAAGTGTAATTTACTCATCATCAGAAACAACGCGTAAAATACATGCGTAATGAAACAAGGGCCGGAGGTCTGTAACGAAAACCGGCAAGTTACGCGTGTAATTCGAGAGACCAGTGTATATTTTACTAGTCGAAATCGACCAAGCGAGCGCTTCGCCCAAGACCATCTGCTTCTATTTACAAGCGTTAGTTTTACAAGCGGTTTTGGTTGGGAAACGACGATACAATCACAGCCTAAGATGACGAGTTGGTCGGAAGATCATATGGTTTCACCTCTAACCTACCCGAGCTATCGTATATGCTATGAATGAAACATAAGACAATGAACTTCTTAAGCACAGAAACAACAAAAGAGGATGATCTTCTTAACATGAAAATCACAGGCATTAGATCAATATGCAAAACAATATGAAGCATTATTCTCAGGAGGCACGGTGAACAACTCGTGATGCCGCATGCCACAACATTCCAAGCTCAACTTTGCAATCAAACTCACAAGGCCTGGCATTACATAGACAACATTCAGAACAAACACATAAAATACCTTACATAAGTCAACATTCATGAGACTATGCATATCAGTAGAGTAAATATTTACTTCTGAATTGAAGACAAGAATAGGAAAAAACGATCGATGTTGCTCACAGCAAAGGGTGTCCCACTCAAAATTATCAAATGCATGTCTTCTGGCTAATATCAATGAGCAAAATTTGACAAGGTTTTCCAATTCCAAAATATTAAACTAATGTCTTCTTGCTAACATCAATGATTAAACTTTGACAAGCTTTTCCCATTCAAAATATGTAATGCCTATGATTGTGGATCGGGAAGGGTTTGTCATCAGTTTGTCATCTGATAGTTTGATGGCTCAAGATGACGATGAATGATTAGAGAACCATTCGATGTATTGTGCATGATGAGGTATTATGGAGGAAACAAACCATCTGAGCATTTTGTGCAGTTCCAGTAAAATCATGTTGAGCATCCCCGTGGATTTCGTATTTATATGCTGCAAGAAAACAAAGACACATGATCACACACATGAATATTGGCACCAGTATTAACCCACCAATCGGTGGACTGACAAACTGAAAGTACGGTAAACAGATTACCATACCCAGATGCCCCATCATTGGTGCTTAGAGTGACATTGACAGACTTGGAGTCCTGTCCTGGCTTCTTGTACTTGTTTGGGCACTTGTTTGCCCAGTGTTCCTCCGAACCACAAGTAAAGCAGCCATCTCTCTTTTTGTCTTTCTTCTTACCCTTCTTAAAGGTAATATTATGCCTTGAATACATTGGTACCTCCATTCAGACGGGCATGGTTTGTCATCAGTTTGCACATTGAAATGGCACATGGAGCCGGATTAACCAGCGTATCTTTTTGTGCATATTCCACTGAAATCAAACAATGCCTTGGCTAGCATGGTGGATTTCGTATTTATATGTTGCAAAGTGTTAAACACGTTGGCAGCTCCATTCAAACAGATAGTCCGGTAGCTCAAGGTGACAACGAATGATTAGAGAACCATTCGATGTATTGTGCATGATGAAGTATTATGGAGGACATGAACCATCTGAACATTTTGTGCAGTTCCACTAAAATTAAGCTGAGCATCCCTATCTGCATAAATACAGAAAAAGAGTGACGAATATAAGAGTGGTACTAGTTGATCAAACATATGCTTACAACTATAATCATCTTCATTATCTTAATAGGAAAAGATAGCAATACAATAGCTTGAATTAAACATTAATTCAAAAACAATACAACAATATAAGTAGCACAACATAACAAAGCACAATCATGTGGATGAAGGCCGATACTGACCTCGTCTATTACGGATGCGTCGGCAACTGACTTGGTCATACCTTTCCTTATGGAGTGAATTTTGCACTCCACGTGTTGTTAAGTTGCCCATGCTCTCTGCAGGCTAGTCATGTCACCAGCGTCAACTAATACTCTGAAGCTTCTCGATCATTCCTTCTATAATGTAGCACAAACAGTGACTGCTTCTTTCTGCAAAGTGGTAAGACCAACTGGACCCACTAATGCAGCAGTTTGCCTCAAACACATTGGCTCCTTTTGTGCAGTTCAACTAAAATCAAAGTCGAAATGAAACCGAGCAGAAGTTTTGATATCCCTGTATGCAACAATAGGTATAAGGGAAACAATACTGAGAAATAACGGTCAATGACTTATACTCCCAAAAGAAAAACATCTAATGATCTACCTTATCTTAATGGGAAACAAAGCAGGAGAGTAGAAATTCTCAATCAGTGTGATTCATTCATATTAACTGAGACATTAGCTTAACAATGCCTTGTTTCAACATGTATAAAGAACGACAAAGCAAAAAAGTACCATTCCTAAAACAATGCGACTGATTCATATTAACAGAGACATTATCTTACCAATACCTTGGTTAAACATGTAGAAATAACTACAAAGCAGGATAATACCATTTGTAAAACAATATAATTGATATATAATAACAGAGGCATTATCTCAACAATACATTTCTTAAACATGTATTCCGGCCGATCCCTAACAGAAATGGTACTCTCGCCGATCCCTAACAAGTGTTGCAGTTTTGAAATAAGATTCAGTAGTTAATTCTGAGAGTGGCATTGCTTAATTTTACCAGTGGCATTTCATTAACAAAAAGCATAAATATTTCCAGGGGAGAGTGGGCGCAACAATGATGTCTACTACGCAACTTTATTCTTGTAGACACGTGTTGGGCCTCCAAGCACAGAGTTCTGTAGGACAGTAGCAATTTTCCCTCAAGTGGATGACCTAAGGTTTATCAATCTGTGCGAGGTGTAGGATGAAGATGGTCTCTCCCAAACGACCCTGCAACCAAATACAAGAAATCTCTTGTGTCCCCAACACACCCAATACAATGGAAAATTGTATAGGTGCACTAGTTCGACGAAGAGATGGTGATAAAAGTGTAATATGGATGGTAGAAATATATTTTTATAATCTGAATAAATAAAAAAAGCAAGGTAGCAAATAGTAAACGGGACAAAAATGGTATTGCAATACTTAAAAATGAGGCCTAGGGTCCATACTTTCACTAGTGCAATCTCTCAAAAACGCTAACATAGTTGGATCATATGATTATCCCTCAAAGTGCAATAAAGAATCACTCCCGAGTTCCTATTAGCGGAGAACAAAAGATAGAAATTTTTTGTTGGGTACAAAACCACCTCAAAGCTATTCTTTTTGTTTGATCTATCCTAGAGTTTGTACTAAAATAACGCAAGCTATTGTTTCCGACCGATCTAATCAAGAGTTCGTACTGAAATAACACATAAGCAAATTCATATTCATAATACTCAATCCACAGAAAGAACTACAAAGAGACCCCAAAGTTTCTATCGGAGAAAAGATAATAAAAACGTGCATCAACCCCTATGCATAGATTACCCCAATGTCACCGCGGGAATCCGCAAGTTGAGTGCCATAACATACATCAAGTGAATCAATATGATACCCCATTGTCACCGCCTCAGGTATTCATACCGCAAGACATACATCATGTGTTCTCATATCTGAATATTCAATCCGACAAGACAAAACTTCAAAGGGTAAAGATTCAATTCATGAAAACAAGAGTATAGATGGGAGAAACATCATATGATCCATCTATATTAACAAAGCCCATGATATAGATCACAGAGAGAGAGAGAGAGAGAGAGAGAGAGAGAGATTAGACACATAGCTACTGGTACAAACCCTCAGCCCCGAGGGTGGACTACTCGCTCCTCATCGTGGTAGCCGTCGGGATGATGAAGATGGCAACCGAACATGATTCCCCCCTCCGGTAGGGTGCCGGAAAGGGTTTTGATTGGTTTTCGGTGGCTATCGAGCCTTGCGGCGGCGGAACTTCTGATCTAGGTTAACCCCGAAGGGTTTTGGAATATTTGTGAATTTATAGGGTAAAGAGGGGGTGCGGGAGGCCACCGAGGTGGGCACAACCCCAGCGCTTCGGTGGGTTGTGCCTCTGGCACCCCCTGTGTGCTGCTCTGGCCCATCCTGGGTGTTCTTGTCCATAAAAAATCTCCAAGAAGTTTCGCAGTGTTTGGACTCCGTTTGATATTGATTTCCTGTGATGTAAAAAACAAGCAAAAAAACAGCAATAGGCACTGCGCGCGTTGCTGCAGGAATCAATTGCAATTTATTTCAGTTATTTGATTGTTGAAGCTTCCATAGTAATAATGTATGACTAAAGCTAAAATAAATATTATATATTGTATCTGATTATTGTGTAGTCAGAAAATATTTTGAATATAAGTGGCATAACGTAATGGAAAACTATTTTTCTTGCATGTTGAGTGGACCTTTGATGAGGTGACATGTGTGGTGAGGTGAAAGGTGTGCATGAGATCAACTATAATGAAAAACTTTTTCCCATGCATGTAGTGGTGGGCCTTTGATGAGGTGGCATGTGTGCATGTTGAGATAAATAGGATAGTGGGGATCAACTGCTTATGTATACAAGATAGGTTAGTCCCAAAAAGGATATAAAGTTGCTAGAAAATGATTGTAAAAAATCCAAGAATGATAATGTAATGGCATGAATACTTAATAAATTATAGATACGTTGGAGACGTATCACCATCCCCAAGCTTAATTCCCACTCGTCCTCGAGTAGGTAAATGATAAAAGAAATAATTTATGAAGTGTGAATGCTAGCAGAGTGCACAAGTTTGAACAATGACAATTTCAATCACTTTTCCTAGCATCATAACAACAATTCTTTCTCATAAAATTTCTCATGTTATAGAGGCAACCAACTCACATGTTAAGGTTCAAACAATGAACTCTCTTGAAACTCAACAACCTATGTTCTTAGTCACCAAGCAATTGCAATTCAACTTATTCAACGGAGTTTAAGTAAGAGCTCCACATACTCAACCATCATATAGTCTTCTACGATTGCTAACACTCACCGCATACACATGAGCAAAACGTTTCAACCGGACACATAGAAAGATAGGGCTTATTGTTTTGCCTCCCAACGTATTCACCTCAAGAGTGATGTCAACAATAATAACTCATGCTACCCATATTCAACTGGACATATGTTCCTAGATCTTTCCTCACCACATGATGCTTGCCAAAAGAGAAAAAATAAAAAGGAATAGGGAGAATAACTTTGACTCTTTGCAATAAAAATAAATACTGAAAAGTAAAAGATAGGCCCTTCGCAGAGGGAATCAGAGGTTGCCATGCGCTTATTTGTTTGTATGCTCAACCCCTTAGTGCAAAAGAACTTCATGTTATATTGCCCCTTATGATAGCAACCTTTATTATGCAATCTGTCGCTTTTATTCTTTGCCATCACAAGTTCATACAACGCTCAATTTTCTCTTACACTAAATGATCTCACACTTTTAGAAGAAATTTTTATTGCCTTATTGCACCGATTACAACTTACTTTAAGAATCTTATTCAATCCTTAGGTAGGTATGGTGGACTCTTGAAAATAAGATTTGGGTTTAAGGGTTTTTGTATGCACAAGTAGTATCTCTACTTGGTGCAGAATTTTTGGATAGCAAAGATGGGGGGCAAGCACCACATGTTGAAGCATCTATGACAATATAACTTCTATGTGAATATGAACAAACATAAATCATTACGTTATCTTCCTTGTCCAACGTCAACAATTGTGGCACATAATATTTTGATGGGGGCTCACAATCACAAAAGATTTCCAGGACAGTGTATTTGCATGTTAAGGTTCTCTTCCTTATACTAATTATTCATGAATTGCTTGTATGACCAATATTGTGATTGTCAAGCCTCAAAGGATTTCACTTTCTAAACCCAATGTGAAGCTACCACTAGGCATGACATGATTTCAACTTCATGATATTCAATTTATTCAACAATTTACTCATAGGATATAAGTGAAGCACAAGATTAATTCCATAGAAAATAGCTTCGTTCACGGGATGTGAATGCCGCTTACCTAGCCTCTCTGGCAACTATTTGAGGACTCTATTTTATTTAAAAACTTCCAGTTCTAAGTATTTTATTTGTAACATCCCAAATTTTCAATTTGGAATGTTATACATAGAGCATCATTGCATATCATATTTTTTCGTTGCATTTTTGCTCGATCCTAGGAATTCTACACAACTCAAGGACCCACTGAGAGAGTTGGGGATTTTCGTTATTTTCATATTTGAGTTTTCTCAAATTTTGAAAATAGGATCGTTTGATTTTAATAATTTTATCTTCAATTATTTCTACTACCAAAATATGAGAGAGGGAATAAAATGACATTCCCAAAATAAAGAAATAATTAAGATTTAATAATAAAATCAAATAAGATTTTATTTTGGAGTTTTTCGCCTTTTATTGGAATTTAGGAAAATTACGCGTTTTTCAAAATTGCATTTAGGCCCCAAATAAATGTTCATTAAATCCGGCTTGATTTTAGAAGCCGGGGAAAATTTATTTCGGGATTTTTGGAGTCCGTTTAGTATTTATTTTTATTCTTTTTCTGCGCGTAATTATTTTTTTTTAAAGCGAACCACCTTAGGGCCGTGCCCAGAAGGACTCGCCGGGGCGACTTTATAAGCACACCACCCGGCGCCTCAGCCCACCACGCTGGCCCCGCCCGCCCGTCGAAACCCCAGCCCGCCTCGACCTCGCCCCACGCCGCCGCCGCCTCGAGCCGCCGCGCCCGCCGTGACCGCCGCCCGAGGTTCACCGCCGCCTCGTTTTCCGTGCCGGTTTTTTTATATAAAAACTAAGCGGTTTTTCTTTGGTTTTTTTATTTTCATTTTTTTATTTTAGTTTTGGGTTTTTTTGGTTTATGCTAATTATTGAACGTTCGTTCGTTAGTTCGTTTAAACGAACGTGTTCGTCAGATTAGTTTAGTTAACGAACGTTCGTTCGTTAACCCGTTCGTCGTTTTTCTTTATCTCGGATTTAATCCGCGATTTTTCTGATCACGATTCCAGATCTGATTTTCGTTTTAATATAACTTTTCGCTCGTTTATCGGAATCATGCGATTCAAGCGCCTAGAGTTTCATATCGAAACCCTCTTTCCGAATAATCTACTTAAACAAGTTTTTGCTTCTGTAAAATTTGACCTAGATCTAAATTAGTAACACGAAGCTGTTTTCTTCCGCCGTTTGACTTTTGTTGCTTCGTTTGATTTGATTCTTTTTGCAAACCGGAGTTCTTAAGTTGAACTATCTGGTTAGATCTATTTGATTTTTACCTGTGCATTAGATGAGTACTTATTGTATGCTTGTTTGTTTGTCTGCGATATAATACCCAGAGTGCGCCGTCTGTTACTTGGAGTCTCTAGGTTTCGCGGTTCATCAGCAAGGCAAGTAACACTTTGATCATACTTCTTCTCATACCCAGTTTTTATGCATTAGATCTATCCTCAAACACTTGCATGATTAGGATCTAATTAAATTGTGGGTTTTGGGAAGTAGATTGAGGTAGTACCTATTACCTGTTTTATTATCAAATCCTTGGGAGTTACTTCTACGTTTGCTTATTATGCCATGCTATGCTAGTAGACGTGGATTGGGTGAGTGAATCCATGACAGATGTGTGATTGTTATTTAATGGTTTATTTAAGGTGGCAACTTAAACACACATCTGGGTGGATTGAGGCACCTGGTTTCTATCAGGACTTGCATGTATTTCTTTGGACCGCCACCCAGGCTCAAAGGGATCATGAGATTATTCAAATTAGAAACTTCCGTGTGCAGCCACAAGCCATTATGGGCTCTGGCATAGTTGATTAAGTTGTGCGAACTCTTACGGGTAGGCTAGCTGATGTAGGGGATGTAGGTTGGTATGGTCTACCCACATGTAAGGTGCTAGCGCTTCTGAAAGACTGTGTCTCGGTCATCCGTCTCTCAAACACCGTGTAGTGCGAGAAACCAAACGGAGCCGATCGTGTCTTGTGGGGAAACGTGCGCAAACCTCTGCAGAGTGTATAAACTAATCATGGTTAGCCGTGTCCCCTGTTATGGACATCTTGAGTATCTAGTACTTGGATATCATGTGAATCTCATCATGTTACTTCTAAATTAATATTGTTGGGTTTGTTAATGAGTATTTTTAATTGGGATTGAGGATGCTGTCAACCATTCTCAATGTTCAACAACCACCATGATAGTTAAATAAATTTATTCCTTTGCAGTAGGGAAAATTGGCTTTACGCAAAACTGTAACCATAGAGCTTTCCACCAGCCATATATGCACGTAGTATAGGATTATCATTCCATTATTCTCTATGTGTTACATTGCCAGCATATTCCATGTGCTGACCCGTTCTCGGGCTGCAACGTTTCATGTTGCCGACTTTTCAGACGACGAGTAAGGTGCTTAAGTCATGGTTCTATACTCAGTGATGCCGTTGGAGTTGATGGACTCGCTTATTCTTCCAAGCCTTCCGCTGTTATCGTATTAGATGGCCTTAAGTCATATTTATTTTTATTAAGTTCTCTCTTGAGACATTCGATTGTAATAAGTGTGTGATTGCTACTCTGTTATAAATCCTTCGAGTACTGTGTGGTGTCAGCATTACTGATCCAGGGATGACACTGAGCACAGAGATCAGACTGTTTGAGGTCTGGTCGCTACAAAGATGGTATTGCCTCTATAAAGGAGAGAATGAGCGAAGGAAAAGCAAAGGGATTTCATGAGGATGAGCACGATACCCTATGTTTTTAGGACCGTGTTTATGTGCCCAATGACCCGGAGATCAGGAAGTTGATTCTACAAGAGGCACATGATTCACCATATTCGATTCACCCAGGAAATACCAAGATGTATTTGGATTTGAAGAATACTTTCTGGTGGACCGGAATGAAGAAGGATATTGCAGAGTACGTCGCAGTTTGTGATGTATGTAAGAGGGTGAAGGCAGAACATCAGAAGCCAGCAGGATTGTTACAGCCATTGCCTATACCCGAATGGAAGTGGGATAAACTAGGTATGGATTTCATCACGGGATTGCCCAGGACTCGTACAGGCTATGACTCGATTTGGGTTGTAGTCGACCGTTTGATGAAGGTAGCTCATTTCATTCCAGTAAAGACTACCTACAGCAGTGCCAAATTGGCTAAGATATACATGACCAGGATTGTATGCTTGCATGGAGTTCCGAGGAGTATCGATCGATAGAGGAACCCGGTTTACCTCAAAGTTCAGAAGCGCTGTAACGAAACTTTGGGAACCAGGCTGGAGTTTAGCACAGCTTTCCATCCACGCATGATGGACAAACCGAGAGAGTCAACCAGATTTTGGAGGATATGCTTAGAGCTTGTGCTTTGGATTATGGATCAAGTTGGGATGATAACTTGCCATATGCGGAGTTTTCTTACAACAACAGTTAGCAAACCAGTCTGAAGATGGCCCCTTTCGAAGCCTTGTACGGAAGGAGGTGCAGGACCCCGTTGTTGTGGGATGAAGTTGGAGACCGCCAGGTGTCTGGACCGGATTTGATTAAGGAGTCTGAACAGAAAGTAAAGTTGATCCGCGATAGGCTCAAGGTAGCCCAGTCAAGACAGAAGAGTTACGCGGATTCAAAACGCAAGGAGACAAAATACGAAGTCGGAGACAGAGTTTATCTTCGAGTATCGCCGCTTCGAGGAGTTAAGCGTTTTGGAGTTAAGGGAAAACTAGCACCCCGATTTGTAGGATCTTATCGTGTTTTGGAACGCATGGGAGAAGTTGCATACAAGTTGGAACTACCCGCAGGATTGTCAGGAGTTCATGACGTGTTCCATATTTCTCAGCTGAAGAAGTGTCAAGCAGAGATGGCCGATATACCACTGAGAGATACAGTGCCACTGGAAGCGATTCAGTTGAATGATGATTTGACCTACAAGGAGAAACCGGTTAAGATTCTGGAGTATGCCAGCCGAGTCACCCGCAGCAAGGTCATTAAGTTTTGCAAAGTTCAATTGGAGCCACCACACCGAGGATGAAGCCACCGGGAGCGAGAGGAAGATTTTGTCAAGGACCACCTCACCTATTTTCTAGCCAACCCGAATCTCGAGGGCGAGATTCATCTTAAGGGGGTAGGTTTGTAACATCCCAAATTTTCAATTTTCAATTTGGAATGTTATACATAGAGCATCATTGCATATCATATTTTTTTGTTGCATTTTTGCTCGATCCTAGGAATTCTACACAACTCAAGGACCCACGGAGAGAGTTGGGGATTTTCGTTATTTTCATATTTGAGTTTTCTCAAATTTTGAAAATAGGATCATTTGATTTTAATTATTTTATCTTCAATTATTTCTACTACCAAAATATAAGAGAGGGAATAAAATGACTTTCCCAAAATAAAGAAATAATTAAGATTTAATAATAAAATCAAATAAGATTTTATTTTGGAGTTTTTCGCCTTTTTATTGGAATTTAGGAAAAATATCGTTTTTCAAAATTGCATTTAGGCCCCAAATAAATTTTCATTAAATCCGGCTTGATTTTAGAAGCCGGGGAAAATTTATTTTGGGATTTTTGGAGTCCGTTTAGTATTTCTTTTTTTTTCTGTGAGTAATTATTTTTTTAAAAAAAAAGCGAACAGCCTTTGGGCCATGCCCGAGCGGGACTCCGCTCGGGGCGCACTTTATAAGCGCAGCCACCCCGCGCCCCCAGCCCAACCCGCGCCCCGCCCGCCCGCCGAATCCCTAGCCACCGCCCGACCCGCGCCCGCCGCCGCCAGTGACCGCCGCCTCGTTTTCCGCGGCGGTTTTTTTTATAAAAATCAAGCGGTTTTTCTTCGGTTTTTTTTATTTCTGTTTTTTTATTTTAGTTTCGGTTTTTTTGGTTTAGGCTAATTAACGAACGTTCGTTCGTTAGTTCGTTTAAACGAACGCGTCCGTCAGATTAGTTTAGGTAACGAACGTTCGTTCGTTAACCCGTTCGTCGTTTTTCTTTTTCTCGAATTTAATCCGCGATTTTTCTGATCGTGATTCCAGATCCGATTTTCGTTTTAGTATAACTTTTCGCTCGTTTATCGGAATCAGGCGATTCAAGCGCCTAGAGTTTCGTCTCGAAACCCTCTTTCCGAATAATCTACTTAAACAAGTTTTTGCTTCTGTAAAATTTGACCTAGATCCAGATTAGTAACACGAAGTTGTTTTCTTCCGCCGTTTGACTTTCGTTGCTTCGTTTGATTTGATTCTTTTTGCAAACCGGAGTTCTTAAGTTGAACTATCTGGTTAGATCTATTTGAGTTTTACCTGTGCATTAGATGAGTACTTACTGTATGCTTGTTTGTTTGTCTGCGATAGAATACCCGAGTGCGCCTTTGTTACTTGAGTCTCTAGGTTTCATGGATCATCAACAAGGCAAGTAACACTTTGATCATACTTCTTCTCATACCCAGTTTTTATGCATTAGATCTATCCTCAAACACTTGCATGATTAGGATCTAATTAAATTGTGGGTTTTGGGAAGTAGATTGAGGTAGTACCTATTACCTGTTTTATTATCAAATCCTTGGGAGTTACTTCTACGTTTGCTTATTATGCCATGCTATGCTAGTAGACGTGGATTGGGTGAGTGAATCCATGATAGATGTGAGATTTTTATTTAATGGTTTATTTAAGGTGGCAACTTAAACACACATCTGGGTGGATTGAGGCACCTGGTTTCTATCAGGACTTGCATGTATTTCTTCGGACCGCCACCCAGGCTCAAAGGGATCATGAGATTATTTAAACTAGAAACTTCCGTGTGCAGCCACAAGCCATTATGGGCTCTGGCATAGTTGATTAAGTTGTGCGAACTCTTACGGGTAGGCTAGCTGATGTAGGGGATGTAGGTTGGTACGGTCTACCCACATGTAAGGAGCTAGCGCTTCTGAAAGACTGTGTCTCGGTCATCCGTCTCTCAAACACCGTGTAGTGCGAGAAACCAAACGGAGGCGATCGAGTCTTGTGGGGAAAAGTGTGCAAACCTCTGCAGAGTGTATAAACTAATCATGGTTAGCCGTGTCCCCGGTTATGGACATCTTGAGTATCTAGTACTTGGATATCATGTGAATCTCATCATGTTACTTCTAAATTAATATTGTTGGGTTTGTTAATGAGTATTTTTAATTGGGATTGAGGATGTTGTCAACCATTCTCAATGTTCAACAACCACCATGATAGTTAAATAAATTTATTTCTTTGTAGTAGGAAAAAATTGGTTTTACGCAAAACTGTAACCATAGAGCTTTCCACCAGCCATATATGCATGTAGTATAGGATTATCATTCCATTATTCTCTATGTGTTACATTGCCAGCATATTTCATGTGCTGACCCGTTCTCGGGCTGCAACGTTTCATGTTGCAGACTTTTCAGACGACGAGTAAGGTGCTTAAGTCGTGGTTCTATACTCAGTGATGCCGTTGGAGTTGATGGACTCGCTTATTCTTCCAAGCCTTCCGTTGTTATCGTATTAGATTGCCTTAAGTCATATTTATTTTTATTAAGTTCTCTCTTGAGACATTCGATTGTAATAAGTGTGTGATTGCTACTCTGTTATAAATCCTTCGAGTACTGTGTGGTGTCAGACATTCGATCCAGGATGACATCGAGCACGTAGATCGAACTATTTGAGGTCTGGTCGCTACATTATTAAAACAGCAAGCAAAACAAAATGAAATGGCATTCCAAGGATAGCACAACTCATGTAAAGAAGCAAAAACTTAGGCTCAACCGATACTAACCGATAATTGTTGAAGAAGAAAGGCGGGGCATCCCCAAGCTTAGATGCTTGGTTCTTCTTGAAATATTATCCTGGGATGCCTTGGGAATCCCCAAGCTTGAGTTTTTGTGTCTCCTTAATTCCTTTTATATCACGGTTTCCCTAAATCTTAAAAACTTCATCCACACAAAACTCAACAAGAACTCGTGAGATACGTTAGTATAAATCAATGCAAAACCTTATCATTCTCTACTATAGCAAATCACTAAAATTATTATTTAACATTGCATACTAAATGCCTCTGCATATTTAATATTCCTATCCTCAAATAGAATCATTAAACAAGCAAACATATGCAAACAATGCAAACATAACAGCAATCTTCCAAAACAGTACAGTCTGTAAAGAATGCAAGAGTATCAATACTTATTAAACTCCAAACATTATGAAATTCTACCACACTGTAGAAAATTTATCAGAGCTTATTTTGCAAAAAGTTTCAACATTTTATCACATTCTGAATTTTCTAGGGAATTTTTGCAACAGCGGTAAACTTTCTGTTCGCAAACAACAACATGTAGACTTGTAAAATAAGCATAGTAAAGGCTATCAATGCCACTTTTATTGAAATAAAAGATGCAAAACATTATTATAAATAACAGAAAGAAAATCCTAACAAAATAAATTGACGCTCCAAGAAAAACACATATCATGTGACGAATGAAAACATAGCTCCAAGTGAGGTTACCAATAATGTTGGAGACGAAAGAGGGGATGCCTTCCGGGGCATCCCCAGGCTTAGTTGCTTGGATCTTCCTTGGATATTAACTTGGGGTGCCTTGGGCATCCCCAAGCTTAGTTTCTTGTCACTCCTTATTCTCCTCATATCGATATCTCACCCAAAACTTGAAAACTTCAATCACACAATACTTAACGGAACTTTGTGAGATAGGTTAGTATGATAAAGAGCAAACCATTTCACTTTGGCACTGACAAAGACAAGATTCATAATTGTTTCCACACAATGCCTAATGTAGAATATCATTTCCACAATTTATATTCAGCAATATAAGGCATAGAAACTAGGAAATAAGCAAACTATGCATAAAAAACAGAATCTGTCAAAAACAAAACAGTCTGTAATGATCTGCAGAATAACCACTCTTCTGATACTCCAAAAATTCTGAAAAAATTAGGACCACGTGAGAAATTTGTATATAAATCTTTTGTAAAAACAATCAACTCAAAAGCACTCTTCTGTTAAAAATAAGAATTATTTTCGTGAGCGCACAAGTTTCTGTTTTTCAGCAAGATCAAATCAACTATCACGCAACATGATTCCAAAGGCTTTGCTTGGAACTTTATTGAAACAAAAGCTACTCCCTCTGTAAAAATATATGAGAGTGTTTAGATCACTGAAATAGTTATCTAAACACTTTTATATTTCTTTACAGAGGGAGTATAAAACATGATCAATATAGTAGCATAATCATGTGAACACACAAAAACAGTAGGTAAAAGTGTTGGGTTGTCTCCCAATAAACGCTTTTCTTTAATGCCTTTTAGCTAGGCATGATGATTTCAATGATGCGCACGTAGAAGATAAGAATTGAAACTTAAAGAGAGCATCATGAATCACATGGCAATCACATTTAAGTCTAACCCACTTCCTATGCATAGGGATTTTGTGAGCAAAGAACTTATGGGAACAAGAATCAACTAGCATAGGAAGGCAAAACAAACATAACTTCAAAACTTTCAACACATAGAGAGGAAACTTGATATTGTTGCAAATCCTACAAGCATAAGTTCCACCCTCATAATAATTTTCAGTAGCATCATGAATGAATTCAACCATATAACTATCATACAAAGCATTCTTTTCATGACCCACAAGCATAGAAATTTTACTACTCTCCACATAAGCAAATTTATTCTCATGAATAGTAGTGGGAGCAAACTCAACAAAGAAACTATCATGGTATTGAAAATTAAAATCATGATGAAAAGTTTCATGGTTATCATTATTCTTTATAGCATACATATCATCACCATAATCATCATAGATAGCAAGTTTGCTATCATAGTCAATTGAAGCCTCATCCAAAATGGTGGATTCATCACTAAATAAAGGCATGACCTCTCCAAATCCACTTTCATCATTATAATCATCATAAATAGGAGGCATGCAATCATTATAACAAATTTGCACATCAAATCCTGGGGGACTAAAAATATCATCTTCGTCAAATATAGCATCCCCAAGCTTATGGCTTTGCATATCACTAGCATCATGGATATTCAAAGAATTCATACTAACAACATTGCAATCATCCTCATGATTCAAATATTTTGTGCCAAACATTTGACAGAATTCTTCTTCTAATAATTGAGCACAATTTTATGATCCATCATTTTCAAGAAAGATATTATAAAGATGATCAATAATATGATGCAACCCCAATTCCATATTTTTTATTTAATTTTGTTTTATAAACCAAACTAGTGATAAAACAAGAAACTAAAAGATTCGATTGCAAGATCTAAAGATATACCTTCATGCACTCACCTCCCTGGCAACGGCGCCAGAAATAGCTTGATGTCTACAACGCAACTTTATTCTTGTAGACACGTGTTGGGCCTCCAAGCGCAGAGTTTTGTAGGACAGTAGCAATTTTCCCTCAAGTGGATGACATAAGGTTTATCAATCCGTGAGAGGTGTAGGATGAAGATGATCTCTCTCAAACGACCCTGAAACCAAATACAAGAAATCTCTTGTGTCCCCAACACACCCAATACAATGGCAAATTGTATAGGTGCACTAGTTCGGCGAAGAGATGGTGATAAAAGTGTAATATGGATGGTAGAAATATATTTTTATAATCTGAATAAATAAAAACAACAAGGTAGCAAATAGTAAATGTTCAAAAAAATGTATTGCAATGCTTAAAAATGAGGCCTAGGGTCCGTACTTTCACTAGTGCAATCTCTCAACAACGCTAACATAGTTGGATCATATGATTATCCCTCAAAGTGCAATAAAGAATCACACCCGAGTTCCTATTAGCGGAGAACAAAAGATACAAATTGTTTGTAGGGTATGAAACCACCTCAAAGCTATTGTTTCCGTTTGATCTATCCTAGAGTTCCTACTAAAATAACGAAAGCTATTCTTTCTGAACGATCTAATCAAGAGTTCGTACTAAAATAACACCAAAGCAAATTCATATTCATAACACTCAATCCACACAAAGAACTACAAAGAGACCCTAAAGTTTCTATCGGAGAAAAGATAATAAAAAGGTGCATCAACCCCTATGCATAGATTACCCCAATGTCACCGCGGGAATCCGCAAGTTGAGTGCCATAACATACATCAAGTGAATCAATATGATACCCCATTGTCACCGCCTCAGGTATTCATACCGCAAGACATACATCATGTGTTCTCATATCTGAATATTCAATCCGACAAAACAACACTTCAAAGGGTAAAGATTCAATTCATTACAAAAAGAGTATAGAGGGGAGAAACATCATATGATCCATCTATATTAACAAAGCCCATGATATAGATCACGAGAGAGAGAGATATTAAACACATAACTACTGGTACAAACCCTCAGCCCCGAGGGTGGACTACTCCCTCCTCATCGTGGTAGCCACCGGGATGTTGAAGATGGCCACCGGAGATGATTCCCCCCTCCGGCAAGCTGCCAGAAAGGGTCTAGATTGGTTTTCGGTGGCTACCGAGCCTTGCGGCGGCGGAACTTCTGATCTAGGTTAACCCCGAAGGGTTCTGGAATATTTTTGAGTTTATAGGGTAAAGAGGGGGTGCGGGAGGCCACCGAGGTGGGCACAACCCACTGGTGCGCTGGGGCCTGTGCACGCCAGTGGGTTGTGCCCCCTCAGGGCACCCCCTAGGTGCTGCTCTGGCCATCCTGGGTGTTCTGGTCCATAAAAAATCTCCAAGTAGTTTCACGGTGTTTTGACTCAGTTTGATATTGATTTCCTGTGATGTAAAAAACAAGCAAAAAACAGCAACTGGCACTGGGCACCGGGTCAATAGGTTAGTCCCAAAAAATGATACAATGTTGCTATAAAATGATTGTAAAACATCCAAGAATGATAATATAATGGCATGAATACTTCATAAATTATAGATACATTGGATACGTATCAAACAACACCATGTGCTTCCATCTACTTATAAAGGGGGTGATGCAGAGTTTGTTGTAAGAAAGCAACAAGCATCATGTCTGGGTTGGTCCCATTTTTGTTCACTACTTAATGGGAAAAGACAGCAATTCAATAGCTTCAATTCAACATAATTTAAAACAGTACCAAGACATGTAGCACAACATCTCAAAGCACACTGTACGATCATGTGGATGAAGGCAGGTACTGACCTTTCATGACGAAAAAGATCAAATACGAATCTACCAACACGAATAGGAAATCCAATCTTGTTTTGTGCAGTTCCATTGAAATCAAGCAAAGTCGCCGGTGTGACATTTAAGTTCGCTATAGCAACAAGTTGAATAGATATCCCTGTTTTAAAAGAGGCAAAAAAGAAAACAATTACTGGCCAATAAAGGAGGATGAAACATACGGCGACAAAAAGAAGCATCTAACTTATCTTGATGGAAAACAAAGTAGGACAGTAGCATTTCTAAAATGGTTGCATTGATTCATATTAACAGAGACATTCTCTTAAAACAACATTCGTTAAAAATGTAATTTAATTTTAAAAATGGCATTGCTTCAATTTTCCAGCGGCATTCTTAGATTAACAACAGCAAATTAGTTGTATGGGACATGGGACATGCCAGCACCATGTGCGTCCACACGTATAAATGGGTGATGCAGAGTATGTTGCCAAGCAGCATATCTGCGTTGGTTCCATATTTGTTCTCTTTGAACCTTGTTCCTATGTGAGGGCAGCAAATCTATTCCTACACAAACTACCCGACCCCCCAGTTTCTTTCCTTTTTCAACAAAGAGATCGGTTCCTTACAGATGTGCGTACTGGGTTACCCCCTTTTTCCCTTTTCGACCAACAGAGTGTGGAGAGTGTGGAGAGTGCAAACCCTAGCGAATAAGCGCTGAGGCTCCAGCTTATATAGTACTCGTGTATACTACTAATATATAGTTGAGTGGTTTTATTTTTCTCTCCATAACAATCGTTTTAAATTGTGTAAGTATGAAACAAAACTCTTTATTTAATGTACCCGTGAACAAAACTACTTACGATGAACTAACGATCCACGCGTCCTGGTTGCACTTCCTGTCCTTCACATGTGGTGCACTACCCTCCATTAAGTGAACAACCACACATGCGCCAAATTATCGAAAATGTGTGAGAGTGTGTACAAATAAAGAATTTTAATTTCAATTATCGGAAAGGTTTGAGAGTTTGTACAGTTTGCCCTCTCAATAATTATGGTCATTGTGTTCGGCCTAAACTTGGTCAAACTTTACAAAGTTTGACTTCAATCAAATCTAATATGCGGAGTAAATAAAAATGGAGGGATACTACGTCCATCCGGATTTTTAGTCCACGCCATTTTTTTAATCAAATTCTGACCACATATTTAGTTAATAGCTGGACAAATAAAATTACAGGGGAGCTAAAGACAAAGTTGTGAGAAGGCTTAGAAATCAATACAAAACTTATGCTCTCAGTACCAACGTTGATCCTTCTTCGAGGAAACATTTGGTTCATAGCCAATTGTGTGATAAAATTGCACCAACATGAAAGACGATTGCGTCTCGAACGCAACCAAGGTGAACTGATGAAGGATATCATCTTTGCGGGTAAAAAGCAAAGAGCACTAATGGAAGACATCTTGTTTTTCATTGAAAATCGATCAGCTTCACCAGCCGATGCAACCATGAGGCGCAACCATGAGCATCGATAAGTTACCGTGGTGATGCATCATCCATTTGGCATCAAGTTTGGGTGAGGCACCTACGAAGTTCGACAAATCCTCACTGTGGTCTATTTCTTCTCGGTAATCAAGCTCAAGGAAGGAAGAACCACGTGGCAGAGGACAATGAGGCGGAACAACAATGGCCATCCAATTTTGTGCAGTTCCACTAAAATTGAGGAAGATATGCCCGGGAATGGAGATACGCATCGTTGTTTGCAAAAAATATTAAAAAGGGATATAGTGTTGTTACTTTGTTTTGGCAGTGGTACAATATTAACAACGACATCTCAATTGTCAATAAGAATTAATGAAAAGTACACCAACAAACAGAAGATCATGATTATCTTGATGGGAACTAAACCAGGATACCCGAGAAAAAAGCATTTCTTCATTTAACCAGTGGTAGTATTAGATTAGTAGCAGCAATAGGAGCATATGGAGAATGACCCTACAACCAGCATGTACTTTTTGTTGAAACAACATGTATACTATACCTCCACCGAGGCATAAACCAGGATAACTTTTCGAGTGGCATTTCCTCTATAATAGTAAAAAATAGGTGATGTTGGACCAGCAGACGAACCCTAGCTACAGTACATGGGGAGCTGGGGAGTAGTGGCATAGAAGAAAACCCGCATGCAGCGACCTGGGGAGCTGGACCAGTACAATGAAGCATGAAATCCAAAAGAAGTTATATCTCAGATGGGCGAGATGTCGATTAGGCAGGCGGGCGGGATCTACGCACACGACCGCAGCGAACAAGGGCGCGGAGGACCTTCGTCCGCGCCTGCGCCGGCTCAGAGAGGATGGTGCGCATCGGCTTCCTCCGTCACCGACGGCGACAACGTCAATGCTGCACCTCCTCACCTCCCGCAGTGGAAGAGATTCGGCCGGATCTGTGACCACCGGTAAGGAGAGAGATAGAGTGGACATTGTCATATTGTTTAGATATGGAGAGGGTGAGAGAGCGAGACGCGAGAAACCCTATCAAACAAGAGGCTATATATACAATGGAGTATAAAAATCTCTCCATAACAGTGGTTTTAAATAGAATACGCGCGTTCCCGGAAAAAAGAAATGAAAACTGGCGGACAATTTTTTTAACGTACAAAGATGAAAACTCGATCAAAAACACGCCCCCACTTCCAGGTTGCAAGAGTCATCGCGCACACACATATAGACAGAGACATGCATATTCGTGTTTATGTAAAATTCCATCTCCATCTCCATCTCCATCATATTTGTCCAACTGGCACATTATTTACATTGTTAATTATATACGCATCAATATTAACTTACATCATCTCTTGTTTGCGGGCGTCCGGACCGCTGCCACACCCGCTCCTGACCAACCCGAACCCTCTTCATCACACGCGCGTGCTTCCCGCCTGAAACGGTCAGTGCCGCATTCATGCCCGACCAGCGCGGACGCGACATCTCACTGGCGCCGGCATTGAAGCGGCGCGCCGGCCGAGAGAGTGTCGCCAGTGCTGCTTCCCGGTGCACGCGAGTGCTCCGTGTTCAAAGGTCACAATAGCCGGCCACAACATGCATGTAAAAAGTTCTTGGGAGTCCGTGCTACGGCTAGCTGTCCTCCCCCTCCTTGTCAATCTCTTCCAGTAGTGCTAGTACTTCATGGCGCGATCCATCGACAAGCAGGCGGGAAAGTTATCGTATACTCGGTTTGCGGTGAGTGGCATGCTGAGCGACCGTGTGGGGTGGAGCCATGGAGGAGGGTGAGACATGAACGCAACAGACGTGATTTAAACGTTTGTTTTTCTCGATGGCGCGATCCAACAAATCGAAACGTTGGTTTCTCTCCGTTTCCATTTTTTCACCGAAAAAACAGAAACTTTCCTCTCCATTTTCATTCCTACTCCAAGGTTGCCCCGTTACAACATTCCATCAAATACAAAGGAAAACTAACACGCATGCTGATGCATCTCAATGATTCACAGATCATAGCCAATATTTACTTCACAACTAAAGACAAAAGTTGTCAGAGTGTGTACAAAAAAACTACTCATGGGGTCTCTACGCCGTAAACCATAAACCCTAAACATGATTTAATTTCCTGGCTAGTTAGAAACAGTTGAAGGAAAGAAGGCTCACACCCTCGGATCATACGATGCTTTTGTGCAGTTCCACTAAAATCAAGCTGAGCATCCCTATTGGCAAAGATATTGAAGAAGTGTGATTAGAATAATAGTACTGGCACTAGTTCATAGACAAAAACTTGTGGCACCCCAGCTCAGAGAAATCGGAACGCCCTGTATTCCATCTCAGAGAAACCAGAATAACTCTAGCAACGGAACAACAACGACGGTGATGAACTCCACTCCGCAGGGACTCTTATCCTAGCTCGCAAATAAGGAATCCACGGCAAACAAGCAATCAAATCCGGCATGACCTGCAAACTGGCATGACATGCCAGGTCAGTACATTGAATGTACTTGCAAGCTCACAGCAACCAAGCGCAATCAAGACAAACATCAGCATGGCAATTACAGCTTAGACATGGATGAACATGATGCCATCAGATCAACATGGCATGTACAACATGATACAACTAGAATAGTACGAGCATGACATGAACATGTAAACATGATAACACTAGCGTATAACACGATGACACTATCATGCACCAACTTACTCTGATCCGGTTACCTCGTAACCAATACATGCATGAACTTACCATCGCGGACATCACATGATAATCTTAGGATCCAATCAAGCTTGGTATTACAACACCATAGTAATCATACATGACCACAAGGAGCTTGACCTTTACCCGCGATTCTCGCACAACATCACAAATATCCATCAACTCGGTATCCACGACACCACGGTGATCCTCCCACGATCACAATAAATATCAACCAACTTCTTTCATCATCGAACCAGGGTTGTTATTTAGCACATTATTATTATTACTGTTGACCCACAGTGTGACCAACTATGAACTGGGCCCATATCCGCGGGCACGGCTATCAATAGATTTAAACACACACTCTGTAGAGGTTAGCACATTGTACCCACACCACGGAACCCATGGCCTCGCACTCCCATTCGGGTGGACCAACGGCGTTTCGACAAAACCGATCTACTGCCATGACACTCTCCCGGCCACTCCGGCCAACTCCCCTTTGGGCTAAGTCATGGGTGGCCTCGTGCCTACCAAAGGCATCAACGGCCACCGTCGTTGCAAAACAAAAACGGTCCCAAATGGGGACATGGTATACCAATCACAACAATGGGCACACAAGGCTTATGCCATCCTACCTGATCAGGGTAGCGCCCGTGCATAACCTTCCCTCGTTGGAGGCACCGGCGAGAGGCATGACAATAAACCCAATTAGGACCTTCCCATAAAAGGCAAATGTGGTTGCACTGGTCAGCTCGATATGGTGGCACCATGACTCAGTCAATAGTTGTTCAAGTTCATTTAAGTACGGTTCAACTTGAATGCAATAAGCTGAGTCATATTAAAATAACATGATGCTACTACAATGCATGAGTATGATATCAACATAAGCATAGAGGTGCAACATAATCATCGAGCATAACCACAATGAATCATATATTCGAATGAGCATCGCATACTGACGTGCATGAATATCACAAGCATAACACTACTCATAGCAGAACATGACCGCTAGCATCAACAATAAATACTAAGCAAGAACATATCAAAAATACTACCACGAAGCATATAACCAGCTAGATGCAAAAGAACATGCATAATCACGGTACCCAGTAGCCGACGATAGTCATGCTCCGAAGTACATGACCAACATCAACATGTAACACTACCAAACAAGACATACGACAGAAATACTAACAACTAGTATATGATAACCAGGTGCATAAGAACATGTCATGAAAGTAAACACAGATCCATAGCATAACCGAAACAACGATAGTAGTAGCAAAACAAACAGACAATTATTTAAAATTCAAGTTGAAAACTAATACTACTACATGGCTATCATGCACATGGTGGTTGTGGCTTTACTGGGGATGAATAAGGCTCCGGGAAAAAGTGCGGTGAAGCCGCGGAAAGATTCGCCGGAAAAGATTCCCTCTCGGAGGGGGCTGATTAGGGCAAGGGCATCAAGGTCATTTTCAGAATGTCAAAACATGGTAAAAATGATGGGGACATAACGGGCTCGACAAGACGAAGACGTGGGCGTTGGATTCACCTCAATCGGGGTTACGAGCAAAAAGTTATAATGGTTTTTCTGCCAGGGACCTATCTGCAAAGAAAAACTTTACAAAATGGACCAAAACAGAAAACTGAAAGCGCATTCCAGAAACTATGCTTTCAGGACAGTGAAAGCGCAATTTCGGCCGAAGCCGCAACGCTTTACGCCTTTACTGAAATGAAAGCGTATTATAGGCATTACGCTTCCACTTATCCCAATCAGCAGAGGCAGGGCCGGCTCCTGTGATGCTGACAAGTGGGTCCCACCTTATCCACTTCTATCTCTCCTCCCTTCTCTTCTTCCTCTCTCCTCCTCCCCGACGGCGAACAGAGGAAGGGGCGAGGCCGACCGGTCCAGCGAGGAGTCCGGCTGACTCTGGCCACCAAATGGGACGCCGCGGCCGCCGGCGAGCTCGGGGGACAGCCGTGCATCTCTCCCATTAGTTGGTTGACACCGAGGATCACCGGGAGGGGCGGGGCACGGGACACGGCTGAGGAGGGCTTCAGCCAGAGTTGAGGACGAGGCTGTGGAAGCTCCGAGGAGGAAATGAGGATGTGGGGAGGGTCACCGGAGTCTGTTGGGTTGAATGGTGGTGGTAGGAGGGAGGGAGGAGCTTGGCATCGAGATGATTTAGCCGTAGGCCGATGATGGCCGTGGCGGCGATGAGTGGCGAGTAGGGATTCTCTGGCTCAGGGAAGATGGAGGCGATGAGGTGCTCGGGAGGGGCTCGGGTGGCCTATTTATAGGCGGGGCGAGGTGGTTGGCTCGGGTGCCGCCGCTCGCGTCCGGCCGAACTCTAGCAAGGCTCAGCGATCACAATGTTGGGATCTATGGTAGGGTGTGTCGACTACAAATTAAAATTTTCCTACGCGCAGAACAACCGGGAACATGCTACGGAAATGGATCACAGTTCGTTACCACGAGACGCGCAGTGCCGTGCAGCGGAAGAAGAGTTAGGGCAGCGCGTCCGCGTGGATCCTCTCCTCATCGTCCGATCTCCCTCGAACAACCAGTCGTCTGTTCCCACGTACAGGTTCGCCGGAGCGGCGCAAGTGCACCGCCTCTAACATTATCCGCGCGTGCAGGAGGAACGTCGTGCGGCGGACTGCTAGGTCCGATCACACAATCGGTGGCGAGTGGAGGTGTCTATTCGCAACACATGCAAACCCTAGTGACAGTGCCGAAGCGATCAACCCCTTGAGTGTGCAGCACCTCCACTTTATATAGGCGTCCGTCGCGGGCTCAACACTTGGGCTTCGCACGGACCCTAAAGCCAATAAGTCTACTCGGACACAATCCGGATACAACTCGGATCACATCCGACCAGTGTCCTCGGATCTGACCTCGTAGGTTCCTTCCCTTAAGCACGCGACCCCTTAGGTTCAAGTCGGCTTGGTCGCAGTTCGGATCACCTCTGAACTGCATGGTTGGTAGCGGCCCCTAGCAAGGCATGGTGAAACCAAGCAGACTATGAAGCTGGTTAGGCAAACCTGTACATCATACTTCTGTTCCCTTTGCCACACGATATATGTTGTCGGGCTCAAGGCGATATTGTCATCCTTGTGCTAGCCCGAATTCTTTCTCGTTCCAGTGATGCCGACCACAAACCGTATTATCTCATAATCCTTGTCGCATGGCCATGCTTATCCTGGTCGGATCACACGAGGGGCCCAGAGTATATCTCTCCTGATCGGAGGGGCAAATCCCATTTTGCTCGACCATGTCTCACAGCATGGGTCTGGACAAGCCCAAAACCTACCTTTGTAACTACCCAGTCACAGAGTAGTGTTTGGTCGGCCCAAAGCAAGTCTGTCACCATCCCGAGTACATGTGCCAGCTCAGGTCTTAGGACATAGAACATATGTTGTACTAGAGACTCACAGATGACATATCGCTGCGTCTCATAGTTGGTTCTGTCCGACTCGGACCTTATCTCGACTCGGATCCGACTACGTCGAATCTGACCAGATCCTTCCAAGTCCATATTATCCGGTTAGCATCCAATGCTCCATGGCTAGTGAGACCAAGCCATCGACCGTGTCATATGCTAGTCTAGTTGGTTGCGTGTCCACACAGCCCTTTCGACCAGGGACCTATTAGGACAGTCATCATACAATGCATAGTCCCACAAACAAGTCACATACTTGCTGATACACATCACTGATAATGTCCAAGGACTATCTTTATTCATAAACACATAGGAAATATCATCATACATGATTGCCTCTAGGGCATATCTCCAATAGTCTACCACTTGCACTAGAGTCAATCAAATAGACATCGAATGCGCATAGCTCTAACGTGCCCCTCATGCTTAGGTTGTGGAAGTGGCTTAGTCAACAGATCTGCAACATTTGCATCCGTGTTAATTTTGCATAACTCTACATCACCATTCTTTACGTTCTCTTCATATCAGGTGATATTTCCGATCTATGTGTCTGACCTTGTGGTGATTCCTCGGCTCCTTGGCTTGTGCGATGGCACCAGAATTATCACAATAAAGGTCCAACGGATTTACCGAGGCTGGGAAAATACCAAGATCATCCAGAAACTTCCGGATCCAAACACCTTCCTTCGCAGCTTCACAAGCCGCAATGTATTCGGCTTCTGTGGTAGAATCGGCCACCGTATCTTGCTTGGAACTCATCCAGCTCACTGCTCCTCCATTCATGACATACACGAATCCGGACTGTGATCGAAAATCATCTATGTCGGTTTGGAAACTAGCATCAGCGTAACCCCTTACAACGAGCTCTTCCTCACCTCCATAAACTAGGAAAATCTCTTTAGTCCTTCTCAGGTACTTCAAAATAGTCTTTACTGCTGCCCAGTGACTCTCACCAAGGTTGGCTTGGTATCTGCATATTAGGCTTATTGCAAAAGCAATATCTGGCCTTGTACATATCATGGCATACATGATGGATCCGATTGCCATGGCATATGGAATCCTACTCATCCTGGTTCGCTCATCAGATGTCGAAGGACTCTGAGTCTCGCTTAGCCTTATACCATGTGAGAGTGGCAAGAACCCTTTCTTCGCCTCACTCATGTTGAACCGCTTCAACACTTTATCTATGTATGTGCTCTAGCTTAAGTCGAGCAGCCTCCTCGATCTATCTCTATAGATCTTAATGCCTAAAATGTACATTGCCTCACCAAGGTCTTTCATCGAAAACTTGCCATTCAATGACTCCTTGACCGAGTTCAACATCGAAACATCATTTCCGATCAGTAGTATGACATCGACATACAAGATCAAAAAAACTATCGAGCTCCCACTTAACTTCTTGTATAAACAAGAGTCCTCTTTGCTTTTGATGAAACCGAGACCAATGACGACCTCATCAAAACGAGTGTTCCAACTCCGAGATGCTTGCCTCAACCCATAAATGGATCTCTTGAGCTTGCATACCTTACTAGTGCTAGTCGAATCGACAAAACCCTCGGGTTGTATCATATACACGTCCTTGGTTAAATTTCCGTGAAGGAAAGCCGTCTTGACATCCATCTGCCATATCTCGTAATCAAAATATGCAGCTATAGCTAGTACGATCCTCACCGATTTCAGCATTGCTACCGGCGAATAGGTCTTGTCGTAGTCAATTCCTTGAACTTGTCCATAACCCTTAGTGACAAGCCGAGCTTTATGGATCTGAACATTTCCATCCACATCGGTTTTCTTCTTAAAGACCCAATTGCAACCAATGGCTGTTACGCCAGGCGGCGGATCAACCAAGTCCCAGACTTGATTCTCATCCATGGACTTTAACTCGGATCTCATGGCCTCCAGCCATGCCTCGGAATCTGGGCTCACCATTGCTTCCGCATACATGGCCGGCTCGTCGCTTTCTAGCAACAATACATCACGCACCCTACGCAATCATTCCGACCTCCGTGGTTCCGGTGCCGCTACCACTACGGGTTCCTTGACTGACTTCGGTATGATCTCATCACCAGTCGAGCCATCCCCGAGTGGTCCTCGAATTTCTTCAAGTCGGACCGTCCTCCCACTAGCCTCCTGACTGAGAAACTCTTTCTCAAGGAAAACCCCGTTCCGATCAACAAACACTTTGTTCTCTTCCTGGTTGTAGAAGCTATATCCCAAGGTTTCCCTCGGATATCCAACAAATATGCATTTATCCGACTTAGGTATAAACTTGTCTGACATAAGTCGCTTGAAAAATGCTTCACAACCCCAAATTATTGGAAAAGACAAACTGGGACTCTTCCTAGTCCACATCTCATGTGGTGTCTTGTCTACGGATTTTGATGGTACCCTGTTAAGTGTGAAAGCCGCAGTTTCTAGAGCGTACCCCCAGAATGACAAGGGTAAATCTGATTTGCTCCTCATAGACCGGACCATGTCCAAGAAGGTCCTATTCCTCCGTTCTGACACGTCGTTTCTCTATGGCGTACCCGGAGGTGTGAGCTAAGGTACTATACCTCGGCTTTTCAGGTGATCATCAAACTCCTGGCTCATGTACTCACCTCCATGATCAGATCGTAGAAGCTTTATAGTCTTGCCGAGCTGATTCTCAACCTCATTCTGAAACTCTTTGAACTTTTCAAAAGTTTCCGACTTGTGCCTCATCAAATAGATATATCCATATCTACTCAAGTTGTCGGTAAAAGTCAAAAAGTACTGATAGCCAACTCTGGCAGTTGTGCTCATTGGACCACACAAATCACTGCGTATAAGCTCCAATAGCTCGGATGCCCTCACGCAACTCTTTGCAAAAGGGGACTTAGTCTCATGCCCAACAAGCATGATTCACATGTCTCGAATGACTCAAAGTCGGACGAAGTTAGGAGCCCATCATCATGGAGCTTCTTCATGCGTTTCAGACTAATGCGTCCAAGTCGGCAATGCCAGAAGTCTGTCGGATTTATAACATTAGGCTTATGCCTCTTGACATTCACGTTATAGACCGGTTCCTGTTCCATATTCAATATAAATAGCCCATCAACAATGGGTGCATAGCCGTGGAACATACCATTCAAATAAAACGAACAACCATTGTCCTTTAAATTGAATTCAAAACCCTGACTCATCAAGCATGAGGCAGAAATAATGTTGCGACTAAGTGCAGGATTGTAATAACAATTATTCAATTCCAAAATAAATCTATAAGGAAGCTGGAGATGCATCGTGTCGACCTTCAACGCAGCAACTCTTTCTTTGTTGCCGACCCTGATGTCAATCTCCCCTTGTGCCACACGCCTAGTTCTCACCAGCCCCTGCATCGAGTTGCAAATATGAACAACCGATCTGGTATCAAATACCCAAGAGCTACTAGGTGTGTCAGCAAGGTAAATGTCTGTAACATATGCAACAAGTGTACCTTTGCCTGAAGAAGCACTTCCAGCCTTCTTGCCATGCTCTACAAGCCACTTGCTACAGTTCCTCTTCCAGTGACGAGTATCCTTGCAATGATAGCAAATGGTCTTCGAGTCCGGTCCAGACTTTGGCGCAGCGGAGGAGGTTACCGTCTCCGTGCCCTTTGCCTTAGCCTTCTTCTTGGACCAACTCTTCTTGAACTTAGCCGATTTCTGCTCCATCAACACTTGATGCGTGCCTTTCTTAATATCTTGCTCTGCCACTTTGAGCATCTTATGCAATTCAGTGAGCTTCTTATCCATGCCATGCATATGATAGTTCGAGATGAACGTCCCATAGCTGGGCGGAAGAGAACCTAGAGCAGCATCAGTAGCCAGCTCTTCCAAGAGCGGGAAGCCCAACCGATCCAAAGCTTGCACGTATCCAATCATCTTGATTACATGCGGGCTCCATGGATCACCTTCCTTCAGCTTACAATCCATCAAGGATCGCCAGACGTTGAACCTTTCGGTCCTAGCCTGTTTCTGAAACATGCTCTTGAGACTCTCGATCAAATCGTAAGCCTCAGCATTTTCGAAATGCTATTGCAAATCGGGCTCCATACAAGCCAGCATTAGACAGCTGATCTCCGTTGATTCATTGATGAGTTTCTGGTAGACATTCTTAGTTGTGGCATTAGCATTATCGGTAGGTTCCTCGGGAAGTGGATCCTCGAGAACATGTTCCTTTTTATCATGCTTGAGAACAATTCTCAGATTTCTATACCAGGTGGTAAAGTTTGTTCCATTCAGTTTATCCTTTTCCAGAATTGATTTCAATGCAAAATTGGGTTGAGTAGGTGGTGCCATTGATCTACAACAGAAAATATGCAATCACTAAGCAATGTGTTTATGTAGAGTAATTCAAACCTAAACAGAAATACTCCCACTGAAGTTAGCATCCCTCCGCAAACTCTCAGTGGTTCAGGATTCGACTAGCACATGCGACTAGTGAGCTTTAGCATCACTGCTAGACAACATGCCTATCCGGTAAGCAACTCCTTGCTAATCGTATCTCTATACGACTCCTGTCGGTCGGGTAGGTATCTAATACCCCGGCCCCAACCTTCTTTGCCACAAGGCCCAAAACCGTTTTGATAGCCTTGTCAATTTAACCTGATGCAGTGCATGTCCGTGTCCGACACGAACCCTTCAGTTCAAGGACACCCAGCAGCACCCCAATTTTATGAGCCCACTAGTAGATGTACTTGACATGCGAAGGTGCAACATCGGGGATGGCAATTCGCTTGATATTCATGAGGGATCTTTCTACCATTCTAACATGCATAGAAAACAAGAAGCATAACAATCACAAATAAACATATATTGTGAAATAGTATACCTCCTTCATGGATGTTCTTCCAGGTCGGCTCCGACTCCAATGACCATCTAGGAACTCCATCTTGTTTGTCATGCCGGGACGCCAAGCCACCAACCTGATCTCTATTATCCAACTACTACAACTAGTAATGAATTTTACATAGTCACAAGTCGACACGCATGTCGTTATACAATATAATGACAGCACTTTGGCTCCTGCCGGCTGACAAACATGACACGCAGGCCATGTATAATTTACACACATGCATCACATACACATGAGCCATACTATTCACATACACATGACACGCAGGCTCTGATACCACTGTTGGGGTTCTACGGTAGGGTGTGTTGACTGCAAATTAAAATTTTCGAACGCGCAGAACAACCAGGAACATGCTACGGGAATGGATCACAGTTCGTTACCACCAGACGCACAGTGCCGTGCAGCGGAAGAAGAGTTGGGGCAGCACGTCCGCGTGGACCGTCTTCTCCTTGTCCAATCTCCCTCGAACAGCCGATCATCGATTCCCACGTACAGGTTTGCTGGAGCGGCGCAAGTGCACCGCCTCTAACGATATCCGTGCGTGCAGGAGGAACATCGTGTGGCGGACTGCTAGGTCCGATCACACAATCGGTGGCGAGTGGAGGTGTCTATTCGCAACACATGCAAACCCTAGTGACAGCACCGAAGCGATCAACCCCTTGAGTGTGCAGCACCTCCACTTTATATAGGCGTCCGTCGCAGGCTCAACACTTGGGCCTCGCATGGACCCTAAAGCCCATAAGTCTACTCGGCCACAATCCGAGTACAACTCGGATCACATCCGACCAGTTTCCTCGGATCCGACCTTGTAGGTTCCTTCCCTTAAGCGCGTGACCCCTTAGGTTCAAGTCGGCTTGGTCGCAGTTCGGATCACCTCGAACTGCATGGTTGGTAGCGGCCCCTAGCAAGGCATGCCGAAACCAAGCAGACTATGAAGCTTGTTAGGCGAACCTGTACATCATACTTCTGTTCCCTTTGCCACACGATATATGCTGTCGGGCTCAAGGCGAGATTGTCATCCTTGTGCTAGCCCGACCTCTTTCTCGTTCCAGTGATGTCGACCACAAACTGGATTATCTCATAATCTGTGTCGCATGGCCATGCTTATCCTGGTCAGATCACACGAGGGGCTCAGAGTATATCTCTCCTGATCAGAGGGGCAAATCCCATCTTGCTCGACCATGTCTCGCAAAGATGGGTCCGACAAGCCGAAACCTACCTTCAGAATTACCCACCACGGAGTAGCGTTTGGTCGGCCCAAAGCAAGTCTGTCACCATCCCGAGTACATGTGCCAGCTCAGGTTTTAGGGCATAGAACGTATGTTGTACTAGAGACTCACAGATGACATATCGCTGCGTCTCATAGTTGGGTCTGTCCAACTCGGACCTTATCTCGACTCGGATCCGACTACGTCGAATCCAACTAGATCCTTCCAACTCCATATTATCTGGTTAGCATCCAATGCTCCATGGCTAGTGAGACCAAGCCATCGACCGTGTCATATGCTAGTCTAGTTGGTTGCGCGTCCACACAGCCCTTTCGACTAGGGACCTTTTAGGACAGTCATCATACAATGCATAGTCCCACAAACAAGTCACGTACTTGCTGATACACATCATTGATAATGTCCAAGGACTATATTTATTCATAAACACATAGGAAATATCATCATACATGATTGCCTCTAGGTCATATCTCCAACACACGGGGAGGGTGTGGGAAGGCGACGAGGGAGGGAGCGGGCGAGCCGGAGAGGTCACGGAGACGAGGCAGCGCTCGGGGCCAAGAGGAGGAAGAAGACACAGCCGAGGAAGACGATGCAGTCACGGGCCAGAACTGTGCGGCGACGGGGACGGCTCACCGGAGAAGAAGACGGAGGGGGCAAGAGCTCTAGAGAGACGGTGACGACGCGGGGAACACGCTAGACAGGGTCAGGCGATGAGGGGACGAGCGCACAGAGAGGGAGAAGAAGACAGAGGCGTCAGAGCGCGCGTTTGGCCGGCATGACCCGTGGTCACTGCCTGAGCTGGTGTGCGCAGGGCACAGCGATCGGCCAAATCGTGTCTGGTGGAAGGACCCTCCTACCCTTAGTCCAAAGGAAGCAACAACACGGTCCAGGGGCAAAGAAGAGAAAAACATAAGGATCCAAACCAGCTGAACAGCAAGTTGTTTGAAGACTTCTTCAGAAGATTGGTCTGGAGGGTTAGACTGAGGTTTGAATGGGGTTGATCACTCACTAAGGTGAGTAAGATGGCAGGGTTTCAGCTCAAGGGGAGGAGTTTAGCTAGTAGTTGATGTAGAAAGTGCCACACTGTCCAGAAATGTAGACATAGAAGTAGCACTCACATAGTGCATCCACTTGGGCTGAAGTTTGGCATGGAAGGGTTATTTGGTCAGATGAAGATGCTGTAAAAGTTTAATGCCAATTGGATAAACCAAAATGGTACTTGCTTCACAAATATCCCCACTGGACAGAAACTTGCAGAAAGTCTTGAGGGAAAATGGCTTGGAAAATTATGCCCAAATTTGGTGGAGATAGGTTATATGGGTAGGAGAAGGTCCGGGAAAATTTCAACTTAATTGAAGCAATATAACATATACTTGCTTCACAAATTGAAAATTTGGAAAAAATCAAAGAATTGAAGATGAGCTCACAGTGATGCATGACATGAGCTCAAATTTGGTGGATGGCTATGATATGATGATATTGAGGTCATACATAAATTTCAACTCATTTGGATATGCCTAGCTTGTACCTCTATCACAAAGTTTCTTTCTGGACAGAAACTTTGGAAAATCATTGATAAATAATCACTAGGCAAATGAAGTTGAATTTTGGCATGTGGCAATGACATGGACATGAAAAGATGTCAAAGAAGTTTGGAGTCAATTGGGCAAAGATAAATAGCACTTGCTTCACAATGTGCTATTTAGGACAGAATAGGGAATGAATTATTTGAGCATGATGGAAAACATGGCAAGTGAAATATTTTGCCATATTTGAGGAAGATATGACCCAAACAATCTATGAGAATTATTTGGGAATTTTAGGAGTGATAGAAATATAGGTTGCTTCACAACCTAGAGCAAATTGAGTTATTCCTTTAACAGAAAAATGAATATTCTCAAGGAAAAGATTATTGGGGTTGGTCCAAGATGGAAATGGTAAGGTCTAGGGATGTATATGAGGATGACAAGCCACTCTGGAAGGAAAGAAGAGGTCATCTTCTTCATTTTCCAGACCACATAGCCACGGAAAAAGAAAACTCACGCAAAAATCTCAAAAAAACAAAAGAAAAAAGAAAGGGCCAAAAATCAGGTTGTCACAAAACTAATCACAAATAGAATACGGTAGAAGTAGAGAAAGATCCATAAGGAGATGGAGCTACGTGGGGAGCTGTGGCAGTGGAGCAAGCCGGCTCCAAAAGGAGGTTGTACCTGGGACGTCGGGCTGTAGCTAGAAGGGCGGTTGGGAGGCGGCATCAGCTGTAACAGCGTGGCTTTTGGCCCTTTTCTTTTTCTTTTGATTTATTTGGTTTTTGCTCCGTTTTTCTTTTTGGAGTGGTGCTGTGGCCTTGCCACCTCGGAAATCATCCTCATTCCCCCTCCCAAGTGGCTCATCATTATCAAAACCTTGCCAAGATCATGTCACTTCACTCCTTGACCAAACTCTAGAATCTTTTTCTAAGGAATATTCCTTTTTCTATTAAAGGAATAACCCTATCTGCCCTAGGTTGTGAAGCAAACTATATTTCTGTCCATCCAAAAATTTCCAAATAATTCTCATAATTTTTTTTGGGTCACATCTTGCTCAAATATGGCAAAATATTGCATTGCCATGTTCAAAAATAATTCTCAATTAATTCTTTTCCTACTCTGCCCTAGATGGCACTTCGTGAAGCAAGTGCTATTTATCTTTGCCCAATTGACCCCAAACGTTTTGGACACATTTTCATGTCCATTCAACTGCCTCATGCAAATTTTCATGCTCATTTTCCTAGTAATTATTTTTTAGCTAATTTCCAAAGTTTCTGACCAGAAAGAGACTTTGTGAAGGAGGTACAATCTAGGCATATCAAAAAGAGCTGAAATTTTTGTATGACCTCAATATCATCCAATCATCACTCTCCTCAAGATTTGAGCTCATGCAATGCATCCATGTGAGCTCAGCATCAATTCTTGTTTTTTGTCCAAATTTTCAGTTAGTGAAGCAAGTATATTTTATCTTGCTCCATTATGGCTGAAAATTTTCCTGAGCCTTCTCATACTCATAGAACTCATCTCTACCAAATTTGGGCGTATTTCATCTTGCCATTTTCCCTGGGGAAATTTCTCAAGTTTCTGATTCAGAGAGGACCATTATGAAGGAAGTACCACTTTGGCTTGACCAAATGGTATGAAATTTTTATGGCACTCTCATATGCCCAAATCATCCTGCCATGTTCATTTTTAGCTCAAGTGGTTACTCCTAGTGAGTGCCACTTCATCATTTTGATTCTGGACCAATTTTGGCAGTTGCTTAGCAACTATATTAAATCTTGATCCAAATCTTCTCAAAGTTCACAGGATTATAGACCTTCTTAACCTAAACCTCCCAGTCAACTTCATTGCTCCCAATCAAGGTCCTGTTGATCACCAGTGCACGGCCAAGTTTACTGCAGTAAACTTAGACGATGATTACCATTTAACCACGGCGTCTTCAACCGAGCTACCACCTCAGTTGCAACCTACCCTGGAGGGACTCCACCCCAGACACCATTTGGGCGACACTGTGGCACTGTGTGCACCAGTGCACGCGGTGACCACCGACTTGGCACGCAGTGCACGCGTCCAGGATGTCGTTTGCTTCGGGGCCCCTCCTCTGCTCAGCGACTCAGCGAGCACGGGCATGTCCACTAGCTTCCTCTCATCGTCGCTGTCCTCCTGGAGCCATCTCCCCCTCCATAAGCCCCATCGTCTGTGCTCGTCGTCACACGCCCATGGGAAACCTGTAGCCGACCGTATCTGTTCGCGTCGTGGCTTCTTCCTCCTCGTGTCCTCAAGCGTAGCTCGTCTCCGAGAGCTCTGTGGCTCGTACGCACCCTCCCTTGTCGCATTCCCGTGCCTCCCCGTGATCGATGAGCATCGCCAGAGCGTTGGCCGGACCTCCGCGGCGGCACCCGAGCCCATTCCCCTCACCCCGGCTATATATAGCCCTCCCCGAGCCGTTCGACCTCGCCACCAGCTTCACCTCACTCTAGCAACCTCCCTAGCCTTTCGTTTGAGCTCGAGCTGCTCCCCTGCTCTTCCATCGCCGCCTTGGCCGCCGCCTCGGGTTCCACCGATTCCGGCAACCCTGGCCATCTCCCTCCGCTCCACCACCACTACCACACCATCCCATCGCCTCTCCTCCTCCTCCTCAAGTGGCTTGTAGCCGCAAACTCACCGGTGGCCAACGGCATGCCCCGCCACCGTCGACGTCCCAATCTTCCCAAGCTCCACGGCGGTCGAGACCTGCATGGGCGTGTGCGCCTCGGTCTCCTGAACCCGCCGGTAGGCCGGGCGCCGTCTGAGGTGACCTGTGCCGCCGGCAATCGCCGTCGGGGTGAGCTCCTCCCTCGGCCAGGCGCGCGTACGCGGGAGGAAGAAGAAGGGAGCCAGGAGAGAGAGAGAGCCCGCGGGACCCGCTCGTCAGCGACCCAGCGCCACGGGCCCCCACTGCCACGCGGGATAAGTGGAAACGTATTCCTAGTGTTTACGTTTTTGGTAAGTGGAAGCGTAAACCACCGCGACCTCTGTCCAGAATACGTTTTCCTTGTTTGAAAGCGCATTCCATGTCTACTTCGGCTGAAAGTGTGTTTTCTTTTGCAGAAAACATATTCTCTCCTATGGCGTTTTTTGTTTTCTCATTCAGGGCCAGTTTGTAGAAACCTTTTTACAGATTGGTCCCTAGACTTCGTCGGGCTATAACGTTTTGCTCGAGACCCCGAATGAGGTGAATCCAATGCCCACGTCTTCGTATTGTCGAGACCATTCTGTTGGAACCATTTTCATTATGTCTTAGCATTCTGAAAATTACCATTTTTTCCTTGCCCGTAAACAGCCCCTCCGAGAGATAACTGTTTCCAGCGAATCTTTCCGCGACCCCTCCACACTTGTTCTCGGTGACCTTTTCTTTCCCAGGAAAGCCACAACACCCACTTGCAGGATATCATGCACTAGCCATGGTTTTCCACTTGAACATTTAAAATTTGTGCTTGTTTGTCTGCAACTGTTATCGTTGTTTCAGTACTGCTTATGGTTTTATGTTCAGCTTCATGCTATGTTTTTATGCACTTGGTTAACATGTATTCTTGCTATTATTACTTTCATATTGGTCATGCTTGATAGTAGTACATGTTGGGTTGGTCATGTTCTTCGGCGCATGACTAACGTCGGTTACCGAGTACCTTAATATGCCTTGTTCCTTTGCGGTTAGTCAGTTAAGTGTTTACTCGGTTATGTTATTGACGTGTTATTGCATGGTATCTATTGTTGATGTTAGTAGTCATGTTATGCTATGAGTAATGTTATACTGGTGATATTCATGCTCATCATTATGCCATTCTCAGTTGGATATGATTCATTGTTGATATGGTTGATAGTTATGGTGTACCCTCATGCTTATGTTGATATCATGCTCATGCATTGTAATTGCATCATGTTATTTTATCATGGCTCAGCATATTGCATTCAAGTTTAACCGGATTAAATTGAACTTGAACAACTGTTGGCTGAGTCATGGTGCCACCATATCGAGCTGACCAGTGCAACCACACTTGCCTTTATAGGAGGGTCCTAACTGGGTCTATTGTTGTGCCTCTCGCCGGTGCCTCCAACGAGGGAAGGTTATGCCCGGGCGCTACCTTGTCCAGGTAGGACGGCATAAGCCTTGTGAGCCTGAGTTTGGTTATGTGCACATGTCCCCGTTTGGGACCGTTTTTGTTTTGCCACGACGGTGGCCGTTGGTGCCTTTGGTAGGCACAGGGCCACCCAGGACTGAACCCTGAGGGGGTGTTGGTCGGAGTGGCCGAGGAGTGTCATGGCAGTAGGAAGGTTTTGTCGGAACGACGTTGGTCCACCCGAATGGGAGTGCGAGGCCATGGGTTCTGTGGTGTGGGTAAAGTGCGCTACCTATGCAGAGTGTATTTTAAATCTATCGATAGCCCCGCCCGCGGGTAAGGGCCCAGTTCGTAGTTGGTCACACTATGGGTCAACAGTAATACTAATAATGTGCTTAATAACAACCCCGGTTCGATGATGAGATAAGTTGGTTATGTGATCCGTGAATGATCGCCGTTTGGTTACGAGGTAACCCATTGAGCCCAGAGTGGTTCCGTTTGTGATCCGTGAATGATCATCGTGGTATCGAGGATATCGAGTTGTTGGATATTCGTGATGTTGTGCGAGAATCGTGGGTAAAGATCAAGCTCCTTGTGGTCATTTAATGATTACTACGGTATTGTTTATACAAAGCTTGATTTGATCCTGAGATGATCGTGTGATGTCCGAGGTTGGTAAGTGATGCATGTGATGGTTATGAGGTAACCCGAGCAGAATAAGTGGTGCATATAGTGTCATCATGTTGCATGCTACTATCGTCAGATTTATATGTTCATGCCATGCTCATATTGTTCTAGCTATATCATGTTCATGTTGTTCATGCCATGCTATCCTGATGATCTCATGATACTTCCTGCTTAACCTATAATTGCCATGTTATTGTTTTTCTTGAATGCCTCTGGTTATTGTGAGCTTGCAAGTACATTCAATGTACTGACCTGGCGTGGCATGCCAGTTTGCAGGTCATGTCGGATTTGATTGCTTGTTTGCCGAGGATTCCTTCTGTGCGAGCTAGGATAAGCGTTCCAGCTAGAGTCCCTGCTCAGTGGAGTTCACCACTATCGTCATTGTTCCGCTGCTAGAAGTTTTTCCACTACTTCGAGTTGTTCTGCTGCTTGCATAGAGCAACTGCGGTAGGCATAGTGTAGCTGTGCCGATGTACCCCTTGTACCCAAATAGATTGTAATAATGAGCTGGTTTGTTATATGCTAAGCAGTGCCGTATTCCAGAAGACTTCTCCTTGATCTCTGGGCTGGAATACGGGGCGTTCCGATTTCTCTGAGCCGGGGTGGCACAGGCTTGGTATTAGAGAAGGTCTGGCTGTAGGACGCCCTAGTCGGTGCAAGCGGTAGAAACCGATAGAAATCAGTAGTTTAATGTCCGGATAGTTTATTGCATTTGGTTGCTGCATTTTTTTGTTGCATAGCATGCATATAGCCTTAGTATTTGTTGCTAACGGTATATCTGGTGAGTGTAGCTGGCATCGGTTCGGATCCACTACAACTCAGCCTCTGCATTCCTCCGTTTTCTTTTCTTCCTTGTTCTTCGGTGTTTGGTGTCATTTCTGTCATAGTAGAGTGATGCCAAGTGATCCCAACACTGTTTGCAAAAATGGTGCTCAGGTATCTCGCCGATATCCTACTTTCAACCCCACCTACCGTTTTGGTAATGGACAAGCTTCTATCCCGAATCGCTCTTTCATTTTTGTCGTGTACACAACCCTTAATGAGCTTAGTTATCAAGAAAGGGCAATGTCAGCAGCCTCAATTTTTCCCCGCTATCCTATTTCCTGCACGAGTACGAATATTTTTTCCGTCCACTTGATAATAATGTGGTTGCGACCTTCGTGTCCCACTACATGGTTACCGAGTGCGTCCTCGCCTCCGAGCTAGTCCAGGTTGTTACCAGGCTAAGCTAGCACTTGGTGTAGCACTGCTTACACCAATTCTTCCACACATTTATTCGTCCTTGTGCACATCGTCACAGCATGCTAGATCGTAGAACCGGAGATCCCGCGAGATTTGTGTGCTTAAGTAGGCATGCATGTTGTGTGACTAGCAGTACTATGTGACTTTGTTTGAGTGTGTATTGATTGTTGTTGTGTGGTTTTGTTTAGTTGAGTTTCTTTTGCTTCTTTCTTTTTGGGCCCCGGTGTTACATTATTTTTTCCCCTAAAAAGAGTTGCTCATCAACCGACACAATACTCAAAGAAGCGACAAGGAGTTTAAATATTTGGAAACTCAGCTAAACAGAATGGAATTCTCAGCCGACTGCAGTGAAAAGGGGAAAAATCTGATCTTGAAGCTGATAATCAATTTTGCATTAGTGGGAACTCCTCACAACCGTACGGATAACTCAAGTCCACATCAGTACAAAATCCTAACGGTAGTAATGATCAAGTCAGCAGCAAGACAAGTCAGGTACAAGATCAACGGTATATTTTCAGTTAAAGGTATGGATCATATACAAAATATTGGATCAGCAATGCATGATGCTTGAAATATGTTATCATCCGAAATAAGGTCAGAATGTGATATGCTCAAGGAAGACAGTCAAACAAATTTTCTCATGCAAATAATCAGCCACAGAATAGTATGGGCATGTGTGGAGATTTCAGTCTGCATATTAGTATGAAGCTTTGGATGTAAGAAACTCGGTCTTCTTCCACACGTTATCGGAAGAAATTTATGATGCAAGGCTCCTCAATTTTCCTCAGCATGATATGTGAACAATTTCCGGCCCAAGATACCCAATCTTTCTCAGCAAGATACCTTGGTAAAAGCTTCTGACAGACGAAAATGAATTTTCCTCAACAAGCAAACCTGAGGAGAAGCTTGTCAAGTACGGAACTCAGGCTTCTTCAGCACAATAATCAGACCAAGTTTCGTGTGTAAGCTATAGAGCCTTCTTCTGCACGATACCCAGAGAAAAGATTTGAGCAGAAGTTAACTAGTCTTCCTCAACAAGCTACTCGGATGGTTTCTCTCGTAAACCATTCAGTCTATGTCAGTATCGTACTAATACACCGTCCTCAGAGGATATATGATGAGTTGCCAATGTATGGCAATGCCGCTCAAGAATAAGACTCGCAACATTTTTGTCGGAAGCACAAATTAGTCAGGGCATGTGTCTTCTTCAAGAATCAAGTGTTTGGTCGCATATGGTTCTTATAAATGGTGAGCATGCATCCCCAGTCATATCAGTCACTCATACGAGATGCAGCAAGGATCCAGCAGACATACCTAAGGAAAGTAAGGATCCCCCAATCTCACGAGTCACGCAAAGGAAAATAAGCAGAGATACATATCATGAATTATAAGAATCAACAAGATCTGGGGATGACATCACAAAATCAACAGTCTTGACAATGGTCATTATTCCCGCAACTAACAAGGAGATGTCCTAAAACCTTGTCACCTTCTTGTATGATTGGCCTCAGCAATGAGCTCTGTACAGCTACCAACCCCGGTATATGTCATATGTGTGCGGACCCAGGTCAGAAAACAGAAACAAAGAATAATTTCAAAAATATTGCACTAATCATGTCCCTGGTCATACAAAGAATCAAGGACAGGGGTAGCCAAGTTATTTCAGTAAGGTATCCTAACAAAGAAAATCATGACCGTTAAAGGGTGAGACTGACAGCAAATGTATGATGATTTTTGCACGACCATCAGTGTACAGATACCCAAATTAGTTGGAGGCCATAATTCCATATGGATCCACAAAGGCATACCCTCAGAGGCCTACTCTGTTTTACAAGGATTTTATATCCTGCTGACCCGCTTGGAATGGTTAGTGTGGAAAATCCAAACAGGTATACCAACAAAATGAGAAAATCAAAAGTCGAACAATCAGCTCAGACCTAGTATACTTACCGACGGAAACAAGTACACGGTTAGACTGTCAGGAAAAAGCAATTGCCCGTCAGCCCCCTGTCAGGCCAGTCTCAAGATGTAAATATTTGAGGTATGACACATCTATAAATCCATACCCTGTTATATTGCTCACGAAAAGAGGCAGTCGCATCTTTGGTACATATCTCATGCTTGAGCCAAAGGAATAAATAAAAATAAATCAGTACCACCTATGAGCAGTCAGATCCCATCGAACATGGCCATGATTAATTCTCAGCATTTATTGAAACTAGAAGGCCTGCATTTATTTGAAGCAACCACATGACAGCAGTAAAAAGGTTTTCATGACCAAAAGAAAATTTATCCTCAGATCCATTGGATATCACCACATGTATGGAGAATCAACGTCAGTAAAAAGGAATTGGTATATGAGCAAAGACCTGTCAGAATATGGCGAAAGGTGAAGCAAGCCACCCCGGAGCAAGGTAAGTTGATCATCTGAAAATTCTTGGGGGAACAATAAATAAAGGAAAAAAGGATACCCGAGTGGGAAACGGTGTCCTCAAGTCATACTTGTTCCCTGAGCAACCAAATCTCGAGGACGAGATTTCTTTAAGGGGGTAAGAGTTGTAACAGCCTGGCTTTTGGCCCTTTTCTTTTTCTTTTGATTTATTTGGTTTTTGCACTGTTTTTCTTTTTGGAGTGGTGTTGTGGCCTTGCCACCTGGGAAATCATCCTCATTCCCCTCCCAAGTGGCTCATCATTCTCAAAACCTTGCCAAGATCATGTCACTTCACTCCTTGACCAAACCCTAAAATCTTTTTCTAAGGAATATTCCTTTTTCTATTAAAGGAATAACCCTATCTGCCCTAGGCTGTGAAGCAACCTATACTTCTGTCCATCCAAAAATTCCCAAATAATTCTCATAATTTTTTGGGGTCACATCTTGCACAAATATGGCAAAATATTGCATTGCCATGTTCAAAAATAATTCTCAATTAAATATTTTCCTATTCCGCCCTAAATGGCACTTTGTGAAGCAAGTGCTATTTATCTTTGTCCAATTGACCCCAAACTTTTTGGACACATTTTCATGTCCATACAGCTGCCTCCTACAAATTTTCATGCTCATTTGCCTAGTAATTATTTTTCAGCTAATTTCCAAAATTTCTGACCCGAAAGAGACTTTGTGAAGGAGGTACAATCTAGGCATATCAAAAAGAGCTAAAATTTTTGTATGACCTCAATATCATCCAATCATCACTCTCCTCAAGTTTTGAGCTCATGCAATGCATCCATGTGAGCTCAGCCTCAATTCTTGTTTTCTGTCCAAATTTTCAATTAGTGAAGAAAGTATATTTTATCTTGCTCCATTATGGCTGAAAATTTTCCTGAGTCTTCTCCTACTCATGAAACTCATCTCTACCAAATTTGGGCATGTTTCATCTAGCCATTTTCCCTGGGGAAATTTCTCAAGTTTCTGATTCAGAGAGGACCATTATGAAGGAAGTACCACTTTGGCTTGACCAAATGGTATGAAATTTTTATGGCACTCTCATATGCCCAAATCATCCTGCCATGTTCATTTTCAGCTCAAGTGGTTACTCCTAGTGAGTGCCACTTCATCATTTTGATTATGGGTTAGTTTTGGCAGTTGCTTAGCAACTATATTAAATCTTGATCCAAATCTTCTCAAAGTTAACAGGATTATAGTCCTTCTTAACCTAAACCTCCTAGACAACTTCATTGCTCCCAATCAAGGTCCTGTTGATCACCAGTGCACGGCCAAGTTTACTGCAGTAAACTTCAGACGATGATTACCATTTAACCACGACGTCTTTAACCGAGCTACCACCTCAGTTGCAACCTACCCTGGAGGGACTCCACCCCAGACACCATTTGGGCGACAGTGTGGCACTGTGTGCACCAATGCACGCGGTGACCACCGACTTGGCAGGCAGTGCGTGCGTCCAGGATGTCGTTTGCTTCGGCCCCCCTCCTCTTCTCAGCGACTCAGCAAGCAGGGGCATGTCCACTAGCTTCCTCTCATCGTCGCCGTCCTCCTAGAGCCATCTCCCCCTCCGTAAGCCCCTTCGTCAGCGCTCGTCGTCGCACGCCCACGGGAAACATGTAGTCGACCATCTATGTTCGCGTCGTGGCTTCTTCCTCCTCGTGTCCTCAAGCGTAGCTCGTCTCCGTGAGCTCTGCGGCTCGTCTGCACCCTCCCTCGTCGCGTTCCCGCGCCTCCCTGTGATCGATGAGCATTCGCCAGACGTCCGCGGTGGCACCCGAGCTCATGCCCCTCGCCCCAGCTATATATAGCCATCCCCGAGCCGTTCGACCTCACCACCAGCTTCACCTCACTCCTAGCAACCTCCCCAGCCTCTCGTTTGAGCTTGAGCTGCTCCCCTGCTCGTCCATCGCCGCCTCGGGTCCCTCCGATTCCGGCGACCCTGTCCATCTCCCTCCGCTCCACCACTTCCAGAGGCCTCCACCACCACTACCGAACCACCCCATCGCCTCTCCTCTTCCTCCAGTGGCTTGTAGCCGCAAACTCACCGGTGGCCGACGGCATGCCCCGTCGCGGTCGACGTACCGCTCTTCCCCAAGCTCCACGGCTGTCGAGACCTACATGGGCGTGCGCGCCTTGGTCTCCTGAACCCGCCGGTAGGCCAGGCGCCGTCTGAGGTGACCTGTGCCGCCGGCAATCGCCGTCGGGGCGAGCTCCTCCCTCGGCCAGGCGCGCGTACGCGGGAGGAAGAAGAAGGGAGCCAGGAGAGAGACAAAGCCCACGGGACCCGCTCGTCAGCGACCCAGCGCCACGGGCCCCCACTACCACGCGGGCTAAGTGGAAACGTATTCCTAGTGTTTACGTTTTTGGTAAGTGGAAGCGTAAACCACCGCGACCTCTGTCCAGAATACGTTTTCCTTGTTCGAAAGCGTATTCCCTGTCTACTTCGGCTGAAAGTGCATTTTCTTTTGCAGAAAACATATTCTCTCCTTTGGCGTTTTCTGTTTTCTCATCCAGGGGCCTTTTTGTAGAAATCTTTTTACAGATTGGTCCCTGGACTTCATCGGGCTATAACTTTTTGCTCAAGACCCCGAATGAGGTGAATCCAACGCCCACATATTCTCTCATCGAGACCATTCTGTTGGAACCATTTTCATTATGTTTTAACATTCTGAAAATGACCATTTTGTCCTTGCACGTAAACAGCCCCTTCGAGAGAGAACTGTTTCCGGCGAATCTTTCCGCGACCCCTCCGCACTTCTTCCCGGTGACCTTTTCTTTCCAAGGCAAGCCACAACACCCACTTGCATGATATACATGTAGCCATGGTTTTCCACTTGAACATTTAAATTTTGTGCTTGTTTGTCTACAACTATAATCGCTTTTTCGGTACTGCTTACGGTTTTATGTTCAGCTTCATGCTATGTTTTTACGCACTTGGTTAACATGTATTCTTGCTAGTATTACTTTCATATTGGTCATGCTTGATAGTAGTACATGTTGGGTTGGTCATGTTCTTCGGTGCATGACTAACATCGGTTACCGAGTACCGTTAATATGCATTGTTCCTTTGTGGTTAGTCAGAAAAGTGCTTACTCGGTAATGCTATTGACATGTCATTGCATGGTATCTATTGTTGATTTTAGTAGTCATGTTATGCTATGAGTAATGTTATACTGGTGATATTCATGCTCGTCATTATGCCATGCTCAGTTGGATATGATTCATTGTTGATATGGTTGATAGTTATGTTGTACCCTCATGCTTATGTTGATATCATGCTCATGCATTGTAATTGCATCATGTTATTTTATCATGGCTCCGCATATTGCATTCAAGTTTAACCGGATTAAATTGAACTTGAACAACTGTTGGCTAAGTCATGGTGCCACCATATCGAGCTGACCAATGCAACCACACTTGCCTTTATGGGAGGGTCCTAACAGGGTCTATTGTTGTGCCTCTCGCTGGTGCCTCCAACATGGGAAGGTTATGCGCAGGCGCTACCTTGGCCAGGTAGGACGGCATAAGCCTTGTGAGCCCGAGTTTGGTTATGTGCACATGTCCCCGTTTGGGACCATTTCTGTTTTGCCACGACGGTGGCCGTTGGTGTCTTTGGTAGGCACGGGGCCACCCAGGACTGAACCCTGAGGGGGTGTTGGTCGGAGTGTCCGGGGGAGTGTCATGGCAGTAGGACGGTTTTGTCGGAACGCCGTTGGTCCACCCGAATGGGAGTGCGAGGCTCTTGATAACCCACAAGTATAGGGGATCGCAACAGTTTTCGATAAGTAAGAGTGTCGAACCCAACGAGGAGCTAAAGGTAGAACAAATATTCCCTAAAGTTCTATCGACCACCGATACAACTCTACGTAGGCTTGACGTTCGCTTTACCTAGAACAAGTATGAAACTAGAAGTACTTTGTAGGTGTTTTCGGATAGGCTTGCAAGAAAGTAAAGAGCACGAAAAAAAAACTAGGGGCTGATAAGGTAAAAACACAACTAAAGTAAATATAGCGAGTGTGGAAAAGTGATGGTAGGTGTGGCGAAATTATCCCTTAAGCAATTCACTACTTTACTAGACCGATAGCAAGTATTATGTGGAAGAGGCCACTGCTAGCATGTCATTCCTTACTTGGAATTCTATGCACTTATGATTGGAACTATTAGCAAGCATCCGCAACTACTAACGTTCATTAAGGTAAAACCCAACCATAGCATTAAGATATATTGGTCCCCTTCAATCCCGTATGCATCAATTTCTATGCTAGGTTGAAGCTTCATCACTCTTGCCTCCAATACATAGTCCTATCAACATACAACTAACCCTATGGTGTGATCCACGCGCCATATGATGGGCACCAAAGGACAGCAACATAACCACAAGCAAATTAAATCAATCATAGCAATTCATCAACCACCAATAGGACAACGAAAATCTACTCAGACATCATAGGATGGAAACACATCATCGGAAAATAATATGAAGCATAAAGCACCATGTTCAAGTATAGGGTACAGCGGGTTGCGGGAGAGTGGACCGCTGAATATAGAAGGGGGAAGGTGATGGAGATGTTGGTGAAGATGACGGCGGTGTTGGTGAAGATCGCAGTGATGATGATGGCCCCGGCAGCGCCCGGCGCCACCGGAAGCAAGGGGAGAGAGGCCCCTTCTTCTTCTTCTTCCTTGACGCCCTCCCTAGATGGGAGAAGGGTTTCCTCCTGGTCCTTGGCTCCCATGGCTTGGGAGGCGAGAGCCCTCCGAGATTGGATCTATCTCTCTGTTTCTACGTTCTGTTCTGGCTCTGTTTCACCGTTTCGCATATATATGGAGATCCGTAACTCCGATTGGCCTGAAACCTTTTCCGTGATTTTTTTCGAGTATTATCTTTCTTGTGGCGAAAGAAGAGCATCCACTGCCTTACGGTGGGCTCACGAGGGTAGGGGGCGCACCCAGGGGGGCAAGCGCGCCCCCCTGCCTCGTGACCACCTCGGGCACCGTCTCGCATGGATTTTTCTTCTGGAATTTTCCATATTTTCCAAAAATAAGCTCCGTCCATTTTTATCCCGTTTGGACTCCGTTTGATATGGATATTCTACGAAACATAAAACATGCAACAGACAGGAACTAGCACTTGGCACTCGATCAATATGTTAGTCCCAAAAATAATATAAAAATTTGCCAAAAAGTATATGAAAGTGAACAATATTGGCATGGAACAATAAAAAATTATACATACGACGGAGACGTATCAGCATCCCCAAGCTTAATTCCTGCTCGTCCTCGAGTAGGTAAATGATAAAAAAGAATAATTTTTGATGTGGAATGCTAGCTAGCATAATCTTGATCATATGTCTAATCATGGCATGAATATTAAGACATGAGTGATTCAAAGCAATAATCTATCTTTTGACATAAAAACAATAATACTTCAAGCATACCAACCAAGTAATTATGTATTATTGAAATAACATAGCCAAGGAAAGCTCATCCCTACAAAATCATATAGTCTGGCTATGCTCCATCTTCACCACACAAAATATTCACATCATGCACAACCCCGATGACAAGCCAAGCAATTGTTTCATACTTTTGACGTTCTCAAACCTTTTCAACTTTCACGCAATACATGAGCGTGAGCCATGGACATAGCACTATATGTGGAATAGAATATGATGATGGGGGTTATGTGGAGAAGACAAAAAAAGGAGAAAGTCTCACATCAACTAGGCGTATCAACGGGCTATGGAGATGCCCATCAATAGATATCAATGTGAGGAGTAGGGATTGCCATGCGACGGATGCACTAAGAGCTATAAGTGTATGAAAGCTCAACAAAAGAAACTAACTGGGTGTGCATCCAACTTGCTTGCTCATGAAGACCTAGGGCATTTGAGGTAGCCCATCGTTGGAATATACAAGCCAAGTTCTATAATGAAAATTCCCACTAGTATATGAAAGTGATAACTCAAGAGACTCTCTATGTGAAGAACATGGTGCTACTTTGAAGCACAAGTGTGGTAAAAGGATAGTAACATTGCCCCTTCTCTCTTTTTCTCTCATTTTTTTCTTTTTTTTTGGGCCTTCTCTTCTTTTTGGCCTTTCTCTTTTTTTATTTTTTTATTTTAATTTTTGTCCGGAGTCTCATCCCGACTTGTGGGGGAATCATAGTCTCCATCATCCTTTCCTCACTGGGGTAATGCTCTAATAATGATTATCATCACACTTTTACTTACTTACAACTCAATATTACAACTCGATATCTAGAACAAAGATATGACTCTATATGAATGCCTCCGGCGGTGTACCGGGATGTGCAATGATCTAGCATAGCAATGACATCAAAAAACGGACAAGCCATGAAAACATCATGCTAGCTATCTTACGATCATGCAAAGCAATATGACGATAAATGCTCAAGTCATGTATATGATGATGATGGAAGTTGCATGGCAATATACTCGGAATGGCTATGGAAATGCCATGATAGGTAGGTATGGTGGCTGATTTGAGGAAGATATAATGAGGCTTATGTGTGACATAGCGTATCGTATCACGGGGTTTGGATGCACCGGCGAAGTTTGCACCAACTCTCGAGGTGAGAAAAGGCAATGCACGGTACCGAAGAGGCTAGCAATGATGGAAGGGTGAGAGTGCGTGTAATCCATGGACTCAACATTAGTCATAAAGAACTCACATACTTATTGAAAAAATCTATTAGTCATCAAAACAAAGTACTACACACATGCTCCTAGGGGGATAGATTGGTAGGAAAAGACCATCGCTCGTCCCCGACCGCCACTCATAAGGAAGGCAATCAATAAACCTCATGCTCCGACTTCGTTACATAACGGTTCACAATACGTGCATGCTACGGGACTTGCAAACCTCAACACAAGTATTTCTCATTTCACAATTAGTCAACTAGCATGACTCTAATATCACCATCTTTATATCGCAAAACTATTGCAAGGAATCAAACATATCATATTCAGCGATCTACAAGTTTATGTAGGATTTTATGACTAACCATGTGAATGACCAGTTCCTGTCATCTCTCTAAATAGATATAAGTGAAGCAAGAGATTTTAGTTCTTTCTACAAAAGATATGCCCAAGCTCTAACAAATATAAGTGAAGCAAAAGAGCATTCTACAAATGGCGGTTGTCTATGTAAAGAGAAAGTATGCAATCCAAACTTCAAATGATATAAGTGAAGCACATGAAGCATTCTATAAAGCCATACTCAAAAGATATAAGTGAAGTGCATATAGCATTCCATAAATCAACCAAGGACTATATCATACCAGCATGGTGCATAAAAGAAAAGTGAAAACTAAAGCAAAATACGCTCCAAGATTGCACATAATGCATGAACGAAACGAATCCGAAAACATACCGATATTTGTTGAAGAAAGAGGGGATGCCTCCCCAGCATCCCAAACTTAGACGCTTGAGTCTCCTTGAATATTTACTTGGGGTGCCTCGGGCATCCCCAAGCTTGAGCTCTTGCCTCTCTTCCTTCTTCTCACATCGAAACATCCTCGATTAGACACTACATCCACACAAAACTTCAACAGAAAACTCGGTAAGATCCGTTAGTATAATAAAGAAAATCACCACTCTAAGTACTGTTGCAAACCAATTCATATTATGTTTTTGCATTGTGTCTACTGTAATGTAACTTTTTCATGGCTTAATCCACTGATATAAATTGATAGATTCATCAAAACAAGCAAACTATGCATCAAAAATAGAATCTGTCAAAAACAGAACAATCTGTAGCAATATGAACATTCACCATACTTCTGATACTTGAAAAATTCTGCCAAAATTAGGAAAAATAAACAATTTGTACAGCAAGACAGTGCTAAAATAATCAGAACCATTTGACGTTCTAGTAAAAAAATAAATTCGCGCACTACAGCCAAAGTTTTTGTCCTGCACCGCACAAACCAACAAGCATTGTAAACATCCTAAAGACAAACCTTGGCACATTATTTTTATAATACAATGGAAGTTTTCCGAGCAACCGATCCTATCTGTGGTCGAACAGCTTGATTTCCTCAAATTCAGGAAGCCAAAAAAAAAGCAAAACCGAAGGAGAGACTTGTTTTACGAGCAATAACGAGGGAGGACGATCCTCTTCCGATAATTCATCCAAGCCAAGAATTGCGATAATGTCCTGAAGTTCTTTGTAACGTTGTAAAGTTTCCTTAACTCTTTGCGCAGTTTCATAATGTTCG